>VZRF01009378.1:319264-546298 GCA_013396875.1 Vireo altiloquus
ATTCCAAAATATATAATACTTTGGAGGGAAGGGGGTTGCATCTTCCGTTCCAAAGGAGGCTCCTGCCTTCCTTAGCAGACACCTGTCTTTCAAACCAAGACACGTGACTTGATAATGGAATACATCCTTCAGGTCCACTCATATTATTGAAATGTTGTCTTTCTCCATTCCTCAGTCTGGTTTGAATAATCAGCTACTAAATCCAAGAGTCACTGGAGATGGAGAGAGTTCAAGACGCACTCATATGCAGGTGTTTCTAGGCTAATCCTTTTTGGGATTAAAAGAGCCATGTTTTGTCTTTTATTATCCAAATCATATAGCTTACTATGGGCATAGGACTTCAGCACCTTCTTCCAGACATTTCATTGGTGTTGAGTGTTTTCTCAGTCAAAAATGTATGTGGAGATTACTCTGGAACCATCAGTGGCACTTGGGATAGGTCCAAGTTGTGACAGACAAAGCCAGCTGTTTGAACCTCCTTTCCTGAAGGCTGTGCAGAAGTACTGCCCACCATCAGTCTCTGACTTCCTGAAACTCTCTGTCAGGGAGCAAAAGACATTTTTCAAAATATAAATGTGATTTTAGAATAAGGGTCTTGAAACTTCATACTCTAAAAATTTATAACTAAATGCAAAATCTGCAATTGGAATTTTTTCAAAGCATGTCATAGGATATGTAAGAAAAGAAGAATGTTATTCCCCAGCTTGCCGCAAAAGCTTTGTTCCGTGTTTATCTCAATGGACAGTGTAGGAACTGAAGAAGATCTATTGTATCTGTCTGTAGCAATCAAGCAACTAACACCCCTGCAGCATGAAAATTGCTGGTTTAGTCCTGATTTGAGAAGCAGAATCATTATTTAGACCCAACTGTCTGGGACTTGATCAAATCAAAATAACTGGGACTGTATTCAGAAAAAATGTATCTGTTTTCACCTCGAATACATATAGCCTTCCTTTTGGACTCTCAAGATAAAATTCTTGAAGTGTTTAATCACTTGACCTTGCTTTAAATAGGAGTGGGGTGTCTAATACCTTTGAACCTAAAGCTTTGAAGTCCTGGGCCACAATGTGTTTCCACTATCTTCCTGTATCACTAATCTACACAAGTGCTCATTTCATTTTTCCCCACACGCTGGAACCCCATGGTCAGTCCAGGGTTTTTTCTAATCCTATCTTTCTCCTGCTGGACTAGACAAAATGAATACAGGAGCTTTTTTCTCTTTTATTTTCTGTTTGTTTGTTTATTTGTTTGGGGATTTTTTTCAGTTAATCTAATTTTGTGCAATTAAAAAAATTCAAAGGCAAATAATTAATTGAAAAAGCGGAGTTTCTGTTCCCCTAAACCTTTTTCTGTTTAATAACTTCAGGCTCTGCTGATGATAGATTATGCTATCCTTTCCCTTTTCCATTCTAGAACTAGTTTAGAATAGCAAAGAGAGCATTTTGTTTGCACACCTCACTCGTAATTCTTCCTTTTGGTACGTCTCAGTCATGGCGTGACACTGTGATGAATTTAAACAGTGAAAGAGGATATTTTCTGAGCATTGTTTCTCTGAGACAAGGTTGGGGATTTTTGTGGTGTTTTTTTGTTTTTTTTTTTTGGTCCCTTACATGCAGTGGAAGGGTAGAAGGTATCATTTGGGAAGCCACCTGCCTACTCTCCCTCATTTTGCTTATGTCATGAGTTGGAATAATGGACGCTAGACAACCCTTTTTTCCTTCCCTTTCTAACTCAACATTTAGTCATAAGTCTTTCCCAGAAGAACATCCTGTACTCAACTCTTGTTCTTTCTTGGCTGCCCAGAAAGGTCACAACAATTGGAACGTCTTCTTCCAGACTTGGAGGATTATCACAAATGTTTGAGAACTGATTGTTAATTTGCTGGGTTTGGGTTTTATAACCTTATTTTGGAACTCTGGAGGTGTTGTTTTGCCCCAGGAGGAGCAGGGTTCATTCTGAGTCTCAGTAAGTAGAATAAGGTAGAAAGTAGGATGAGAAATACAGATGGCAGGCCAGTCTTACATTCTTTCTGGGGGTGGGAACCTCACCTTTACTCGCACCAGCTGGACAGCCATGGTGTGCTGTGCAGGATGACCATCTGGGGAGAGGTTCAGCCTCCCTCTCTACCGTGTCTCCTTACTTCTACAGCAGCAAAACTTTCCAAGTTCTCTTGACAGGGTTTGTTATCCTTTTCTTAATGCCCATCAGAACACATCTAGCTACACATGCCTGGGAACCACATCCAGGAACAGGATATTCCTGCACACTCCCTTACCTTGTTATATGTGCATGGCTATGCCGTGGCCACTCGTGCTGGCACACAGGTTTCTCAAACCTTATGTAGAAGGTCCCATATAGCAGATGTGCCTTGCTCAAGATCCCTAACTTGCTGAGCTCACTGGCTTCTGCAAAACTCCTAATACAGGTCCTTGTTTGTATCCTGAAGAGTTGGTTTCCTCAAGTTAATTGAAATGGATTCAAAGGAAATCCTCTAAATATTCTAAACATTTTTTAAAAAATCTCATCAATTGCTCTTTTGTTAATGTATTCCTATAAAGATCATTAATTCCATTACTGCAACACAGTAATAAAAATGGAATAATTCTGCTATTTGAGAATAGAAGCTTTCACAAATTTAGAAAAATAATGATATAAGGTTTTCAGTCATTGTATAGGCTGATGATCAAAACTAATTTCCTTAAAAATTTTAATAGAGATTCTACATCTTGGAGGGAAATAATTCTCCGTTTTTATTTGCCAGTATGATGGCGAGAAAAATTCTGATTCCTCCTTACTAAATAAAGAAATGACTTATTAAAACACATAAAAAATTAAAAATCAAGATATTTTTAAAATTACCAGAACCTTTTGTCGTGTCTTTGTGGGAATGAAGTTAAATAAAATATGCACAATTTTCTGTGTAGTTACTTTCACTGATGGGATCAAAATGGGTGCATGTTGACTTTTCTGCTTTCTTTCCCTTGTCTGCTTCAATTGTATTTTCAATTGGATGCCTTTGAAATTTTCATTGTTCGATTTGTGGTGCTTCAAGATAGGGAAAGGATGATCCACTAGATCATTTCAGCACTTGAAGGAGTGTAGTTTTCTGGTAGTTGAAGTATGGTTAATTTAAAAAATGCATCTTTCTGTAGGATGGTGAAATACACAGTTGTTTACAGGGACTTGAGGGAGAGGTGGCCTTCAAAGTAACACATTGTTCAGAGAAGGAAAATCTGCCTGTGAGGGTAGATACTGTCAGAGTGCAGGGCTTGTGGCTTAAAGTCAGCTGAATGGTTGTGTCCCTTTGGTGGGACACAAAAGTGAGGGGCCAAGCCTCTTCCTCCCTCAGGGGTAAGGAAAGAGAAGGCCTTTTTTTTTTTAAATTTTGAAGTCATTATTTCTTTTCAATAAAGGATTTGAACTTTTGAAATATTCTGAGCAGTATTCTTTTTCCTTTCTTTTTCATTCTCACTTGCCTGCTACATATATCTGCCCAGCTGTGCTAGTAAATATGATAAGGTATTTTAACAGTCATTAGTGAATTATTTACTTCTATTATCTACTTAAGAGCATAGCGGCAGAAAGTAATCACAGCTTCATATTTTGGTGCATAGTGTCATATTTACTTATCAGTTTTGATGCATAATTGACTTCATTTCATATCTTATTTCTGTGGTTTATAAACTATTTGTCTATTTCTTGGGATGAAGCAAATCATCTTTTAAAAGTCTTCTTCTGACATATTATAAACCATAGTGTGATATTATCTCTGTCTTGACACCATTATGATGACTGAGCTTCACTATGCTAATTTACAAAATTTCTAGTTGGACACAGTGTGCTTTGGACATGCTCCCTCTGCTTGGACATTCTCCCTCTGTCACAAAAAGTGTCCTATGAAATAATATGTCACAATTTGCTTTTTGGTACACCATGTAAAATCTAAACTTTTCTTAAATCTCTGACATAAAAGGGTTCCATTTATTTAAGAGTTCATAATAGTGTTTCAAACCTAAAGACACATTATTGAACTGAATGCAACTGAATCAGAAGTTAACTTTTCTGTAAAATCAGAAGTTGCCCAGTATTTAAGAGAAAACCTAGAAGAAATGTCTGTATAATAGATATTGTTACAAATTAACCACTACAAAACCGAGTGATAGTTAGGGGTAGAACTTCTGATGTTTTGGTCTCTCAAGGTCCACAGCCTGTGCAAAATATGAAGGAATTTCAGTTTGTACTGTAACATAGGATGACCATAAAAATAATAAACTAGAGTACATATTTAAAATTTGCCCCTTATTCCTGAGTTGATTGGATTTCTAAAGCCAGAAGGAAGAATTAATCTGACCCAGCGTCAAGGCCATTTAATGTCACTTGGTAATGACTACATAATTCTCAATAATCTGTCTTTCAGAAAAAACCTACTACACTAAATATAAAGACTTTGAAGAGATACCTATTTTACCACTGATCAAAAAGGATTGTCTTTGAGTATTCCCTACTGACAAGGCTTTGGAAAGGTAGAGAAAAAGAGGATAATTTCCATTCGGAATGCAAAGTACCCAGGTTTCTTTTTCTTCTCTTGCTGATTTAATGTGCATTGCAGAAGGTATCATCAAAAAAACCCCAAAAAACTTTAAAATACCTTGATAAAAGATCAATGTCAATTTTAGACTGAAATTGTTTTTCTGAACTTCAGGTGAGATACATAGGTAAGAATGACTTATTAGCTGCTGTTATCATTGAAGATATCAATTCAGGACAGAAGTAGTAGCCTAATTTTTGCTAGAAAAAATATGAATGTTTGCACGGTAATCTGCTTGCAAAGTGTTTTCAGAGTGAGCAGGGGAATTTTAGGGTGTTTAAATAAAGGAAATGAATGCTCTCATTTATTAAGAATCATCAAAACCATTTTGCTGTTATGCTTCTCAGAGAATATCACCAATAAACATTTCCAGCAACAAGTACGCACATCTATGTGGTCTTTTGACATGCCCCAATATTTTATGATGTTAAATTGAAATTACAAATTCTTATCCATATTTTCATAAATATCTACTATTGGGAACCTTTTCAGGGAAAAATCAAAAGTTTTCCAGTTCATTAAATGGCTAGACTGGGATACTTCTCAAAGATTTAGCTCCCACTGACTGTTCTCCATTTTCACATTTATTAGAATTTGATACCCAAGGTTAATAAAAGTAAATGAAGTTCAAGCATTGTACATATAGTTGTCCTTTTTGCTTTCTTTTCTGCATTTTTAAAAATGTGTTTGTTCATGTGCATCCCACCTTCAACAAAATCATAAGGTATATTATTACACAATTTTAAATGCATGAAATAAAGATGCCATCAACCACACGTCATTTTCCAGTCTTTTAGTTTTGTGGCTCTTTGTCTTCAACTCTTTTAGTCTTCACATCAATTTTGTCACTACTTGCACAATTCATTGATATGATATTGGTAAAATACAAAGCAAAATCTTCCTTCTTGTCTAGACGATCTCAAATTCTCTGCATGAAATACTATTCACATATTTCCACCTACATTTCATTCTTGAAATGAAATGGATTTCAACAGATAGCCATGCAGAGGAATCTTCAGCTTTATCTGTCTTTCTATGAAAAATATTGAAAGCAATGATCTTAAGATCCTTTTTAAGAAGTCTTGGCACATCCTTTAGGGAAGGGACATTGCATCTTTTACTCAGGAAGCAAAAGGGCCTTTCAGAAGCCTGTGAACAGGTGTTAATCTTTCCAGTTTTGGCATGACAGTGTTCAGTTATGACTTTTTCGGTCTGCTGCAGTCAGCATAGAGCTAGATCTGACAGAAGGAAAAATCAAGGAAGTTCTTCAAATCTGGGAGAATCTTCTCTCACCTAAGATAAATCCATTCAGAAATTCACAGAGGAAAACTGAGACACCCTCAAGTTTGTAATTTATGAACACTCCCAAAATGTCTTCTGGAAGTACTTCCTGCAGAGCTCTGCATGGACAGAAGCTCCATCTGTGGAGTGTAACAAAGTCAGGCTTTGGGCTTTCCCTTGAGAGGGTGAAAAAAGAAATTTATCAGCTTTTATTTTTACTTAATAAATCTTGTCATAAATTGTACTGAAGTAATCTCTAAGACACTGAAAATACATAATTCTTATAAATTTCCCATTTCTTTGCCTGCAGATAGGAATATAACATTTTGTCAGAACAGTATTTTCTGTGCTAATTCCTTTATTTTTTAAAAGGTGTTTGTTTTGACTACTTCACACATTCCTCTTACCTATATTAATGTAAAAGAATAAGATAATATTTGAATAATCTGAAGTACTGGTGTTGTGGACTTGCAGGAGTCATTGATCCCATTGTACTGATAAATGATTGTGGAAATGTGTAATCCAAAGCTGCCAACGTATGTGCAGTACCTTTAAAATTATACTAAAACTTAGGAAAGATATTTTACTCTTCTTCCCTGGGGCTGTCTATGTGTGATCTCATGGACTTGAAAAATAATAATTTTCCTTTGATACTTTATTTTCTGTGGAATAGAATAATTAAAATGCACATGATAGGTGACTGCATAAAGATTCAGGTCAAATGGAAATGGTGTTGAGCGTCACTATAACTTTCTGAGGAGTGACAGTGTAAGGAAGAAGTAATATTTCCTATGCTGCTCTATGAAGGCTATTAGGCTCATTTCACATATGATACAGAAAGAGTTACTGAATTTCTAATTACTTTATATCCAATTTAGTAGAATTTTACTAATTTGTATTTCCTAAATCTTGTAGTCTGTGAAAAACAGGCACTTCATGGTTTTACAGCTGGTCCATTATCTACATACAGCAGACACATTTTTCCTCAGGTACTGAGAAGTGGTAGTTATCAAGAGATCTGTTTGTAGTGATTGAAACGAAGAAAAAAGGGAACCCAAAATGCCATTAATGAAGCCATACTCTTCAACTGAAAAATATCTCCCTGTTTTCCCTTTCATAAATTCATTTTTTGTCTCCTTTACTGCACTGTCTCTGTTTGTGCAATATTCAGTATCCATAATGAGTTGTTAATGAGCTGTCGATTATGAATGCAATTTATAGACAAGAGATATTGAGGACTTGAGGTGCTCTTTCAAAACAAATAGTTCCGTATCTGAGTTCTCCTTCATTTACAAATATACACTCTTTCTGTTGCAGTATCTTTTATGCTAAAATCTTAATCTGAGTAACTCTGAATGTAGTTGCACATTTAATGAGTTTCCTTTAATGATATATTGACTATATCCTGAATGTTGCAATGAACAAAGACTACAGTATAATGAAAACTCTTTGTTATACCAAGAGCAGACTCAAAGAATTATGCTCATTAAGCTGTGATCCTGAACCAATGAATTTAATGGAAAATTTGCCGTCAAACTTGGTATGAACAGAACCAGAACCTAATTTCTTAAAGGCATTCAGAAATATGGTCTTTAATAACAGTTTTGTAATACATCATGATACAAAGAGAATTAGTTACAAGCAACCTAATTACACTGGAGGATGAATTGGCTAATGCTCTGTACGTACAGCTAGGACTCCCCTGTGCACAAAACTTGAAGTGATTTGCCTAATTTGGGATTTTTTTCCCCTTTACAGCCAGGAAAGCTGAGGCACAGACTCTAAAGCAAAAGCCAAGATTGTATAAAAAACATGAGAAATGATCCCGGATCTCTCAGCTGTTAACCTGTATAATCATGTTTGAACACAGCAGCAAACCCCAGTATAAGACCAGGCATCAGGTGGGCTGTGCACTCATCAGGCAAATGAGGTCTAGTCACTCCATTACCATTAATTATAGTTTTAGTAGTCTGAAATTGAAGCAGCTCATGAAACAGAATTTCTCATGAAAAGCTAGTTCATAGACAGATTATATTGAATGAACCCTGAGATTTTATGAGCTCCATTCCTTCTCCAAATAGAGGAATTCCAGGATAACCTTTGCCACCATTAGAGAATTAAATATTTGTTGGAGGTTGTACAGAGCTACTTTGAGAGAAATCGGTTACTGGTGGTTAGCAGAGAGGATGCTGAGGTCCTAACTTGGCTAGTTGAGGAATGAGAGTTAGTCCTCCAGACATTCCAAGTGGTCAAATTCCAGTTGGGTTATGTTTTTTCTATTTAATTTATTTTGATTGATACCTTTCTCCTGGGTCAAATGTTGCTTGCGTGCAGTAATTTTGCAAATCTGCAGAACTCGAGATTTTACTCTTGTTGTTGTTTCTTTTTTACTAGGCATAATTCACCCATGCTGAAGTTTTGGAAAAACCTGGTGTTTTATCTGCTGTCAGAATCAACATCTGGCAAGAACCAAGGGTATGAAGCCTTTCAAATATTTGCTCTGAGACATGCAGCTGTGATACTGTACCTACAGCCCTGCATTGCTCTTCTGAAACCTGGCAGGAAATAAAAAGGAAAAAAAAAAGAGAAAAGAAGCTGTTTAAAATCATATGACAGGTTATTATTTTGTTTAATGTGAAATGTTCATCTGACAAGCTTATTGAGCTTGATTTGTGTACCGAAGCCTTCTGCAAATCTACAGTCTATCTGATTTCCCTTCCCCCTCTTCTTTGCTCTCCGCTCTGCCACTAGCACTGACATCAACTATTGTGCCATATGAGGGGAAAAAAAGGTACCTGGAGTATTCAAGTGATTTAACCAGTTTGATTTATGTTAATGGTACAGAAGAGAATATTTTTTGGTCCTCAAAAACATAACAGGCAATTGATGTGCCATATTGCAGTATGGTTTTAGCTATCAACATGTCAAGATTTAGTTTTGCTGTTAACATTTTACGATTTAGAAGGCTATAAGAATATGTGCAGTGTAGCAACAACTCAGGCATCATTCCCCCGGCTATATTTATTGGGCTTTCATTTTTCCCTTTTACAGAGAAATTGAAAAAGAAAAAGGAAGGGAAAAAAGACTGACATTTTCTGTCTTTCATTTTCTTCAGTCTGTCAGCTTGTGAGAATGAAGAGAAAGAAAACTGACTTCTAATGGTTTGTTTTCACACCAAAGTAGATTCAGGGCATAAGAATTCAAATGTGCAGTTTGTTGATTTCTCGCTAAACTAAAGGTAACCTGTGCATAAACTGTAGCTTCATTGCATTTACCCCCTCTATTTATCCCTATAGCTGAAAGCTGTGTGTTTAACATGCTGTGGAGATGCTGATCTATATAAGCCAATTGTCTGAAAATCTGAAAGTACTGTGGGTATTGTACATGGCCATAGGAACATTTATTTTCCTTCCAGACCTTCATTTCCTTCTGTTTCTGGTGTGGAAAATCAATAAGATGTACTTCTTGGTGTTTAAGTGGGAAACTAATTTTTTCATACTAGGAGAATATGACAGTGGCTGGAGCTGCTAAAATAAGATCTAAGTTCCTCTTTAGTGGGTATTTTACTTCCCCCAGGTTTTAAATTGATGATAACAGGATAAAAATTTTTGCTGACCATTTAGAACTAGCACTAAAAAGTAAATGGGATACTTGAAAATCTTACCTTCTGAAATTTTCATGCTTAAACTTCGACATTAAAAAAGCAACTTGAAACATGGTTAATGGGAGACAGTACAAATTTTAGAAAAGTTTTAAAACTTCTTTCAATGTCTGTTTCTAATTCTCAGACTCATTGCCAAGAATGTATTGAAATTCTTGGTGAAGGTCTAATCAATACCTTTTATTTTCCCAGTTCCTCTGGATAATGGAGAAATGCCTAGTATTTGGGACATTGCCCCAAGGAATTTGTCTTCTTAAAGTTGTGTAAGAGAATGTGAAGGTTGTCTGGAAATCTGTAGAGGCAGAAGAGGAAAGTATATGTTCCTACTACATGTTCTTTTATCAGGTCATTCTGTTCTTCATGTCAGCAGTAGGAAGAAGGACATTTTTTGTGCCTCATCTATTTAACAGTAAGCTCTGCTCGATGGAGAAGTACTTAAAATGTATTTTTAAAATCCTTTTATTACTTTCTGTCCTAAAATTTCATAAACAATTTCACATTTTAAAACATAACAACTTAAAGTTTTACAGCACCACAGTTTTTCTCATAGCTCACACTTTTGATACTCCACAGCTCAGTTTGGCATGGACTTAACTAATATTTATTTTAGTGTGACTGCCTTAAATTACCCTTGGTTTCAGAGGTAGAGCTTTCCTGCTTCAAACACTGATGATTGCTGTGTTGTATTTCTTTTGTGTGAAAATCTAGGACCTGGAGCTATTGTCTACAAGAGGAAGATCTGGGCAGGCTCCAGTGAATCCCTTCACAATCTTTATATTTCCCTTTTAATATGAGCTGTTGTCCAGCTGAGCTTCCTTGGTGAAGTGCTAAGAAATCAGGAAAAGATAGAAAAGCCTGTTCCTACATGTGTGCACAAAAAATGTGGGGCAATTATTAGATCTTTGATCTCTGGCCAGACTTAAACTGTGGAACCCAAAAAACCTGTCAGTTCCAGACGCATGACATCCTAATTAAATGGGGACCTAGATGTGTGCCACTTCTCTACTTTTATTTTCCCATTCTGTGGTTTTGGTAGAAGTCCAAAAGCATGGGCTGGAGGAATGGCCAGGAGAATACAACTTTCAGATGCTACCAGGGAGCAATTGTTCCCTAGGTCTTAATTCTCCAGAGGTTTTACCTACTGAGGATATTACAAAGATGAATTATTTACCTTTGAGCTCTGTTGTGGTGGCAGCAATATCACAAAGAATTCTATGGAAAAACGAATATTTTTCTGCTCAGTGAAGAGACTCTGAAATAAATAGGGTCAGAACTACACAATAAACAGGAGGATAAGAAGAAATATTGATTAGTTGCTCATGAAGAGAGAGCTAGTCATCTTGTGCATTGTGTTGAAAAATACTGGGTAATTACCTAATTAAGGATTGTATCAGCAATACACATAAACAGCACAGTTGAATGAATCATGAACAGGCAAAATTCTGATGTCAAAGCAGATAAGTACAAAAATGCTATCAACTCTGTGAGGATTTTGCTATTGATATTGATTTTGTATGGAAGATATTAAACTCCACAATGACGGACTTTGATTTACAATGTAAAGTAGAAGAAAACACCTAATTTCCAGCATTTTTCATTTTTCGACTTGCCACCCTTAAAGCTCTTTGAATATAGTAGTATCTTTTAAATGCAGAAGAGAGTACACAGTCTTTTATTTGAAAAATGATTTGTATGGAGAAAGGTAAAGTAGGCCACGCAGATTTTTTTTAGTAGAACATCTGATGCCAGCAAGCCTCTTTTATAAGAGGATTCCCGTTCCTTCCAAAAAACTGGAGCTTTGTAGTTATTTAACATTCAGGTTTACTGTAAAGAAAATGATTTACCTTGACTCAGTCTGTATTTAAAGAGGGAAGTTGTACAGGGATAAAATAATCTGTTCCACACTTCTCAACTGAACTGATGCTTAGGTTTGAAAGGCAAGAATTTTAGTTGGTTGATAGCTTTTTTAGTATATATTGTGATAAGAAAGGCTTTTCATAATGCTTTTTTTTTTTTAATTAAAAAAACCCCCCACAGAATGATTCAAACATGTCAGTCAAAATGGAATTGGTAAAAAGTCTGAATGGACTCAGATGACATAATTGAGGTTACAATCATGTTACAGTGTCTTCTGAATATAATAAAAATAATAATTTAAAAAAGGTGGGCACAGTAATTTCAGGAAGTCCTTATTAACAAAATATGTTATTCTTATTCAGTATGGAAATCAGATTGTATGTTTTGACTTCATGCATGAGGTTTGTTACCCTTGGGTATTCCTTAAGGGGCAGGAGCATCTGATTTCTTCATTTGCAAGCCAGAAACTTGACAGCCACAGATGTGAACTAGTCCAGCTTAAGGTGTGAAAGCTGTTCTCTGAAGCCAGAATCCAGGCAATTAAGCAGGTTTCCCTGGTCCCCAGGTAGGTTGGTATTTAGCTAAATTGTCAGTACTGAATATGCTGCTCTGGGAGGAAAGGCAGACTGTGATAGACAGAACACTGGAGGCATTTTTTGAGGAGAAAAAAAATAAAACAAGTATCTAGGAATTGAGATTGCGCATTGTAATAAATTCATTTTGCCTTTGGTTCCTCAATATTTTCATCAAGATCCTTAGAAGTATAATGCACAAATGACACAGGCTGGAGTGTGAACTGCCAGTGTACCACGTAAAACAGAATCTTAGCTGAGGCTGTTCCTGAGATATAACATTGTTTACCCAGAGGTGCATGAGCAGTGCAGGGCAAACCAGTGTACCTTAACCCACCTTCATATCACTCCTGCTTAATAAGCAAATGATTGCTCAGGTTAATGTGTGCTTTGGTAATGGATTATTTTGTGTGTGTGTAAGAGCTATATGTATAACTTCTGGGTTTTTTTGTGATCTGTTTTAAAAGTGCATTAGCCTTTCCTGACAGGCGCATTGAAAGGTTAACATTAATACGATTCAGAACTTTCTGACAGCTCTTCTTGCACACTAAGGGGCTCCCAAACCCTTCTGCCTGCCTTTGCTGCTGGGTCTGAATGTGTAGTTAGAATATGTTCCTCTCTACTCTGATGCATAAGAAAATGCTCTAATGAAAAATCTGGTGGTGTTATGCCAACGTAAAACAGATGTAGTGAGTGGAGTACCACTAACAAACTTAAGGCCTTAGTTTTCTGTCCAACTTAAACCTTTCCACTTACATTGCAAATGTAATACTACACCTCATAACTTAAAACTAAGGTTGTAAGCACAACTGTTCTTACAGTGCTCCTGGTTGCCTTAAGTCTTGGTGTCTGTGAATTAATGCACTGCCTCATGATAGGACTGCATACTGGGGTTTATGAGCAGGGCTTCCCTGCATGTAGTGTCATATACTGGTGGTACCCCAGGTCTTGGGCTGTATGGCAGGTGAATAGTGGATTGAATAGCAGACAGGCACAAAATTGAGAGTGGGAAGAGGAACACAATTCCTGACACCAACAGGGCATGTAGTTCCTTTCTTATTCCAGCCTCCTGCTGCCAGTGTGGTGCTTGGGTTCCTGAAACAAAAGGCTATGACAGTTCTGTGCTACACCTACTAATGTCATTTGCTGTAACCTCCATAACGGGAGAGAAAGTGAAGAAAAACCTTCAAATGATTCACTGCAGGATAGCTGAGCAGCATGCATTTTGTTATTTGCCTGGTTTACGTGCTGTTAAGTAGTAAGGCAAATGCAAGACTCCCAACACTAGAGGTTAAAAACCTCTGAACTTTGACTTGTTAAAATATCCATGTTTTCACCTGGCAGATTTTCCAATAATATTAAAACCTGCATCCAATAGGAACAGAAAACAAAACCTTAAAATAATTATCAGGAAATAAGTAAACTGATTAGCTGTGTGATATAGTAGACAGAGCATTACCTAATCTTGTCTCATATTTTCTATATATTTATCCGGAGTCCATCCATAAACCTTCTCCAAAATAGCAGGAGTCAGTTCAGCCATGCAAGAGTCTATTGACAAGCCCATTCAGTTTCAAAAGAGATGAGATAACATTTTTAGATGTTAAGAGTGGTTTGTTATCTGAATAGAAATGGATCATTTAGCAAAGCACCTCCATCATTTTTATTGCAATCTCTTTTTCAAGAGGACCATAGTGGGTCAGAACGAACATACACTTTTGCTGTCAGATTAAGGAGTTCATTGTTCCAAAGGATATTAGAGCATAGTTTATTACATCTAAGATAGTTTCTGTCATATATTTTACAATGTCTCTCCCTTTGAACCATATCTAACAAAGCTACTGCTCTCTTACCCATACAGAACATTCTTTTCTGGACATTGTTTCTGAAAGAGGACAAGGCAACCCGTAGATTGGCTTTATTTCTCTGCTCGGAATTCAATGAGGGAAGACAAGGACTTGATAGTTGTCACTGACAGCTTACCCAACCATTTTAAATTGCATCACAAACAACTGTGCCCTCTTCCTGAGCAGTATGCTTTTGCTGGATGAAGTTCAGTGGACATTTGAAAGGATATATATTTATATACTTCCCAAATTCTTCTACAACTATGATGAGTGAGGCATGTGGTGATAGACACTATTTATTATGGTGGTTGATTTCTTATTATGAGAGGAAATGCAACATGAGCCTGGAAAAATCTCTTGCAGTTTGCTACTTAAAAGTTCTGTTTCCTGGAGTGAAACCATTGGTATTGGAGATCAGTGTAAATATGCACCATGAGGAATGATAGCCATGGTGACTCACACTTGTCCAAGAAGTTTACATCATCATCTCCTAGTCTGAGATTTGAATAAGAACAATCAAGCAACAAATCTTGTTGTAGTAGAAAAGACTGCACTTTGTGATTAATAAGAAACAACGACAGTCTGAACTGCTGGAAACCTGCAGTAGATCTTTTTGGAGAGTATAAAGTGGCATTGTTCCTCATAGCTCTCTGCCACTGCTATAAGTTATCTGAGGTAGTGCTATTTTAACTTTTCTGTTGTTTGACGTTTTCTTATTCTAATTGTGTAATCTTTGTGTTGGACTGAATTCTGGCACGAAAAGCTTCACCATCCCCCTCTTTTGATTGCTGATTTTTAAAGCAAAAGGAATAAAATTAGTTGCTTCTGATCCACCACAGTGGTAATTACATAGTCCCAAGTGGGACCTGACCAAGGATGAAATGCTGCTTTTGCTTTCTGGATGGAGATACTAGACAGGGATAATAGAGAAGTACGTCTGTTTCAGTGGACTGGTTGTTTCCTGCAGCAGAGAATGATAGAAGTCTCTTGCTGTACAATTACACTGTGGCATTTGCAGGTTGCAATAGCATCCCACAAAGACTGAGAAGAAAAAAATAATTTCCGTGGTTGTATATCTCACTTTGCTAAGTGTGTCTGTGAAAACAGTTGGCCTGCTGCCTCTTTGCTCCTTGAATCTTCATTAGAACAGCACACTGATATAATGAACCTAGCAAAATCATTAAAAACAGCTTGTACGCTGCATGGCCTTAGAAGAGCAGAAGAAGCAGTGATAGAAAACAGGGCTAGGAATGGTTAGGAAATGCCACCATTGCAAAGGAGCCACAATCATGCACTTAGATGCACTTAGATGTAGTTGTCTATTTGTTATTTCTTTAAGAATCTTAAATAGGAGAGAAATTAAAAGCATGAATGTCTTTCTATATTAAAAAACAAATGCATTCTACTTTGAATTTTTCTATAGAGAGGACTTGAAAAGAAACTTTGACAGTAAATAGAAGTGTTTTGCACTTCCATATGTCAGAAAAAATAGGAGAAATTTTGCTGATCTTTTCCTAACATATTTTAAACAGAATAACGTATGTATATAAAAAGTATTGTTTAGTGAAATTTCATGCATCACATTGAGTTAGGTCCCTGAACTCATGCTGCTGACTTAGAAATGTTTAAGCTACTCTTTTTTTATCTTTCTGATTTCTGTACCTTCACAGTATAATTTTTGTATCAAGCAGTGTATTGAGCAAATCAGGAAAGATTTTTTTTCTTCTTCTGAAGTTGATTTTTTAATATGATCTATTGACATAAGCAATCCAAACCTCAGACACTTGCCATTAAATTAAAAGGTTGAACAACAAGATTATAGGAAACATCGTCTTGACTACAACCAAAACTGGAGTAGTTTTCTCATTCAACTATGTGAGTTTTTCAGAGATGTTTTACAGAAAGAATGTATAAGATGTAAATGATGGCATGAAATTTCTTGTTGGTATATAGTCTTCAGGGAAAGTACAAGACACAGATACTTAATGCTTCTATAGCTGGGCTAAGGCTTTACATGTCATAAATGTTTGTGCTTTCAAATACATGCCTTTTGAAGAGGTTGGCATGGATTAGGTAAGATCTATTAAATATATCAAGTTGAAGGAAAACTTCATGTAGGAAATGATACGGTGAATTTCCAGAAAAATCTTCAAATTGTTGTGTAAATATGACTGAAGTTCCACAGATTTCAGTCTCAGTCACCTAACACTGAAACTTAAACGTCTTCCTTCCTTTCCATGAGATTTTGAAAACTAATTTTATTTAGTTAGATTTCTGATCTAGGCACTTTCAAAGTGCACCTGAATAGTATATTAAAGATTTTCTCTGCAACACAATACTATAAATTTACTTAAAAAGTAAAATCTGATTTTTGTATGCATTAATTCTTCCTGGAGGTTGAGACTCCATGCAACGTAGCAAACATTACCGAAACAAGTCTTATTGAATCTTATACTAGTCCTTTGAGATGGCAAATTTCACCCAATATCTGTTTTTGTCTTTTGGAAGCTGCTTTTAAAGTGTATGCTGCTCTCATCACATGGCATACAATTATGACTTTAGAGTAACTCCAGCTTCAGTTAGCAAATCAAATATACTGAAACCTGTCATCTAACAAACACCAGCCACTTTCTCAAAGTGTAGTTCTGGATAAACTTCCCTTTTCACCTGATTACCATACCATCATAAAAAATGTATGATGTGAGTAACATCTGCCACATCCTTAATCTCACCTCTGCCCAAATTTACAGGTACTTTAGCTTTCAGGCAATTATACCATGACTTCAGTGGTCGAAATGCTATCTGCTTGTATAGAGAGCTGAAATTAACTTAGATTTCTCTTGCTGATTTCACCTTTGCTATGACCAGTTCTGCCTCCTGGAGACTGGGCTATACCTCGGTCCTCAGGTACATCACCTCTGCTGGAGCAAATCACCTCTACCAGACTCCATGGCCTTGGAAGTGTCTCCAGCTGTTAGTGGCCTCCTGTTCTTATGCCAGCAGCAACTGCAGTCTCTAAAATGGTTTTTCAGACCACCAGCTTGGTTGCCAGAAATGAAGCACACTCCGAAAATATACAAGGCAAGTTTAAAGGAATCTTGTGCAGAGATTCCTAAACAGAACATAGAATCCAGTGATAGCCAGAAATATCCAGCTACTTATTGCCAAGGTTGAGTGCAGTTCAAAGAGCGTACTGGGAACAAACAGCTTTTTAAGTGGATGTATCAGGATTTGCCAGGGATTCTCAGGGCAATCCAAATCCACAGCCTGCATGAGAACAGCAGGGCTCCCTGAGCGGTGCTGTCGCTCAGCTGATCAGCCTCGCTAAGCCGATGTCAATCGCGAGGGAGCGATGCCAGCGAAACCTGTGCAGATGTGCTGAGCAGAGTGCTTGGATCGCCTCTGTAAGGAAAACCTGTGCAACAGGAGTGGTTGCACTTCTGATGGTGCATCACTGCAACTCTTTGGGAAGGTAGGCTGGTTGTCAAATGCTTCTCACAATGTATCCTGCCTTGGGGGTGAAAGCCAGTCTGGGTTAGAGCCCTTCCCTCTGCCAGCAGTGCACAGAGCTGAGGCAAAGCGTTTGTTGGGAGAACACCTGCACTGCTGCTCTGCAGGTGCTGGCATACAGGTAAGCTCATGGGCTTCTTCTCTTGGTACCTGAACGTTTCAGGCTGACTCCTGACTTCCACAGCACTGTTCAGCTGGAAGGAGAGGGAAGCTGCAGTGCAAGCCATGTATGCCCTGCTTTCTTGGATGCAACTGCCATAAACAAATAAGAGGTGTGAAAAGCATGTGCTAGCTACAGAAAAATGATGAGATGCTGTTCAAAAAATGGTAGGCCCTGTGAGGATTCTGTTTTCCAAAACAAAATTCTACTGACAAAAAAAAAAAAATTACAGATGCAAAAATGTGCATGAAATGAAGTAATAATTGCTAGCATGCATTTATAATTTTGTTATGAAATCATTTTAGCTACCATTATCTTGTCTGAGAGACCCACTGCTGTCTATGATTTAGATACTCATATTTAGATTTTTTTTACATGGGTTTCTTTAATTTTCTTCATTACTGGGAGCATTTGCATGATAACAGCATCCTTGCTTTTAAGAGTTCATCAGCTCCAGCCACTTATTTCCCACTTGAAGTCATAATCTTCTGTTTATTATTTCATAATTGTTTGCAGTAGAGGTGATTAAAATATTACAAACATGGCATTATTTCAACTTCAGGCATGGAGCAAGCAGCAGATGAACACTTTAGGAACAAAAATGATATTTTCATGTAAATGGCCCAACTAATACAAAGTAAGGGGAAGAAATGAGAATATGGAACATGTCCAAATGCAATGTTTTTTACTGTTTTCTTTTAGACAGCAATTGCTCTTTGAAACTTAGGCTTTTCGGAACCTCAAATGTTGCAGCAGAATACTTCTCTCATCTCTTATGAAGTTTTTCTACTTTAACTAAATGTTTCTAAATGCAAACAAAAAATTAATTAATGCATTAATTGGCACAATAACTCTCTTGTGCATTAATAGGCAAAAAGTTCAGAACTCTTCCAGACAAACATTTGAATTTCACCCTTGCAGAAACTCAGGTCAGTGTGATGGCAAGATCAATATTTGGATATTCTAAGAGGAGACACTGAATTTAGCAGTTCATGCTGCTTGTCTGTGCTCCTGCATGGTCTGTACAGCAGGGTGTGTGGACTCATGCAGCTCTCTGTGCAGACCCTGGGTTTCTTGCCCCAGCCACTTGCTGGTGCTTACCCTAAGCATCCTGCTAGGGTAGGGATGTGTTTCACATCAGGTAATGAGATCACACTTAAAAATTCGGTATATCTGAGGTCTCTCAGATGCATAAGACAACAAATTTGGGGTGACTTCTTCCTAAACATTCCCCCTCTTCAGTTGCCAAACTGCAATGCAAAAGACAGATGTAATTTTATATGCTGTTTAAGTTGCTGAAGACCAAGAAAATTCATTTCCCTCCCTCTCACAAACCCCAAAGGAACTTGTAATCCAATGATAAGTGATTATCTCTCAGAAACATTAAGTACAGAGATATGTGCCACTCTTTTATGCACATAATAATTCATTAAATTCACTAGAAGATGTACTGATTCAGCCATTTTATTATTTAAAAAGAAATATTAAAAAAGGATGAGGCATTTTGGTTTTGCTCCTCAGTCACAGTATTGCTTCCATGAGAAGAACAGGACTGTGAGATTGAAACATTTTCTCTGGGAAATGTATGTGCTCAACCTTATATTTGGATAACACTAGAAAAGTTTTTCTGGGAAAAACCCTGCCAAAGATAGATTCTGAGGGATAAGTAAGTAATGGGAACTTTTTGTTAACTTCTTTGCCTGATGACTCCTTGTTTGAAGGTTGAGAGGAGTTTGTAAGTCACTCAGAGGCAAGCTATCTGAAGTGTTATCTGAAGGTACCACAATAAAACAAGCTTCTCATTGTTGGTCCTGAGTCATGCCAGGGCCTCTCGAATCCAACGTTTGTCAGATCCAAGTTCCCTGAAAAATACAAACCCTGGTGCCTAAAGACACCATTCATTCACCAATGACTTCAGCAATCAGCTATCCCAGAGGGTAAGAAATACCTAAGAGGGAGGTAAAGAAGGACCCTCGGTGTCATGGTTGAGGACAGTCCTTAATTTGTAAAATCAGAGGCTGAACAGGCTGTCCCTGGCATGGGCAGTGGGCAGGTGCCATTGCATCCCTCGGGGTGCCCACCCTCTGATGCACTCTCTGGGGACATGGCCTCAATCTCCTCTCGCTCTTTCCAAATTCGGTCACCTGGCAGCCTCATTCCTGGTTAGTGTTCAAAAAACATGGCTGTGGCACCTGAGAACATGGTTTACTGGTGAACATGGTAGTGGTGCTGTGCTGATGGTTGGATTTGATGATCTTAACAGTTTTTTCTGACCTTAATGATTCTATTATTCTGTTGCTTTTCCCAGAGAAAGGCATCAATTCTGTTATCTCTGTGTTGGACAATTCAATGTCGGACAATGTTGCCTAAAACTGGATAGCTGACAAAGTCCCTGTGTATATTTAGTATTAGATTCCTAAATAATTTATGTTTTCTGAACATATTTACTTATTCTAATAATCTTTGTTCATATCACTATGACTTTCCAGAAGAAATTTTGTAATCAGAGAAGTTCCCAATTTCACCTTTTCAAGGAAATTCAAAAGAGGGAACTAGAAGAACATTCCTTAAAATACAATTGTAAGTGAATGATTAAAGGAACAGAATTAAGGCAAAAGAAATAAGTGAGCAAGAGTTCTTAATTCTAAATTTCAAAGACATTTTATGTTGATTTATGTGAGTTGAAGTCCTGGTCTGAGTCCAAAGTTGTTTCCTAGTGGGAACTACAGTTTAGCTTGGAAGTGTTTTCCAAATTTGGTCAGAATTGTTCTTTTACCCTCTGGGGCACTGTTCAAAAAGATAGGTTGAGAAGAAGAAGAGGTTGATTGGTCTATATTTCAACAACATGTCACTTCTGGAAGAGGGAGTTTTGGGAAGTAAAGGGAGGGAGAAAAGGAAGATGACATTCGTTTTCTCACAGTCATTAATGGGAACAATACTGTAGTAGCTATGGTTAGAGGTAAAGTTACCTAACCTTAAATAGATTATGAATCTAGAGGGTAGAATATATTGGCTGAAGCTTTTTATGTCAGAAATATAAAAATGTGCAACTGTTTTGATTTTCTAATTATTTTTTTAAAATATGTTGTAAAATTGATGGTAGGGTTTGCAGATATCATACACTAATTAAATATAGTAGAATTTTAAAAGGATGGGCATGTAAGTCTTTTTAGATACTGGTGCACAAGCTAAGACTTATCTTGTTTAAAAAGTACCAGCTTAAAAAGAGAAAAACTGTACTCTAATTTAGCTGGACAGATTTGCAAAGATCTTTGAAAGTGTGAAAGAAAGGGTAAGAAGGAAATGTCTCCTTTACAATCTGTTTATGGCTTTGGGACTGTGCTTTATCTTGACAAATAAGATAAAGACCATTTGACAGCAATCCACTTATTCTTATCTTGCTAGCAACTTAAAAACTGAATTATTCATCCTCAGTGTGAAACTGTTTTCTATTCTGAATTCAGCTGCATAGTTAGCACCTAGTCTCCACAAAAATGTGTCCAATGCAATAAAATAAATGTAGTGAAAATTACTACTGTAGGAGCAGCAAAAATTATAAACATTCCATGAATGAAAGAGCTTTAATGAACTAGTAACATGTCAAATAAACTTAAAAGAATTACATAAATATTTTTCTGATTTCTTTCTGTAACTTTTAGGTTTGTGCAGAGATGAGAGAACTCATGAGCTTTCCTGAATCATGCCGGAATTTTCCTCTATATGAGAAGTCTTTAAGTGAACTCACTTGGGTCACATGAAATTACAAGCATGTGTTAACCTTGGCCATGTCACACAGGTATGTGAACAAGCATGATTGCTGACTGCCAATCCCAGACCTAAAAATTCCATATTACAGATGCAGTTGTACCACAAATTTTATTTTTCTAGAAAGATTTGATGAAGACTAATATAAACTGTCTGTGACAATGTTACATTAATAAAGCAAATAAATAATACAAACCTTAATTTCTGTAATAAACCAGTACTTTGCATACAACATAATCTAACTTGAGTGCTGTTTAGAACTGATCCAAAATATGAGACCAGACAGTTTAAAATGAAGCACAACTATTGCATGTGAAAGCTTAAACATTGTTAAGAAGAGATCTCTCATGCCTCTTAGTAATTTTGAACAACCTAAAGCTTTTCCTCAATAATTCATTTTCTCCTGCACACATTTTATATTGCTAATTTATATATGTATATATATATGTATATATATATATAATATATCAGTTAAGCATTTGCATCTCTTGAATTAAAATCAATTGGTTAATAGACGTAAGGTCAAATGAGTCAAGTTGGGAGGAAAATTCTTGTCACTACTGCTCAAAACTCACTTCCGTGACATATTTGAATTTCTTCAGCTCCACATTTCCCTGCCCAGTTTTTAATTTAATGGTACATCTTTGTTAATGCATGCTTCTGTGTGCAGAGCAAAGGTGAACAGTCTCAGCTCAGGAGGGGTGTGATTTGGGGAGCTGTGAGCAGCTGAGGAGGGATTGTCATGGGCACAGCATTTGAACAGGGAAGTGGTGGCTCTCTTTCCCACTGCGGTAGAAAGGAAACTGATAACAATGGTGTGCTATAAAAAGCAAAGGAACATTCTTCTCTGTCAAACATCCGCACCTCTCTGGCAGTGCTGCTGCTGCAGTACACTGGCTGGCAACCCCTCTGCATCTGAACTCTGCTGCTACTGAATTTCACTCAAAACTGAAAACCACACAAAGGGAGCCGGCACAGAGAACACCAAAAAGAAACAAGATGTTAATTTCCTTGCTGCTTTTGTTTTATGGGTTTTCTTCGTGTCATTGTGAAAGAATGATCTAAGTGTTGTGGTGAGGGCTATCTGGTGTCTGGGCCAATTTTACCTCATTAGAGAAAGACAGGAATTATGGCAAGTTCTTCCAGAAATTCAGAGCAGCCATTCAAAAGCAAAAGTCATACTGGGATGCAAAATCCCTCCAGTTTCTGCTTCAGTCCATTTAAAAAAAAATATGTATTTGAAGCCTGGGGGAAGAATACAATTTAAGAGAGATTTTTCGCTTATGCAATGAGCACAACAAGGCCTTATGTATGCTGCAGCAAACTGCAGTACCTGCAGGGTGCTCATCTACCATGAAAGTCTTCTATTATCTCATTCTTTACATGAATGAAATGTGAATATAGTTCCTTCTTTCTCAAAAACCATTACACTGATTGGATTGTGTCTGGAAGCAACAGAATGGGTTTTTCCACACAATTATTTTCAACAGATTGAAAATGTATGGCTCTTCTTGTAGGTGCTGATGGAACGTACTCTCGTGTTTCAAAGACTGTGTGAAAAACAGTAGCTCCAGTAACCTTTAAAAGTGTTCTAAGTAGAGAGGAAAAAAAGGAAATTTTTAAAGTTGTTAAAAATACATATTCTTTTACTGTGGTTTTCTCTGGAGCTCAGTAGCCTTTATTGCTACAAGTTATTGCTATTGATTGTAATTAGATCATAAGCTTCACAAATATTCATTCATAACAAAACAAAAGCCTTGTGATAAAATTAAGAAAATTGTGGTATTACTATTGATAATAAAAATGAAACCTAACAAGATGGTAGAGTAGTTGCAGAGGGAGTACCAGAGATATTTTCTTGAAACTTCTGGTTATATTCACATCATATAAAACTGTATTCTGAAAAATCCACATTCTGAGTGAAGGATTATAGGTAAGTTTTTAGCTGAACAGTAGCCATTATGTTATCACAGGAAAGAAATGTTTTAAAGAAAGGCTGTTTCATATTATCTGAAGACATGTGTGTGTCCATGTGTCTGTGTATGTATGCCTATATGCACAACTATATGTGAATAAATATATTCACATATTTACTGAAAGATTTTAAACTGGTGGAAAATTGAAAGGAGTGGAGGAAAACTTAGTTTGGTTAAAAAGCTTTTCCCTTTTTCTGCCTCCTTATTAATCATATCAATATTTTCATCATATCTCCTTCCCTATTTTTTCTTTGAATTGTCTAAAACCTATTTTTTAAATCAGTCCAGCAGCTCATCTTTTAATGTCATTTTAATGGATCTTGTCTTGTGTTTATGGGGAAGTAAAAGCAAAGGTTTCATTGAAAAAGAAAATTGCCTTACTTGCACTGAGTTTTCTAATTACTGTGTCTGGTACCACCATTGAATGTTTGGAGAAGGGGAAAAGAGAGAGGAAATAGAGACTGTTATTAATCAGCCCGTACTGGTAATTAAGGCCCTCAGCTTCCCATTGATTTTATTTTCTTTCAGTTTTACATATCTTGATGTCAGATAAAGCAAATGACAGGAGAAAAATCATGGTTGCAGACAAGTCAATTATTTTACAAAGATGAGCATTTCACATCATGTGAAGGAGTATGCAGGACTGTGGACCTGCAAACAGACCTTGTTTTCCCCAGAAGGGCTGTATGGTAATAGAAGGTGGACAAATCAAGAGACACATGGCTTCAGCAAAGAACAGCATCACTGAACTCATCAGAGAACTTGGATTTGCAAATACCTCCTGTGGGCTTTCTGAATTCTATATTTGCAAGGATGAGACAAGAACAGGGTCCTTCATGTCAGGATGAATGAGCAATTTGCCTACTTTATAAAAAGAGAGACAGGTTCCCCTCCACCAAGGACATCATTTATATATATTTCCACAGTCACTGTGAAAGTGACTGCTTGTTAAGAACAAAAATTTGAATTTTGATGTAATATTTTCTTCCAGAGTCCTGAGGTAAGAAGAAGAAGCTGGGAAGAAATGCCTCTGTATGTAGAAGGAGAATGGCAAACCACTTTGATGACAGTCATTCACAGGACTGATGCAAGGGCAGGGGAAATGCTCCATTTCATGACAATTTTCTGCACTTCCTTTTCTCATTTCCCCATTTAAATTATACAGAAGCTCAGCATGTAGTCAGGGCTGTGGTAAAAATTTGCACAAAATTAAGTATATTAATATATTTTTGAAGAAAAACTTGATGGGTGATAAGAGATGAAAGTTTATTAATTCTGGACAAGTATTGATCCCTGTTCTTTAATCTAACAGCAAATTTGATCACACATCTTTGTTTTACCAGAACTACCTGTAGAATGTGAAAGTCTCATAAGATGTACTGCACATCTTCTTTTCCACTGCAAATGTATCAGTAGTTACATTTTTCATCACTTTCTCATGGGATTATGGCACAGTAAAGACAAAGTATGACATGAAAACTAATTTACCTCTAAAAGGAAAAAAGAAGCCAGGCTATTGAAAAACAATTTGACATTCCACAAAAATGTAAATACAATTTATTTAGGTTTTCTTAATCCTTTTAAAAGAAAAGAATTAAGCCAAAAAAAGTTATTTAACTGTGTGTAGAGGTTGTGACAGAATTTATTTTGATTGGGTCATCTCATAAAATTATTCACCAGTTCTGTGATTTTTTTCAAGACAGCTCAATAGAGTGTGACTCCCAGTTACCATTAGAATTTAATGAGAACTGGGCCTGTAAGTCCCCTGGATTCCTTTGAAAATAACCCAGCCCATGATAAAATAATACAGTTCTGTGCATCCTTAATTTTTGACAGTTTGTTCGTGACTGGAATATTGATTGCAACAGCTACTGCCGAGCACACTGCTCCCATCACTCTCGTCTGCTTTTCCATTATGTCAGAAATAGATCACCCAGCTCAATAGATTATACAAATAGACCAAGCTGGACCACTTGCATAGGTTTACTTAAAAAAAAGTAGAATAAAAGCCTAATAATAAGCAAGCATTTAAGTTCCTTGAACAAGTTAATTGTATGAATTTTAAATGCTCTGAAATTAGTAACTTCAAAGAGCAAATAAGGACCAAAGCAAGACCAGGTCCAACAGTAGTAATTAGAATCAAGTCAAAAGTAAGCCTGATTGGACAGTTTCAAAATATTTGTTCTATGCAAGAAACCTGGCAAGTGTGTGGTACCCAAAATGGGAGTTCAATTAAAGCTTTGGAAAGGCACAAAAATATGCGAGCAGAAACATTTAGTATCCTGCTAAGTTGAAAATGCATTCTAGCTAAAATGAGAACTGAGGTGACTGAATAAGCAATAAGAATAAAGGAAGAGAGTTGTCAAAATAAAATATGTTTGGGAAGGGCCAAAGCCTGGCAAGTCCTACCTGCCTGCAATCTCAGTGGGCTGGATTGATTTGGATTGCTGACATCTCAGGGAAGATTTTAGAATTGATTTATTGAATTTTGTTTTTTCTGTCTTGCCTTGCCTTTTCTCTTTCTCTTTTTCTTCCTCTTTTTCTTTCTCTGGTATTTTAAATAATAACATTCTCTAGAAACCTGTCAGGAGTCCGGGCTCCATTGTGTCCCCCATGGGTAAGACCTGCTTTACAACTGCAAAATATAGAAATGTAGTTTGTTTTACTCAAACACTTCTAATGAGGTGGAGATAGGATAAAACTGGGATACAGTAGGAACGAGTATCCAATAAGTCAACAGTATGCCTAAAAGCACTTTAAAGCAAACTTCAATATGTTCTCTTGGGTTCAAGTCACCCTTCTAAACATATGTGGTGAGACAAAATTGATCACCTAAGCAGTCAGGAGCTTAAGCACAGCCCCTGTTTACCTGCTGCCAGAGGGTGCTTGTTTGTTTTATTTGAAACTGTTGCATCAGGAAAACATTAAATACCAACTTCGACTGATGAAATGATGCATGGGTGATGATGATGATAAGTTTTCCTCAAAACAACTGGGTTGCCACCAAACAAATTACAAATATACTAGTTGGAAAATACAATGATTACATAATGTCTTAGGGAAGCAGATGTTAAATTGACCTTCTGAAACCAAATGAAAGACAGATGGAAGTTTATGATGAGTGAACCTGACATGGTGTCAGGAATCTTGTATCTGATGGATGCCTTTGGATGGATGTACATGGGTGACAAGGGTGAAATTATGGAACTGCAGAATATGGTTTTCCAGTAAACTTGTATTTTGATTATACTGACGAATAGAGATAGTGGCTACGAAGTGAGAGATTAGTTTCTACCTGTGAATCAGCTCTATTTATAATATTGTGTTGGACCGAGGGCAGTGGCTCAGGAACAGACTCAAGAAGAACAGTTAAGTTTTCATCAGTATCATGGAACGTGTGACACAAACTATGGAATGTTCTGCACCATTTCAAACATATTCAGAAGTCATTCCAGAAAAGTCTTGTTTTTCTGAGAAAAGGTAATTTCTTCCTTTGTAGAAGTCATAATCCTGTGGCCATTTACATTCAGTGCCAAGTTCCAAAGCTGAAATTTTAGTTAGAGCTATGGGAAAGTGCACACCAGAGCTGGCAGTGCCTCTGCTTCTGAGGATCCATCTACTTAGTGGTGAATTTACATATTTGGACTTCTTTTGGTTTTTCACCTTTTTTTACTTATCTCCTGTGTGACCATGGTTCTGATCTTGTAAGGTGCTATGTCCAGGCAGGCTCTGACACCAGAGATAGTTGTTGATGGACTCAGAAAGGCTTCATGCAGATGGAAAGGTCGAGCTGCGCAAAATAGCTTGCAGGTCCAGAGGCCTGATGGCAAATATTCTTACCTTAGAGCAAACCCAGCAAACCTAGTGAGTGCAAGAGTTATTTAAAATTAGACCCAGAAAAAACTGTTAATGGTTTTGTACGGGAGAGTATCACACTGGCTAGGTTGAGGCTTAAGCAGACATTAGTCAGAGTAGCACTAACTTCTTAAAATACTGCTCTGTGACTTTAGCAAGAGAAGCTTTAAAGTTGAAATGATCACCCTCTGTTTGCTTTACCTCTAAATGGTGCCCCATTTCTTTGAAAAGGAAATTCTACACTGAGCAGATGGGAATCTAACAACTAAAATATCCATTTTGTTTTCCAATAGAAATGTTTATTTCTCTTTGGACCCTGGAAATACTGTAGCTCTCTTTCAGTTCTCTTAAAAAATTGTATTATTTCTGTTTCTTCAATTATTTACTTACCAAAGCCCCAAAGGGTGTTTGTGTGCAGTGTAATTTCAACAATGGTTAATGCTGCATTGCTGACTTCTCTAAAAAACCTGTACCGGAATATCTGTATAGAGACTGCATTTAAAGAAATAAATTAAAGTAGAATTTAAAGGCTCAGTCTCAGGATAAAACTGACTTTCACAATCTTCAGCTACCCACACCTAAAGAGTCCCCACTGAAGCAAGATCTCTTTGGCTTGAAGTTATTTGATACGACAGAAAAATAAAGGTAGATTATCCTGGAGATATTATAAAGTGACCAGTATAATCTCATTTCTAAGAATAATTATGCCAGAACTGGAGACAGTAGGGATGAAAGAAAGTTCTTTTTGCCCATCTTCAGATTCACCTCAGCGTCCTGAGTTTTGCATGTTTACTATAGACAGCCAGAACTGAGTCTGTTTGAAATGAGAAGATGTGGAAGAAGGGAAATGTCTGAAGATGAGGAACAGCCTTGAAACAGTGGACAACATATCCTCAGAGAGCAAAACTTATACGGGCACACTGTGAATAAAAGCAACAAAAAAGGTATAGGGGGTATAGGGGGTTTACAACATATAATATTATGTTGTAAACCAACATAAGGAATATGAGGGTAAAAAAGTGTCACTTTCCCTAGGTATTTCATAATTTGCGGATGGGTCACAATTTATGCAGGATAGTTTATTAACTATCTACTTCTGGATTCTCATGTCATGATTCATTTCTACAAGTATCCGATATGGTGGTCATTAATGAGTTTTATATTTTTCTAATAGCTTTACCAACCCTGTACTATGAATGCTCCTTTATTGACCTTCTTTTTGTCTTATGCATGTGTTTTGATCAACTTTTAATTATTAGCATTTAAATATGCCAGCAGAATATTGAAGTCTCATAATACAATGTTGTTTGTAATAAAACCATTAATGTGATAAGATGCAGATCAAAAGGAGTGTACACCAAAGAGAATACAAATGACACAATACTGAATTAATATGAAAAGATGAAACACATTTAACAATAAGCTTCCAGTAATGTATTAGTGAGCCTATTAATGACAAAATTTCTAAAACATATAATGGAAAGTCAAATAAGGAGCGTTTCCCATAATATAAATATATTCCTAAATGAGACAATGTAAAGATTGATTTGGTATTTTTTCTTCAAGCATGTGTCAAATTTCCTAGTTTGTCTAAAGCATTAGTTTACATTTTTATACATGTATAACAGATACATGCTTATGGTAGTAAACAGTGTTTAATGTTACTTTAAAGTGGTCATGCGGACTGCTCTGCTCTGGGCTGGTGAGGCATCCAGGGAGTCATACAAACTTAGCCCCACAGACTGGAATCCAAGCCAGATTCACAGTGTGTGGGTTGCTACAGTGTGTTCTTTCAAAGAGACCTTATTGAGCATCCTCTTGATAAGGATGGCACCTTTGCTGCTCAGGGTACTTCTGATGTAGGTGATGTAGAAACGTGTGGACGTGGAGAACAAAATCTTCGCAGTCCCAGCCTGAGTTCCAAACTAGTGAGCTATTGGCTATTCACTAGAGAACAAGCAGGTCTTTCACTAAACTTTTATTTAAAAAGTTCGGTCTCAAAACTGGCACTTTCTGGCGGCCACAGTTACACTGTGCTATCAGGAGTATCATGACACCAATATCAACTTCTTGAATCTGTGCCCATAAGCAAAGAGGAAAACCATGAAGCATACTAATCTTTGTAATTAATGTCATGTTTCTTCATACTCTCTCTCTAGCTATCTTCAAAATAATTCTGTTTTGGTCTGGATCTTTATAATCTTTAAAGTCTTTGTAACAACATTGTCAATATGACAGATGTTCTTGTGTGTAGCTGTAACTCAAAACAAGAGCAATATATTGCTGATATGATATATTTAGATATAGATAGATATAACAGAAAACTCACATATGGTCAACCATAAGGATAATAGTAATTCCTACATCTTCTATATTCTGAAATGCAAAGTTCCAGCCCTTAATAAGTGGCAAAATTCTCACATTTCTGCACAACAAAAAGATATTGTCCCTTCTAAACCCATTCCTAGATTTTTAGTAGTACAGACTGCTAAAGAACATAACTAAATTGAGCCATAAAAATTGTTTCACTTGAGTGGGGGATTTCAGGAAGAGGAGTGGATAAAATGGATTTATTCTCTTAATGTGAAATGGTTTCATGTATCAGAAATTGCAGAGTTGACAACTGCACTTGAGTTACAGTAAAGATTATCAACACTGCCACTTGGCACATCATGTAATTTCTGATCTGGTTTAATAAAATTGAAATGTTTGGTAACAATTTATGGTTATTGCTAGAGAGTTTTATAATCTATATATTAACTTAGAGTGGCTGAGATATGTCAATTTTAATTCTTCATCCAGAAGGTTATAGAGGTCAAATATAGGGACAACATCAACAGAAATAAAGTTACCAAGAAGAGAAGAAAGAGGTCTTTAGGGGACAGTTTCACCAAAAATCAGTAGACTCACCTAAGATAATCAATTGCCTTCCTGAGTTTATTTGAGTATCCAAGGCCCAAGACAGAGAAGGACTGGAAAATTACTTGAAAATTTCTAAAAGCAAGCAATAGGTCTGAGAGGAAACAAGGAGACTTACACCTGGAGCTGTGGCACACAACCAGTGTTGTGTCTTCCAGTGTATCACCAGATACTTGAAATAAAATATGAATTCTAGAAATGTCTCAATAAAAAGGAAGTCCTGATATCTTTTTCTTTGTGATACAAATACTTCACTCAGATCTTTGGAGATAAGGACTCTCACAAATACAGCCTAGAATGTTTTGAGAGTATCTGATCTTTGCTTTTGAAAAATAGTGCTCTCAGTTGCAAATCAGTGCTGATGTAGAAACTGAAAAGTAGGATTATCTGAGCTGTGTTTGTAAAATAGGCCAACAGCATGAACAAGAAACCACTGAAATACTCACTTTTTAATAAGGAAAGGTTCTTTTATGGTTATGTTATTTACAGAAATCGTACAGAAGTGGAGCTGGAGCGTTGGTGCTGTGAAGAGAAGATTGTTCATAAAAGCCGGGAGAGCAGTTTTGATTTCTCAAGTGTGACAGAAGGGTATGGTTCTGGGCAACATATGTTTACAAAGACTTGAAACTGTAAAATGTGTTGTTCCTGAAGAGGAAGAGAGTAACTAATGAAACCCAGTTTCTTATGACTTTGTGCCCTCATTCTTTAAATACAAACTTCACAATTACTGTTCTTTTAGCTGTGGTACTCCCCCAAGCAAGCAACAGTGTTTGTGGTGGGTAACCTGGTGCTCCCAGGGCAGCTCACTCCCTGCTGCTGTGTGGGTCTGTCTGCTTGTCTTCAAGTGGGGGCAGGAATTCTGGAGTTTCATCCACCTCATTTCTGACTTTTCCTCACAATTCTCTTAATATCTTAGAGATTCCAACTTCTCTTTTGGTTTTGATAAATTAAAAAAGTTATTAGAAGAGGGTCAGCAGACAGACAGCCATGGCCAAGCAAACATTATTCCTTTGAAAACCTGGCTAAAATATAAAAATATAGTCTGTGAGAGGGAAAGAAAAGAATGAATGATTTCTGTATAAGCTCCTGAGAAAAAAATTTTTAAGAAACAATGTTACCTAAGAATGTTGTACTTGTCCTGTGCAAATTAGCCAGAGGCTGAAAAACATGTAATTGAACATAGAAAAACAACCAGGGTAAACCAGAACACAGTAAACCAGCATTGACCAAGGTTTTTTGAGCAAAGTTAATCTGAGAAGGACATGACCACATGCAATGCAAGTAAGTTTATCAAAAAAACCAAGCAATTCCAATCTGAAGGAATTTTTTATGAGCTCTTCATTGCTTTACTGAAGTGACACTGTTTTAAATCCCATGTGCTTGGGTCAGCCTCTCAACTGTAACAAATAGAATTGGTGGCCTAAATTCAGATAGTTTTTGCACTATTGTCATGGGTAAGTAAGTTCCCTGAAGTCCAGCAGTTATTTAGGTTTGGAGTGTAAACAAGAATTCAGCCTGGGGACCTCTTACGCCATTATCTTTTCTTGATCCTTGCTGTAAAGTTATAGACTGGCAATTTACTGAGCTTTCTTAAACAATAAATATAATAGTAATCAGGTAAATACAAAACATTAGAAATATATCAAGAATGTAACTGATTAAACAGTGAAAAATTAATCTGAAATCAGAACCTTTGGGTTGTTTTCTGAATCTCTTAGCCAACTTGAAATAATTTTCTGTTGCCACATGCTTTTTAAAAAAAGGAATCCCCAGTCAACGCAGAAAACCTTTAAAGTACCAAGTATTGGAAAGCTTTTGTAGGGTTGATTACTCCTGCTGTGTAGCTTTTGCTTTTTTTTTTGACAGTATACAAGCATGCAAACACACATGCAGAATATAGGAAAATATTCTTCCTTACTCCATTCCACTAGGGTTAATTCTAGGTATGATAGATATGTCTAGTTTATTTATTTATTTACTCATTTATTTAATGGAAATATAATATCCAAAATTATTATTGAGAAGTTTTTTGAGAAGGTTTTGTTATTTTAGTGGAGGAGGTTAAGCAGCCTTTCCGATTTCCATGCCTCTGTGTTATATGTTTTAGAATAAATTCTTGGGACATTTCTTTTCATTGAATATCTCTTCCAATGCCTTGTGCTTATTCATGGCCTGTAGTTGCTATTAAGCTACTTTAAATTCACAATTAGCTGGAAGTGCAGAGTCTGGAGATTTTAACTCAAATGAACACCAATTACACTCTGACCATGTATATACACATTGGAAACTAGAATGGTTGATCTGAAATATGCTCTGGTCATAAGACAAATTGGAACGGGTTGCTTGCCATGTTGCTACTAATCCATTGCTGCCCATGTACAATGCAGTAGCTAAGTGGTATTTCTAGGCTGCTCATTGTGCCTTGTTCTTTGTTGATTTCTCATTCTGTGTATTTGAACTACTTTAGCTGGAAGTACTTAGCTGAGAGATTCACAGAAAGAACACATAGCATGGGGTGGGTGACCTATGAAGTCAGACATGAAAGATTCCTGTTTGGCTATTTTTCAATGCTGTTTTAGTCGAATCTGAGGCATTACCAGCTGTGACACTGCACAGCAGTCATTTTGTTTCCTTACACTAGCTAGACAGATTTATCAATTTCTTTTTCCTTGTTATGATTTTTTTTTTCAGTTGTTGCTCTAAAAGGGAAGAGGAAAGAAAATACAACATTGGAATCTGGAATAAAAATGCATTCTCAAATGCCTTTTACAATTGGTGCTCTGGGAGGAGCATCACACAACAGAAATATCTGAGGCTGGGGTAGAATACCTATTCAATGAGTTCTTTGGCAAGTGAAAAGCACTTGTTGCTAGCAAAACCAAACCTTTTTTATTTTTTCTTTCCAAGCAAAAGGTGTGAGACAGAGTGGAACTGAGGATCAAAGTTTAAATACAGTTTGCTCTGTTACCTGCTTTTGATCTAGACCTGAAGCATACGACTGGCAACACTCACTGCCACAGCAGGGAGACCTAGTATGGGGGGGACAGAGCAACAGTTCTTATTTCTCAAATTGTGAAAGGTATGAGATTGACAGCCTTGGAAAAATAACTCTCCTGTTTTATCCAAAAAGAAAAATGGTGGCTGAGCAATCATAATAAAATCTTCTCCTCCAGTGCTTTGGCCATTTGTTTCAGGCCTGCTTCAGCTGAACTGTCTGGAGGGGGTGAGGAGATCACTTTGTCTTTTGAGCAATTCAGTCTTTATCCCACTGCTATGACTCTGCACAGGGGTGCCAATTGTGGTTGTCATCTTTTCTTGGGTAGTTGCCACCTGTCCATTAGAAACTGGCCAGAGACCAGGACTTCACTTCGCATTGACCACAGAATAGATGTCATAGGCTCAAATTAACATTTTAGACACTGAGTCCGGATTTGAAACAGCAATTTAGAGATGAAAGGCAAAGTATCTCTTCTTCCTCAATCACTTATTTATGGAGTTACTGTGTATTTGATCTGCATTCACTTCCACTTGATTAGCCTCTGTCTGTTGTAAACTTTCCCTACATAATTATTATTTCTGTTTGTAAAGAATCATTAAAGGTCTGAGGCAGATTAGAACCCATCTTACTACAGGCTGTGGAAACCTTGGTTTGTCTTTCTCATCTGAGAGAAGAGATTTCCTTCCAATTCCTGTGACTGGCTTAAGGGTCCATAGAGATCTCAAATAGAAGCTTGACCCAGGGAATTGTAAAGCCCTGAAAGCCTATCCTTAATGGTCATTTGGAAAACATCATTATTTTGAGGTGTCATGACAATGGGAGAAATATCACATTAAAAGCAAAAAAGATCAGTATTAGAGATAAGAAGAGACATAAAGATGGGCCAGAACATGAGAAAAAAAAAGACTTGGTAGCTGACCAATAAATTTAGAGCCTGAGTATTGGGTTTTTTTCACAAGTTGTCCAATTGAGTATAAAGGGATTTTTAGGGGATGGATTATTTGTCACTGTGTATCAGAATCTAGCTGATGATTTAGGGACTTATCAAAATGGCACAGCTGCATCCATAAGGTCTATGGTCATACTAGTGATTTGTCTGTGAGGCTGTGGCATTAAAGCAGCTATGATATATAAGGGCATTGGTAATGTACTGTACTGTGGACATCCAGAACAAGATACAGATGTACTAAATCTACCACTGTTCTGTCACAGGGAATAGCTGCCATAATAATATACAAAGTCATAAGCACGGAGATAAAATTAAAAACCCCCAAAACTCAAACTGCTAAAATAAGCATTCATGTCAAGTTTGCACAAGAACTTTTATTCAGTAAAAGGAAATGACCATGAGCTCAGAGAAAAAAATAACACTGTTTGCAAAAATGTATTTTCACAGTGTAGGAGATAGAGATGGGAACATTTCTCTTTTTTTAACCTTTATAAAACCCCAGGCATTTACAATGATTTATACTCATGGACCGAGATCTGCAGGAGAACATGGTGCTTTGAAATAGTTTGCTTTGAGATACCTTGCTGATCAGTGCAATCCTTAGGTGCTGTTTACTGCAGAGTGTCTAAAATGCACTGCAATAGCATATTTATTCGGTTTGGATGAACTCTGCAAAGCGATGTGCAGCTCTGTGAATTAAAAAAAATATTTACCACATAAATTTAAATATCTGTGTTATAATGATAATCTTGAGTGTTGCACAATAGATGGTGTTAGTCCCCTGGAAGAGTGAGTAAGAACTTTGTGTTTTTTCTTGTCTGAAAGATGGATGTGCAAAGCTGTCTGTCATTCTAGCTGTTACCTTTGAGGTTGTAAAACTGCAGTCAATTTTCCAGTTACATTTTGATCTTCTAGATTTTGGGGTTTCCTTTTTTTTTAATTTTTGTAGCCTGCTTCACTGCAACAAAATTGTTCTAATCAAGAAAGAACATCTTGTTCTCTTACTTTAGCAGTGCCCACCCACCCTGGCCACCAGTCAAGGTCTCAGCACTGATATTGATTTCATGTTTGACATCTCTAATGAAACAAAGGACCTCATTTCACTCCTCCCAAGGGAAAGGGGTATCCACAGTAATCACTTTTATCTTAAGACTGAAGAAAAATATTTCATTTTTCTTTCATTTATACATTACTCATGTTTTTGTTGGAAATCCGATCCCTGTAATTTGAAAAAGAAAATTTATACCGCAGTGAGAGCGATGGTTAGTTCAGAAAGAAACAATGTTTAAGACAGTGATTTCAATGAAATGTTGTATCAGCTTTTCAAACTACATACTTCCTTAGTGCACTCATCACACATGATCAAATGAAATGTTTTGTCAGTTTTTAGACACTTTCCTATTAGAGTTACATCTTTTACTTCATCAAACTAAGGCTCTGCTGAAGGACAGATTGTACAAATAAACATTAGTTGGAATGTTTTTAAAGAGGAATTGTTTACTGATTGAAATACAAAAACTGTTGCTCATGCTTGGAGATCAAATTACATGCTTAAGAGAAAGCAAGCTACACAATTTGTTGACTCATGACTCATAAGAAATGTCAGGCTGTATCTTTTGAAGTGAAGAGTTGCAGTATCTCTTGTCTTTGTTAGATGAAGCAGTAGACAACAGGTTTTTCTTAAAAACAGTGTCAATATACACAGGAATCTCATAGCCATCAAACTGTAATCTGTCTGTGATAGGGAGTTGTGAAGAGGATGATCTGTAACATTCAAGTTAAGGAGTTTTTTGTTTTAAGACAAAGTATTATACTGATGTTCAACTCCAACTGAATTCCCAGAGGGAATTTTTTGCCACGTATTGTCTCTCATTTTGATTACTTAGAGCAGCCATGCAATGTGAAACCAAGCTTCCAAAAAAAAAGACAGTGCAGAAGGAAGGACATTAAGATGTATTTTAAGGGTAAGCTTGGAGGTAGAGGCACAAAAAGGATATCAGATCAAAGACGAGGTGGGCACAGACTCCCATCTTCTGGCAGCTTTTAGGGGGACACTTCAGCAAGGGGAAGCACACAGTGATATTTGCCCCATGGTTATCTCTGCCATATTGTGGTTTGGGACTCAGTAACTTGAAGTCAAATGTGGTGTCTTTGCCATTTACAGCATTTAGTGACCAATGTCGCAGCGCCATCCAATTTCCTGCAACACTTGGGAGCTATCTGGCCCTAGAGAGGTTTTATGGGGCTCTCCCAGAGGGGTCCTTCATATGTCAGTGCTGTCTCCTGTTTATGTCTTTCCAAGACATCCAAACTGCTGGCATAGAGGAAGGACTGGCATTTCAGTTGAGGAAAAATGGAAATATATTGAATAGTATTTTTCCTTTCTATGCCTATGGAGAACTTGGTTATTTCCATTATTGTATAATGGAAGTATTTTTCCATTATAGTTTTATATGTGTGGTTAATAGTGCTGGCTGCATGACCAGAGGTTTTGTGAAAGAATAAATGCAGCTGAGCATGAAATACATATAAGATACATAAAAACACCCAAGGGAAAACTCGACCAATTAAAAATAATTTTCTTGAAATAGCTCTACCTGGTCAGACATAACTGTAGTGGTATACTCGATGAAGTAGCATTTTCAGTGCTCTTACTTCGGTCTTACGCTGTAATGGGATTCTCTCATAATCTCGGGTAACCAAATCCTAGGATTCCAATAAGAACTGAAATGGAAAAAAACCCCAAACAAGCAACCAATTTTTCAAGACCGTAGAAGAAAAAGTTGGTCTTATATTTTCAAAGATTCATAAAATAAAGATTGTGAATTCCAGATGTGTAAATACCTTAAGATAATCTGTTTTTAAAATAACTGATAATTTTCTATGAAGTGTAAAGAAGGATGTAGGAATTTAATTAAATATTCTTGGTCTTTGTGATTCATGATTCAGCAGCATGGTCTAACCTTATAGATGCCGTTGTTTTGAGCATAAAGTTTGACTAGAGACCTGAATTATGCTCCAGTCCTATAATTCTGCATTTCTATGGAAGCAGAACAGTGTCTAGGGCTCTTGGGATTGACTGAAAAAAAGCGCCCTTTACACAACCTTTTTTTTTAATAAAGCCTAGAAGCTATAGTCAGACATTTGAAATACTCAGGAGAGATTGTTTACTCCTATTTTGTAAATGTCTGTTTGGGAACAAGTTGCTGTCAAGTTTTGAGGTCTGTTTTCTAGCTGGTTCACCATAGCCACAGATGAATACAGGGGGAGTGGGATTCATGTGATCAAGCACAGATATATATTGTACAGTTGTCTGCTATCAGGCTGGTCACCTTAGATTACCTTAAAAGTAACATAGAAAAAAGGGTGCCTTTGGGTATTAATGGCATAACCTAGTTTGAGTATCTTATTTAAGGTAAGAATTGCTTGCTAGAAGGTCTTTTTCTTCCTCCTGACTAAAGAGAACTAAGATAAGTAGCTCAAAAGTAGAAACCCATCCTTGCTGACCCAGATTACCCCCAAAATAAATTGGATAAAAAAGACAATAAAAAAGGAGCTGATAATTTCTTTTTTATGCCAAGAATTGAGGTAATGGGTTTGTTGCTGCATTACAAAAGAACTGCAAAATCCTTTTGCAAAAGATGGGAGATGAATTCCCATGTTCAGAATCCCATGCCAGTTGTATTTCTTGCACAACTGCATCCTTTTCCTTCATTCTGCTGTAGTAGATAAAGCATGTAAGCTTCACCCCTGCGATGAGATCCATACAGATCTTCCCACTTACCAACCAGCTGCAGTGGAGACACAATTGCTGCAGAGCAATATCTGCTTGCAAGGCCACAGAGTAGGTAAGAGAAGGGGAGATGGGCATTATCCCTTCAAAGAGCAGCCTAGCAAAACACAGAAAGAAGGGGTTGAACTTTCTATGTAACAATCATAAGCTTTTATATTTTTTGTGCCTGGTCTTCTGCTACAAGATCTCCCATGTTTTATTAGTTATGTTGTTGATAAATGGTTGAGGGATAATACTGTTTGTCCTGGAAAGCCTTCTCTTCCTTTCTCTGACTCTCCAGAACGTGTTTCCTTTCCTTATGTAGCCTTGACCACCTCCCTGCACCCCACCCCTCCTCACCCTGACTCTGCAGCCCCCACCTGTCCAGACTCTGATTCCCCTTTGCTTCAGACTTCATGAGAATATTGAAAGTTTATTTTCAAGCACCAGCCTTCTCAAATAAGCAGGGTGATATCTAAAGTATTGGTTATGTTTGAAAACAGTGAATCATGATAGATTGAATCCAGAAAGAGATTGAGATTGAAAGGCAAACAAGGAAAATCTAATGTGATTCTAAATAATTCAGCCCATACCAAGAGCAGAAGGTAAAGGGGATTATAACTTCTACAGAAATAACTGAAAAAATGAACTGAAAAGCAATCCATATGTCTATACTTCTATTCCTACTGTCACTGTCCTTTTCACATTTTCTGTTAATCAGTTTTGCAATTTCTCTGTCAGAATGTCCTGATTGACTTAGGGATAATGGAATGAATTAAAATTCATGGTTTAGCAGTATTGTGACTTTAGTCCTTAACATTGCAGCATTCCCTATGGTGTAGGGGCTCAGCTGGACTAGATGCAATTGTAGCATTTGTAGCTAGTCACACAACCATGAAAGCATTTCTTATTTTTCTACACTTCTGAGCAAGTCCATGAAGTTTAGAGAGATGCTAGATATGTATGAGACAGCATCTGATAAATTCAGCAGAACAGAGATCTGTAAGTTTCTATGTCCGTAAAATGTTTACTTTTGGCAGTTTTGTGACACTCAGGAGGAAATTACTAGATAACCATGCAACCTATAGAGAGGTAACTGTGTGTGTTATGGAGCAAACACTACTAATAGTCTGTGAGATGAATTCCCTCACAAGATTTAAAGAAATGCTGGTGTGAGTCTAGAGATAATGGTTCTGTGTAGATAAACTTGTTGAGTAATTTATTTATTTTAGGACATCCTTATTAAACCATCTAACATTTGAATTACAGCAATACCATAAAACCTATAAGGTTTCTTTTATAGATCTATTATGAAAAAAAGCCTTTAGGATAAGTTATATGACCTGGAAGAGTCCTGGTCACTAACATATCACAAATAGACACATAAAACTATGATAGCTATAAAATCAAAATAAGGTAAAATAAAAGTGTTTATTAGTATAGCAACCAGTCTATTGCCAGCAATTAGGGTGTGAAGAGGTAAGTCCTAGCTTGTACTGTTCCAAAGCTCATATAGCCAGAAACCCTTCCTCATTCCCCAAATCGTACATTTTTAAATGGTTTTAACTGTCTTAATTCCTAGTTTTAATGTCTTTTTCTGTTTCTCTTTTAAAACATACATGAGCATTGATTAAATCTTTCCTCTGTCACTAGAGACTCCATTATGAGAGTGACCCATTTAAACAGAATAGGGCTGAGTCCTGTATCACCTGCTGAAATAGTGGGAGACATCCCATCAAGTTACTCTCTCCTCAAGTTACTTTTTTACTGGTTTAATTTCTCAGACTATGGGAAAATTATTTCTGAAACTAGTTTGTTCTTTTTCAGAAGTTGTCTAGCCATCTGAGCATTCAACTCCTGTCAACATCGGACTGCTTGACTGCTTATAACCTGATCTACCACTAAGTTTTGCCATTTCAAATGCTGTCATACCTAGATTTGAGATTTTTTTCATCAAAGCTATTGCCAGACTAAAACAGTTCTCCAAACCCCATAATGTTAGTGATAGCTATAAGTCATGAGGGGCCTGTTGGTAAACAAAACATCTTTCCTGTTTCAGTGATTCCTTGATAGCTGCAAGCTGCCCTAATTCTTGCTGACAGAGAACACAGCATGGAACCCGTAATCATGTGGGAGCAGAGGTATCTGAAAGAACATAGAGGTGTGGGATGAGACCTGTAAAGGGGAAATGTTCCTTGAAGAAAAGGTGAATTCCCTCAGCAGTCCAGCTACCCCTGGGCAGAGAGGAGTATTTTATGTATGTTTTACAGACCATCCTAGTAGATATAGGTACTGAGTTTATATAAAGTTAAAAATCAAGTGCCAATATCAATAATATTTTTCCCCCACTAATAACAGAAATTATTTTTAGACTTTTTCTTTAGAACAGAATTGTTGTGACCTAAGAGCCCCTCTTGTACCATCTCACTGACTTCACCTCTGTCTTTGGTGAGAGTAGAAAATATGAATTTGGTTTTGCATGTGTGGATGTAGCTCTATTTTTATTGCACTTTGAATGGGGGAAAAAGGTATGAGGTAAGTGCATTTTAATCTTTGGGAGTAAAAGCAGCTGGGAGTACTGAAGAAAAGGTACCGGACTTGGAAAATGAAAGGATACAGAGAGGGACAATACCAGCACACTGCAAAGGAAAACAATTAGATATCTGAAACTGTCTCATATTTGTTGCTGTTGTGGAGGATTGTGTGCCATCTGTGCTAGGATGTGCATGAAAACCTTGTGACAATAGCCATCTTGCATGGCCTGAGGCAAGGAAGGTCTGAAATGCACCTAGACCATGGAACAGCATTGGATATGGATCAAAGATACTGCAGATCCCAGATGCTCACCAAGATTCAGATAAATTGGGCCTGCATAAGGCCCACCTTAGATATCAGATTAAAGCATGGTGGTTCTTCAAATAAAGTTGTTGTTTTCATGACTATATCTTCCCTTTTTTCTCTTCCCAGTTCTTGACAGTAGGGACCGAATTAAAGCTCCTTTGGTACTTGCCAATTTACAAGTACAGGTTGTGTGGCAATCAAAATCAAAAAAGAAAAGAAAGAAGATAATATTATTAGCAATCCCCAATTGTTCCCAAATGCATGATTTTGGCTGTGCAAACAGTTGGAATTTCTAGCAATATAAACCAATATATTACTGAAAATCACGCCTAAGCATTCAATTAAAATACACAGACAATTTAAAATCATCCATGCAAGCTATCCAGTAATCAGTTATTTGAACTGCAGGGTTTTTATGGATGAAACTGTAAAGTAAATGTAAAATGTAAATATCCAATCCAAAATCCCCTAAATTTTAGCCATAGAAACCAAACAAAATTATTTGCATGCTGTTTCTGAATTCTGAGGTGGACAGAAAGGTAGTTTATTTCTGGGTCGGAGGGTGAATCTTTGAATTAGCTCGCAAAATGAGACCAGCCTGGCCATCTCTCCCTGTTTGCAGAGTTTCAGATTTTTCTTGGTACAATAATCTTTTTGTTTCCCAGCATAACCTTGAAAACCTTGAAAATATGTTCTAGCAGTTTAAACCAAGCCTGTTTATTCCTGAGGACTCTTCTATGTGGCAGTGCACAGACAGACCTCTGCTTCAAGAGGCAGGGATAGAAAGCTGCCCTGGTGTTAATTTCCCACATTAAGGGAGATTAGAGGTAGGAGGTGTTGAGCAAAAACTCCTCAATCCTGGTAATACATCTTCTGAAATACAAGTGGAGTACAGCTGGCTGTCTGGGAATGTGGGTAGAGACAGCACTGGACCATCTGCAACCATGCAAAAGGGTTTTCTGTAGACTGCCATTTTTCTGTAGATTGATAGGACATCTTTCCATGACCCTCTCCAGCAGCTCAAAGAGTAGCATTTCTAGGTCTTTAGCAATGTCAGTTGGCAGCTTTCTTTGAGCCTTTAACTTCTACATGAAAGACACATCAGCTGAGATCTGTCTATACCAGAATTGGCTTTACAAAATTATTTCTTATTTGCATTCTATTTACTTTGCACATAGCTCTTGGGATACCCCACAAACTCCCATCATCATCTAAATTTGAGAAAATTACGCCTGCAGTCACCCTGCTGACTCTAAATTATTGTTAGAAAAATACCATGATGCTTCTTTTTGTTCGTTGTTTCTGGAAAGGTTTTGACAGAAAATTTAAGAAATTTTCTTACTGATCTTCTTGTATTTAATGAATCTCTAAAAATATCTTTCTTAACCTATTTTCACCACTGGCCTCATTTGGGATATCTTTAAGAGGCATCCTCTACACAATGAATGAAAAATTTTATGTCAGAAGAAGAATAAAAGAAGAAAGAGGGAGGTGTCTATCAAATGCCCCAAAGTGTTATGAGCCTGTGACCCTTGATACATAGGAGGGAATGAATGAAAGAGACCAAAAGAAATATAAGAAATTGCTTCAAGACAGCATGTTGCTCCTGTGCCAAAAAAAGCAGATGGCAAAAAAGATCATGTAGAAAAAAAAAAAAAGATGTGAAGAATTGTATCCCAGAACCCAGTATGCAATACGGATAACAGTGCACAGTTCCTCTGCTATCTCCAACTTAGTTTCAGGTGCAGCATAACAAGAAAACTCTTCCATTCAGCCTCAGAAAAAAAAGGAAGAAAAGGAAGCCACAGGTATAATACTTACAGATGTGTCAGTCAGGAGGAGTTATTTTAACACAACAATTTAAATGGTTTTCTTTTGAGGCATTATTTTTGCTTGTTTTGCAATGTCCTATATATTAACTTTTCAAAAGTTAATACTCTGTTTTACTTCACAGAATACTTATTAATTCTTCCCAGAAGGACATTTTTTTCAAGGAATCATGCGCTATCTTATCAATCACTTAACATCAAAGCCAAAACCCCACTAAACAGGGCAGTAAATATACTCTTAGGGCTGTCATCTATGAACTCATATAATTATGTAATTTTGCAACTACCTTTGTAGCTAACTGCTCAAAGTTAACAAGAATGCCTTCTGTGTCTTATTCACTCCTAATTTTTTAATTTGCCTCTAATTTAACAGGTGGTCACAACCTTCAGTAGTAACATCAGGGACACTTGAAATCCAGACTTCTTGCAGTGCATGTATTGAATTTCTTCAAAGAAATTATGTGTTTTGAAAGCAAGCTGCATCTGCTCCAAGATTGCAGGTTCTAGAGCTTCTAGGTCCTTCATATTGCAGTTCTAGAGCCTCTTTTGCAGCTTTGTGGGCAAGGGTAGCTCAGAGGATGCTGATATTCACTGGTGGCATTGCAACTGTACTCCCACCCTGTTTGTATTCCTTCCACTGCAGACACCATCCCTGCCTTTTGGCAAACCACATTAATTTCTGTGAGACTTCCTTGATGATGAAGGTACTAAGTCGCAAAGGAAAATCTTAGTCCTAAGTAGTGGTATTAAAATATGGGCAGCCTGTTAAATAATTCCCCATTCACAAGAGAATTAAAAGGTTACTGTTTTGCAGGACTCTGTTAATGGCTTTACATAAGACAGAAGAAATAGCATGTGCAGCTTAAAAATTAACCAGGGTAAGTCTTACTTTTATGCACCTCAAAGATAAAACTTTCTGAGTGCTTATGCTTCAAAGTAGTTCTGATTTTAGTGTGGCATGTGGCAAACTTAACATGCAATCTTAAAAATGTAGCCTTCCCTGTCTGAAGTCAGTAAGTCATCCCAGCTATGCCTCATAATTCAGATTGCTTATTTCCTGAGCCCAGAATGACCATTCTGCCATATACAGATGGTCAGTGAATGCCCTCAGCACCCATCAACTTCTATTTATTATCTGTCATCCTAACAGTCTCATTTTTCTCTGCTACCGTGGTATTCAAGGTCCTGACAGCTAAATGTGCTATCTCTTCACCAGATACAAAACCATACTAGCAGCCTCAAATCTGATAGAGAGGGAGAAGCTAACACTGAAGACAAGGTGAAGAAAGACTGAATTATTGACTGGAACAAGAACAATTCACCCTCAATTTTTGTAATCCCTTGAAAATCCTAACAGTATCTCACAGTTCACAGCAAAGACAGTTCCCAGTGGCGGCAAGCAAAAGAGTGGAGTATGAACAGTGATGCCTATCCTCCACACAGTGCATCTGTTCTTCACACAGCCACTCACTATGAGGTCAGTGTGCATGGGAAAACCTCAACACTGGTACCTGTATGCCAGCATGTTTGCTAATCACATCATTTCTTAGTGCAGACACAGCAAAAGCAAAGAGTAGAGACTTTCTCTTCCTCTCTCCTTTTCTGGGGTGGATTGTGCTTCCACATGCCAAATCTGGAGCAACAAATTAAATATGTCAGGGACTGTTATCTGAAACCACCTTGGCAAGAGCAGCCCACAGCCACAAAAACCTGGTGTTCTAGTCCCCCAAAGAGGATGCCTACCTCTTCTGAGTCCCTAATGATGTCTGACCTGTGCCTGAGAACTGATAAAGAATCATGGACTTATAGAAACAGAGAATAGTTTGGGTTGAAAGGGATATTGGTCTTCTAGTCTAGCCCCCTGCCGTGAGCAGGGTCATCTTCAACTAGACCAGGTTTTTCAAAGCCTTGTTCAGCCTGACCTTGAATGTTTGTTGGGATGGTGCCCTCTCCATCTGGGCTACTTATTCCAGTGTTTCCAGATTATGTGATGGAAATCACAGCCTGAATAACTTTCCTGTATCAAAACCATACCAGTGTCAGTGTTAGCTATTCACACAATAGAATCCAAGTCCTTGTGTACATTTTCTTGAGTTATTTAATTTACTACTGTAGATGTGCTCACTGAGATTGAGGGTTATGAGAGTGACTATTTCTTACACACAGGTTGTTGGTTTAGCCTATTCCCTTTTGCAAGATGTTTCCTTCATCCGTTTACTGCAACTTGACCTTATTATAAATGAAGACAATGTGTAAAGCTGATGATATTCATCAGCAGAAAACTAAGTTTCTCTTTAAGGGCTTTATGTCATATTTGTTTCATTGCTTCTATAAAAAAGCTAAGTAGGAATTGTTGGCATGGCTATGATTTTTTAATTAAACTTCTAGTATATCAATTTTTATTGTATAATTAGGGCTTTTATTTCTACAGGCAAGGCTAAGTAGAAATGTCATCAAGTTGCATGTTAATTTAGAGGCAGAATTCCTATGACTCCACCTATGCCATGTTTACACTTCATCCAGTGACTATGTTTTGGTGTAGTCATATCTTTGTGCCAGGGTGTTTAGAAAGCTGAAGGCCTGTCTGTGTTGTCACACTTGATCTGTTTATTTGTTTCTCCCTATAATCTTTTTCATTTCTCTGGACAGCAATTCTTCTCACTTTTGTGACCCCCTCTACACCAAAAGAGGCAGTATTGACAAGGTTGTTTGTGTTCCCTGATAAGAGATCATTTGACCTGGATCCCTGTTGCATCTTTTCCCTCTTTTATTTGCTTGTGTACAGTGATACGTGCTTTTTGCACACAAGATGAGAGAAGATAGAGCAGGAATAACTGGGAAACGCAGGCCCAGAGACATCAGGAAAGCATGAAGAGCTGTCACGGTGAGCTAGGAATAACTTAATATTGCCAACTGCTCAGTGACATACATGAAGTTAGTTTGGTGGTCTCATCCCAAATCCCTGTAATGTGAATACGTAACAATAACTAGTGTGGTTGCCAGGAGTCACTGGCACTACTGGGAGCCTCCACTGACTGCCCAGGCACTGCACAGGCTTCTGGATTTGGTCCCACCCATTGAGTGGGCTGAGGATGGGTGTATGTACTTCCCCCGGACAAGGCTGGGCTCTTTTTGTTGAAAAGGTCAGCTATTTCACACTGTTAATGACGCTTTTAAAAAAGGAGTCAAATATTTAGTGGTGCAAATTTATAGATAATGTAAAACATCTGGCCTTTGATGACCATCTCTGCTTTGCCTCTTGCTTCCTTGCCAGGAATAGATAGATCCAATTTTCCTACAGAACTGTTACAGTTCCACGAGAATCTATTTAACTAATATTTAGTTCTATGAATTGTATTGGTTGTAGAATAAAAGGCACATTTATGTCTCTGCTCACATTTAAATGTCGTTTCCTGTCTATTGATTCTCTTGGCATTGGTTGCTGATCATATAACTCCCAAATGGTGTAATCCAAGCTGTTCATATAATTTGGCTTGAATTTTATTTTGAAAAATCTGTAATAATCTAAGTTAAATAAACATAACGCTAGAAAATATACTCTAGGGAATAAATCTACATTGACAGGAGATGGATAAAATAGAACTTTTCCATCTCTGCATATGATTTTCTGATTAGAGAAGGCAATAGCAAAAGATGGATGACTGCCTAATTGGATATTAGTAGGGAAAGAGTGACACATGTTATAGTATACTGCTAGAGGATGACTCTGAGGGTTGCAAAGCGAAGTATTTAGGACAAATGAGTCCGTCAGATTAGATAAAATAAAAGAGACAGTTGGGATGCCAAGAGCTTCTCTGACTCATAATTAAGAAAATGTCTCCACAGGAGTCTGTGCTAAGCATATCAAAGATAACAGATGCAATATGTTGAAGGCTTCAAGCCACCTGTATGGAGAAAGCTGCCTTTCAAAGGCGGCCAAAAAATGGAAGGAAAGGTGCTTATTCTTGCCCTTCTTGGGATATCTTGTTCATGGTATATGTCTGAAAGTATATCTGAAGTAGTCCTTAGAAAATGAAATATATTTTGAATATAAGGACAAATTTTTCCTGTGTGAATTTCTGCTTTTACATTGAGAATTAAGACCTTTTTAGTCTTGAGAAAAAAATTACGAGAACCAGAGAAAGGAAAATATGGTGAGAACTGAGGAATTGTGTAATTGAGACAGGAAGGGATTTCTAATGAGGTATTGCTGGTTCTTTGGGTTTATTTGCTTTTACTTAATACTTAAAATTGGAAGTAAAACACTGCTTTAGAAACTAACATTTTCCTTAATTTTTCTTTTTGTTTTCCTCCAGTGCGATTTTTTAAATTGTTTTCAAATAATTATATTCATTGGTGCACTTAATGTAATAAAAAATAGACGGCAGCTTTCAGCTTTTCAAAATTTTTAAACCCTGAGTTAATCAATTGCTTTGTATGGAATTTACAGAGTCCCATTCACTTCAGAGCCAGTGCCCCGCAGCTCTTATTCTTTACACTCTCCAAACAGAAGACCAATGAAAAGATAGGGTTGTTTTGAATCCCTCTAAAATCCTCTCCCATGGTTAAGTAGCTGGAGACTCTGCAGACTATATCTTTCTAAGTTCTTTGCTAAAACAAGGGTGTATAGTTTATTCAATTACTGCTGAGACCTCAGACAGGACAGTTCAGTGAATGGATCACTTGGTTTCTCGAGGCTAATTAGTTCTCAGGTGGAGACTTCACACCACTGACTTCATCCTTATTTATGATGGATTCCCAGAACATTACTGTCACTCTAGAAAGGTCGGGGTTCATACTTTTCTCTCAGAATGGTATACCAGCACAATCTGGAGACCATGTGAAATCCAGTCTACTAGCTGACACTCCATATTGCCTGTAGGCACAAATTACTCTGGAAATCAGTACATTTTCGTCTGTTGGGTTATTGCTTGCACTAAAAGCTCTGACAATTTTTGTTGCCTCTAGTCTGGCAGCTGATCCTGGTGGATCCCACAGCTTCATAAAATTAAGAGAACCTATGAGCCTAATTCGACAAAGGTGTGAAGTGAAGCATCAATTGAAAGATAGGTCTCCTGAAATTGCTGTCTCTAATGTTAGGATAATGTATGCTCTACTACTTATGGATCCAAAATAGAAGAGTCAGTCTAGACATGAGTAGGACAGATGAAATACTGCTTTAGTAGATTAACAGCTGCACTAGGATGAATTAAAAACCTTGCACCAAATACCTTATTCCCCTAGAGTCCTGCACAACCAACAGCAGATTCTGTATCTCTACAGCCCAGAAGTAACATGTCTCTATTTGTGAAATAAAAAAACCACAAAGCCCCCCAATAATTCCAGTAATTTCAAATTTTCTTTCAGGGAACATTTTTATATGTAATATGGATAAATGTTAAATGACATAAAACACATGTATGCATATAGCATTAATTATCATGTATATCCACCAATCTTTTTAGAATTTTTCTTTTTTATTTCTTATGTTTAGTATTTTTTGACTTACACTTCCTGTTTTGTTTTCAAAATCGACACAAAAAAGCATAAGAGGTAAAACAGCATAATTTTTCTGAAACGTAAGTAGAAAACTTCTGTGAAGCTGCCTTTGAAATTGAAATAAAATTGAAGCCATCTGTGTGACAAGGATCTTTATCTGATATTGTCATTTATCCACCCAAATAGGAGTTTGACATGACATTCCAAAGTATAGAAAATTCACTCAGAAATGTTTACAAAATGAGACAAAAGAGAGGCCAAGAAACAAATCTAGGTTCTGATGTGGCATCTACAGTGTTGAGAGTAGAGGGCATGGGCCATAACTCACACTATTGATCAGTAAAAGGGAAACATATTCATGTGACAGGTAAAAAGTCTAGAATGGCTTCTAGTTGGGAATGAGTGTGGCTTTAATTTCATATATATTGTTTTATGATTATTATATGTCTGAAATGAAACTTTGTAGTCTTGCAGTGATGATGGTACAGTTGCCTGTCTTGGTGCATTTTGCTTCTACTCTGAAAAGAGCAACAAACTGCATGATAGCTGAAAGTGATGTTTTCAATTTTGACTGCTGGGCCAGCAGCACTAGAATGCCTGACCCTCAAAGGCTACTGCAGATGGAAAACGAAGTTCTGTATTTTCAATTTTCCCCTTGTAATAGTCCTGCTTTTTTCCCAGAAATGGAAATATTTTGTAGTAAAATGTCTATCACTGAAGTGAACAATACCAAATTTCTCAGCCGTCAAGTGATGAAAAAAGTGAGGCTATGGAATGGTACAAAAAATAAAAATTGGCAACCAATAAGACATTTCCATGTGGAAAAATTATTCCACTGATCATTCCACACATATCACATATCTGCATAGTCAAAACCTTGGGCCTTATGGAATATTCCCTGCTAGTGTGTCACATAACTTCCTAGCAATCATGCATGGAAAACAGAACTGGGAGAGAACTTTTTTTTGTCTGTTTGATTTAGGATCTACTGTCTTTAGATGTTCCCTGCAGGGTGTACTCTGAATTCTTAGTCATATTGGGTGAGTAGATCTTCAGCGTATAAACACATATCTGAAAAAAATTCTGCATCTGTATTCATTTTAGCGTTTGAGCGATTTTTACATACCATAAATTTTTTCCTGTGCATGTATATTATTATACTGTAGGGCATTATTTCTGTGCAAGTTATTGCATTTTGTATATGCGCCTTGGGACATGTTAGGGCACATTTTCTAAAAAGAGTTGATGCATAAATGAGGCTGTTCAACCATTACTGGTGAAATATCAAGGAAGGTTTTACATAAGGAGATTATTGTCACTAGTGTGGACAATGCTGATTTGCACTCTTGAGTATTAAATATTTTTAATTCTGGCAGTTGATTTGACCTGATAATTAGTTAACAAACCGAAAAGTCAGATATTTGCTATCTGGATGAGTTAATGGTTAAATACATCATGAGTTTGCCAGAAGATTTTAATAAATTTTAAAAGTTGTAAGGCAAAGTTTCTTGGGCTAGGAGCTGGTACTTCTTGTTTGCTGCTCTTTACAAATACCAGTAAGAAAAACGATTACAAATGAGCTGCAGTTTGTTTGGATACCAAATACCTGCATAAAACAAAGTATTTCTTCTTCCCCTTCTCTCCTCTGTGTGTTCCCCCTTAATGCGCATTTCAATGTTGAGTCACTTTGTTTCCTCTTACTTGCATTTTAGGTATGAAGTAACTTAATGTAGTAGCAACTGGATAACTTTTTAATATGTTTTGCTTTTTTGCTCTGTGTTGCTTTTAGAAATGGTGTTATAATATTATGCACTACAATCAAGCTGCATATAAATGTCCCTTGACATTTAACTTATGTATATGGTTCATTTTCATAATATTTAATAGCTTGAGATAAGCCATAAAGGTTCTTAAAAAAGAAATCAGGGTTATTATGTGCATGCACAGGTCCACAACATATGTCAGTTTTTGTTTAATGTCTGGCTTGTTAAAATTGGAACCTCATGTTGTTGGGAAACTCTCCTGTTAATTTCTTTATGCCTTCCATAAAGATCTAGCCATTAAAGATTAAAATGAATAGTACTTAACTGTATTTAATATATATAAACTAATCTGTAAAACAATTTTTATTATTTGAAGCATTCTTTGTATACATAATGTATGACTTTGAATCAGCAAAATACTTAAACATGTGTTTTAGCCTATAACAAAGGATTTTGGACCAAGATTTCATTCCAAATATTCATTAAAGACAAAGACAAAACTCCTTCTGATTTCAAGGAGCCAGCATTTAAAACTGTGGGAAACTGTAGTTGTGAATTTTATTTATGTATATATTAAAAAAGTCTCTGTGTGTCCAGATCCAGAAGATGCACTGCATGTGTAGATTTCCAGTCATGAATTCTGAGCAATCAAACCATCCCTTAATCAGTGATATACATCTTCTTACCTTGAGAGGTTTATACTAGCACCATGGAGGCATTAATGGCACAGCCATGCTCTTGTCTAAGGATATAGTCAATAAAAATATTACAGTGCTCTGCACTGGCTACAAATGCAGGGAGAAACAGATGCAAACACACATACTAGTACTTTGACCACACAAATGGACACATATCTGGTCAGCCAAAGAACAGGTAGCCATGCAGGAGATGACCTGTGCATCATGGTCCAGAATGAGACCAAATTTACAAACAGTGGCTTGACAGTGACTTCATTTTGCCAGGTGATATCAGGTATCTCCTTACTTGGGAGGGGCTGTGAAAATATGTCAAAGAAAATGAACAATTCAGAGAAACTTATCATACCTCCTAATTCCTTAGAACTTTACTCAGAAAAATCATACTGGGGATGGGACCAGGCCTCTTGTTCTGGTGAGTCACCAGTTGTTTTTTTGTATGTTGAAGTCCTCCTTCAATAACTCAGCCATGAGTGTGCCAACAACTCAATGAAGAATATAGGACACTTCAAGCAAGTGTTAGCTTGTTCTCCCTTTCCATTTTCTGCCACATAATAAACAAGTGCCTCTCTGCTCTATGCCCCGGGATCTCACAGATCTGTAGGAAGTGGGAAATGCTTAGGTGTCACTCCTAAAAAAATATAACATTCTATTCCAGACAGTGCTGAAAACACAAATCAGTATAAATGTCCTTCTGAGCAGTAAGAAAACATATTAAAATGGGTAAGTTTGGATGATGTCCATGTAATGTGTCCTGCATTTGAGAGACCTTTGAATGCTAAATCTCAGTTGAATTTTATAAAGCCTCATTCTGACTAGCAAAATTTTTAAAGTGTAACATAATCTAAACTTAAAGCACTGCCAGCTAAAATATAGAGAGCATTACAGAACTGTTAACGCATGTAATACAGTAGATGAAGTGTGGAATGTGGAACTTAACGAAGCTTGTTCACCAGACAAGTGTATAACACATGAAGCTGTGCAAGACAGCAACGGAGGAAGCAAGCCAATTTTTGGAAAGCTAGTTAAAATGTTCATGCAAGTTTCTTTCCACCTCAGAATCTACAGCAATTACATTAAGTTAGAGGGTTTCTGAAGCGTAATGAAAGTCCCACTATCTAACAACTCAGCGAACATAACTCATTAGCCACTCATAACTTAACCTAAACACAACCTTCAAGTATTGAATAGCTGCTTTGTTACTTGACCTCAAAATACTTTGGACATGTAAAGCTCCATAAAATTTTGTAATAGAACAGGGATAGAGTAGTCTAGAAAGTGTGAAGGAGCACAAACCTATAAATGTGAAAATGTTTCATTCTGGGAAATTGTATGTCACACTCTCACCTGAAATTTTTGTAGCTTGACAATATTACAAATCTGGTTTTGAAATTTACAGTAGTGAACAAGAAACAGCAGTACCATAGCAAGCAGGCATTTATCTGATAAATGGTCCAAATTTGTTTAAAAGATAGAGCAGTTTAACTCTCCATGGAATTTTATGTGGACCATGTTGTCATGGACCCTTCTGAGTCTGTCATAAAACTCAATCATGCAGTATTTTCTTTGAGCAATTTGATGGAAACTTGATCGTTTCCTCATGTCTGTTTCAGAGTAAAAAGTGTTGCTGGGACATCTGTCAGGACACACTCAATAGACAGAAAGGGTTTCTTCTGACATGTCTCCTAAAGGGACTTTTACCTGATGATTAATCCCATCTATCTACTTCATAGAGAGGCTGACTGGCCAAATTTACCATCTACATCTACATGTACAATATTAACAAAAAGTACAAGTGAAACATATTATTATTAAAATAAAATTGCACTGTCCCAGAAGGATAGGTGTGTAATAGTCACTGAAAAGAAATTGTTTTCAGAAGTTGTGGTAGAAATACTGAAGCAAGTGATGCATTCATACATTAAAAGCATCAGCAAAATTAATTTTTCTACTTTTTTGGTTTTTTCCAAATAGATGTATCTTAACAGGAAAGAAAGTTTGCCAGAGCAAAGCCATTATCCGGTAGATTGGGAATTTTTTTTCATTATCATTTTAAATACTGTAAATCTCATGACTTATTTCACACTTTATAACAGTGAGCAAATATCAAGCCAATACTCTGAAAGATAAGGCATCTATAAAGAGACAAGCATTTTTTCATATCACATCTCTGAAACCAATAGAACTGCTAACCTTGCTTTCTGATATAAATACAGAATTCCTAAGCTGGCTAAAATTCATTCTTTTTTTTCTGGTATTACTAAATGCTAGAAATGGTACACAAATTATTTCTTTTTATCATTTAGCTATGTATTTCCTCCATGTTCCCTTATTTCTTTCATAGTTCATTTTAGTATTTTTCCCCATTCCCTCAAGTGTCTTATTCTAAAGGCAAATTCAAGTTTCTTTTAGCATTCTTTGAATCTTTCCCATTACTATATTTTTATGCTTTTAAAAGTTATATTAAGTATTTTTCATTAATCTTCTGTTCTCAGAGAGTTGGTTTTTTTTTCTCTATAGATGATATTATGGCTATTTAGCCACAGGAACATAATTATTGACTTGGATTTAACCCTTGCATCGGGTAAAATAAAACTCAATAGGGTAAGAATTTTTATTTTTCTACTTTATTTTAACTTAGCTTTTTGGCATTAGTTTTAAGAATAAGCTTTCTGCTTTAAGGGATTTGATGATCAGTAACTGTCAAATGTTAATCAGTGTAAGATTTATAGAGTTTCTGGAGACTGCTATGAGAGTCTGAAAGCTGAATCTGAGCTTATGTTCGCCTACAGTCCTGGCATTGTGGCATTGCCAGTAATACATGAAGAAATGGCAGGAAAAAAACCCAAAATAGTCAAAAAATATGTCAATCTGCTAAGACAGCATCCAGTGTAGTCTCTTCATCACTGCTCTCTGAGAGGGGGAATGTTAGTCATCAGACACAGTTAGGGAGTAGTCCAAAAGTAAAAGGAGGTGTCTGTGGTTGAACAAAAAGTCTGAGAAAATTATGAGAATTGAGTAGTGCTATATTAAAAAAACCAGCAAAAATTGCCCTTTAAGTATAGGATTCTTCTAGATTTACTATCTGCTGTTTGCACAAGATAGACAGCTCTTATGTTTCAGTAAAACATTAAAGTGAGATTTAAACTAGTGAAACTAACTTTGTGCAGTAGTGCCTTAGCAAACGTTTTTCTACTTGCTACAGATTCCTTATTCTGCCCTTACCCTTCCTCTCAGCTGGTAAGAAACACTGGTGCCATCATTTCTCAAGGGCTGACAAAGATTTATTTTTATGTATGAGAAGGAGAAGTGAATACAGTGAAACCTGAACACAAACATTTCTTTCCATCTTTGCAAATTTCTTTATCCTACATTTTTAATTTTCACTGTTAGCAGAAAGACAGCTTGTGCATTCAAACTGGTCACAGTTTTGTCTCCAGGGTGAACTTTCCAGCTGTCCTCGGCATAGATAACTAACCTTTTCATTAGCCTTTGATCATAAACCTGACCAGTTTGCCTTGAGACATCTTTCTGGATTTGATAGCCACAGTTTCAATTTCTGACAAACAGCTGGAGGAAGAAGAAACTGAGCTGACTGAGCAGCAAATAAAGATCTTTGTGACAAGACTATCCAATGCTATACAGACTATTTAATGTCTGGGCAGCAGACTTGCAAATTTGTCTGTCAGCATTGCTTTTGAATATTTTTTCAGACAGATAGCACTAGTGACACCTTAATATCTTTATCAGTCTTGGCTCAGTAAGGGGAAAGTTGAACTGTAACATCATGTTCCCCTGCTTATTTTTCTGCCAGGATCAAACTGGCATCCCTTGGCTTTAAAAAATATTCTAGAATTTTTACTAAAAAGACTTGATATTGTCATTGAGTTTGCTCTGTCCATAGCTGAAATACTTTCATTCCAGAAGAATCATGTGTAATTACACTGAAGCAGAAGACGAAATTTCTGGCATCTGAGAATGACTGAGAAGCTTCAGGCAGAAATCAAACTGTTATTAGCTTTTTATGTACTTGTTGCCACATTGACTTATATGTGATCTTTGTCACAGTCCCACATACAAGACACATTTCGTTTTGAAAGACTGGTGCCAGAGAGCTTCAGCGTTTGCATGTCTTCAATGATGGCAGCACTCAGTTCTGAGGTCATGCCTGGGCAGAAATTGCCTACTGGGGGTTGTTTCTGAGCTGGAACATTTCACTTAATAATAGTAGAAATGACTGACAATAGGGAAAAACAAAAAGAAAAAGCCAAAAAACCCTACTGCTTACAAAAAAGTTGTTGAGGAACCAGATGGGGATTGGCTGTGGGAAAAGGCTGTGTTTCCAAGCTGATAAGCTAATGAAGTGTTAAATCAAGCAAATAAAACCAAGGTTTCTTTTAAAAATTTTTTTCTTATATTTTCTTTATTTCTATTTTTTTTTTACCTTTTTTTCTTTCTTTTTCCTTTTTCCTTTTTCCCTTTTCCCTTTTCCCTTTTCCCTTTTCCCTTTTCCCTTTTCCCTTTTCCCTTTTNCCCTTCCCGCACCTTCCCGCACCTTCCCGCACCTTCCCGCACCTTCCCGCACCTTCCCGCACCTTCCCTTCCCGCACCTTCCCTTCCCGCACCTTCCCTTCCCTTCCCTTCCCGCACCTTCCCTTTCCTCTGCATGAGACAAATGCAAATCTTCTTGGTCAGTAAAATTAAGAAGGAATCAAGGCAACATTATTGAAAATTGAATTTCCCCAAATGTTGCAAACTGCAAAGGTCCTTTGCAACAGGGTGGATGACAGATGTTATCTGTTTCCATTTCTTCCCTCAGCATGAGTTTTACCAACTTGCAGTCTGAACAGGCTTCTCTTCAGCACCTTGCTGCCACTTTTAATGACAAGGCTACTTTTTAACATCTCTGCCATCTACACTTCTGGCTTCACTCTCAGTTTGAAGACTCCCTCCTCCTTGAACTGCCTCACCCCAAACTGACAGTTTAATAGACATATTGTGCCATGTAGACTATGATAAAGAATTATAGCAATAGAAATTGCTGGCAAATAAACTAGTGCTAAAAGATGTGGAAGGTTCAGCAGGGATTTTGTGTAGAAGGATAATCACACTAACGTGGCTGAAGATGTGTTTGAAATTTAAAGGTTTTTTTTCCTGCAACTTGAGACAGAGAAAGCAGCATGGGGCTCCCTAAAGGACAGACCGAAAATCCTCATGAAGGCAAATAGAGAGGTGGGTGACCTGAGAGGCATAGGCATGCCTCTGCTTGTTTGTGTGGGGAATTGTACTGATTTTGACTGGGACAGAATTCTCCATAGAAACTTGTATGGCACTGTCTTCTGGATTTCTGACCAAAATGGTGGTGATAACAGCCCATCATTTTGGCTCCTGCGCAACAGTGCTTGTGCAGCCTCAAGGTTTTCTCATTCTGCTCTCTGAGTGAGTGGACTGGGGTGCATGAGAGGCTGGGAGAGGACCCAGCCAGGACCACTGACCCCTGATGACCAAAGGGATATCCCATACCAGTGACATCCTGCTCAGCAATAAAAAACGAGGAAAGAAGGAGGAAATGGAGAATGTTCAGAGTAAAGGCATTTGTCTTCCCAAGCAACTGTCCCATGGGATGGAGCCCTGCTTTCCTGGAGATGACTGAACACTTTGGAAAGTGGTAAATGAATTCCTTGTTTTGCTTTGCTTGTATGCTCAGCTTTACCTACTGAAGATGAGTCTTCCCCAACCCATTTTCTCACTTCTAGCTTTCCAATTCTGTTGCCCATTTCACTGCAGGGAAATGAAGCAGTAAGCAAGCAGCTGTGTGGGGCTGAGCTGCTTACTCAGATTAAACTGCAAGAAAAATGAACAGAAACAAGAGCTTCCCAGACTGGTTTGTTTGGAGTTTGGTTTTCGGGTTTTTTTTTGGTTTTATGTTTTTGTGGTTTTTTTTTGGTTGGTTGGTTTTTTGTTTTGTTTTGTTTTGTTTTGTTTTGTTTTGTTTTGTTTTGTTTTGTTTTGTTTTGTTTTGTTTTGTTTTGTTTTGTTTTGTTTTGTTTTGTTTTGTTTTGTTTTTGGTTTTTTTTTGTTGTTTTTTTTTTTTTTGTTTTTGTTTCTGGTTTTTTTGGTGGCAAAACACTGAACAGAGCTGGGTGGCCTTTTATGAAGAAAGATTCCGTCAATTACACTCTGTATCCCAAATTTTTGGGCAATTTTTCCAAGAAAGAAAATCAAGACTTAATTTAAACTTGCATCTCTAGATTCATCAACTTTAAGAGTCCAGAGAAGGCCCATAAAAGTTGACTGGAGGGATGGAGCACCTCTTCTGTGAGGAAAGACTAAGAGAATTGTGATTGTTCACCCTGGAGAAGAGAAGGCTTTGGGGTGACCTAACTGCAGCCTTCCAGTACCTGAATGGTGCCTACAAGAAAGAGAGAAAAATTATTTGTGAAAGCATGTAGTGACTGGGCAAGGGGGAATGGTTTCAAACTGAAAGAAGCAGGTTTAGATTAGGAATTAGGAAGATATTTTTTACTGTGAGGGTGGTGAGGGACTGGAACAGGTTGCCCACGGAAGGTGTGGATGCCCCAACCCTTGGAGGTGTTCAAGGCCAGATTGGACAGGGCTCCGAGCAGTCTGATTAGTGGAAGGTGTCCCTGCCCATGACAGAGGGCTTAGAATGAGATGATCCCTTCCAACTCAAAATATTTTATGATTTTATGATAAATACCTCAGCATTTTAGCTAAGCTGCAGGCGATCAGTCTCCACTTTAACAAATTCAGATATCAGTACTTCACACTGCATTGGTGCAGCCCCACCATTAATGCTATGTGTAGTTTAGGAAGGACATGAAACAGTTAGGATGTGTCCAGAGGAGGGTAACCAAGATGAAGAAAGCCCTCAAAAGCAAGATTTATGGAGTGGCTGAGCTCACTCGGTTTGTTCATCTTGAGAAGACAAGTTTGAGGAGTGCCTTTATCACAGCCCCCGTCTTCCAGAAGGTGGATGGGGGAGCAGAGACGAGGTGCTGATCTCTTCTCTCTGGTGAGGCAACAGGATGAAGTTATGTCAAGGGAAGTCCAGATTGGACATAAGAAAAATTTCTTCACTAAGAGGGTGGTTGGTCAGTGGAACCAGCTCCCCAAGGGAAGTGGTCACAGCATGAAGCCTGACAAGAGCTCAGTGAGCATCTGGATGATGCTCTTAGTCATAAGGCCTGCAAGAAGCATAGAGTTGGACTTGATGATACTTATGGGTCCCTTCCAGCTTCAGATATTCTGTGGTTCTGCTGGAAAGCTGTATTGGCCTGACAAAAGGGAGTCCCATCCTCTCCTGGGGAGGGTAGATGATCTGTTCCAGTGTTGGATCTTGGGGTGCAGAGTGAATTCCTTCCTCAATCCCTTACCCATCCTGTCCAACCACCTCCTTTCTGGTTAGAGGCTTGCAGAACTTTTGGCCTTTCCTGAGGGACCTGAGCAGAATGGGTGACATTCTTTACTTGAGCCTAAACTTCAATAACTGTAGAATTTCTGAGCACAGCTAGGTATGCAATTTTAGATGTCAGTGACATTTTGTAGATATGCCTGGAAGCTGCCAATGGGCTGTGCTTTATCATGCCTAAAAACTGCTGTGGGGAAGTAGATTGACTCATCTCTGGCCAGCATGTAACTGCTGATAATGGGGGAGGGGGTTGCACTGAATTATTTATAATTTTTAAAATAACCCTCCTAATAATCCTAATAATGCTTTTGGTTTATCTGAAAGCCAAATGGAAAACAATATTAATCATTGACTTGCAAACTACTACTCAATAAATAGAGAAATGAAGTAAAAATCAATTTTTTTCAAGTCCTTAGGAATGAACTCAAACTCAAGACATCCAAATACTTCATAAAAATAGCTTCCATTTTTAAACCAGCTGTAGTCTTAAGCTACTAAAATCTTTAATAAGTGCTTACTTAAATAGAGAGTAGTTAATTTTAGTAATTCTTTTTTCTGTGGTGTTAACCCCAGGTTCTCACCAAAGCCTTTCTGTCATTTCTTTTCTCAGCTGGACAGGTGAGAGCAAATATAATGACAGGCTTGTGGGCCAATACAAGGACAGGGAGAGGTCACTCACCAGCTACTGTCACGGGCAAAGCAGACTCAGTGTTGGGAAATTAGTTTAATTCATTTTCAGCCTGATAAGAGTAGAGTAATGAAAATCCAAACCAAATTGTAAAAACACCTTCCCTCCAACCCTCCTTTCTTCCGAGTCTTAGCTTGCCGTTTTCTCTCTCTCCTTCCCCCACAGCAACACAGTGGGACAGGGAATGGGGCTGTGTTCAGTTCATCACATGGTATCTGTGCCACGGCTTCCTCCTCGGGCAGAGAGCTCACACAGTTCCATGCTCCCACGTGGGGCCTCTCCCGTGGGAGGTAGTGCTCCATGAACTTCTCCAACATGAGCCCTTCCCGTGAGCTGCAGTTCTTCATGAACTGCCCCAGGATAGACCCCTTCCATGTGTCCCTCAGGAACAGACTGCTCCAGTGCTTGTCCCTGGAGGAGTGACAAGTCCTGACAGCAAAGAAGTTCCAGTGTGAGCCTCCCATGGGGTCACAGATTTCTTTGGGCCTTCACCTGCCCTGGAAAGGGGCCTTCCATGAGCTGCAGAGGCAGAGCTGCCTCACCATCATCCTCACCATGGGCAGAAGGGGAATCTCTGCTCTGGTGCCTGGAGCACCTCCTCAGCCTCCTTCGTCTCTGACCTTGGTGTCTGCAGGGCTGTTGTCTCACATGTTCTCACATCCCCCTCTGGCTGCAATTACTCCTGTGCAGCAACTCTTCCCCTTCTCAAATCTGTTATCCCAGAATTGTTACTGTCATTACTGATGGATTTGGCCTTGGCCAGTTGTGGGTTTGTCTTGGAGCCGCTTGGTATTGACTCCATCAGATATAGCGGAAGCTTCTGGCAGCCTCTCACAGAAGCCACCCCTGTTGCCCCTCCACCTGCCAGAACCTTGCCACACAAACCCAATACACTTTTGTCGATTTGAAAACCACTTATGGTCTTATTTTCAGAACTACTATCAGTTGAAGGCATTCAGATATTCTGAATGCTGGGTCGTGGTTTTTGTATCCAATATTTATATCCAAGATGAAAAATGCTAATCCTAATGATTATATTTATTTTTTTTTTTTATTTCTTCTCTGAAAAGCTGAATAATAGCCATTCAAAAAATATTTTGTGATTCTTTGATAACAGGCACTATATGAATGCAAATTATAACATTTTTAACATGCTGACTTTCAGTTTATTCTTCTCTGTGTGGGAGGTATCAAATCTGATTTTACTTTAGAAAGTCATAATTTTATTAATGCAATAAAAATGAACTAAGTGGAAGGAATTTTTAAGATCCAATGCAGTTCTATGACAGCAAGGACTTTTTCCCAATGAGGAAATCCATAATAAATTACCACCTTAAATATTTTTGTGCATTTATTTTACACTCATAATCTCTAAACTTCAGTTGGAGGTTCACAAAGCATGATTCTTGGTGTCAGTAATTGTATCAGTACTGCATATTTATCCTGGGTAAGAGGTAAAACCTGGTGACTGTCCCTGTGCTCAGTGATTACTGACTTTAAATATAAAACCTGACCAATATTTGGGGAAGTCATTTCTATCCCCTTTTCTATCCCCTTGCAGAATGGCCAAAGGGAAAAACAAGGCGAGGGCAGCACAGATACTCAGATGCTGTGTGAACAGACTTTTAAAGCTGAGTTTATGGAATAGTCAGTTGTTGACCAATCTCTAAAACAGGTATCAGCCCTGTTGGCAATTCTGTTGATCTCTTTCAGTTCAAATAATAGGAGGCAAGAATCATCTAGGTTTCAATTTGTTTGTCTTGAGGTGAAAATACAAAGAATCTTCATACTTACAGTGCTCATAATAGCTAGTCAGGGAGACATACATCTTGGGACTTAATTTGGATAAAATGCTGGGTTTGGAATACAGCTGGGTTAAAGCCCAGGTTGAGACATGAGATTATAGCTGCAGAGTAAGCAGACGTATGGACTATATTGTTTTGAGGCATCTTAATTCAAACACATTAATTTTTAATAGGTATACACAACAAAGAATGCTGTAAGCATTGTCATTCTTTAATGTTTCCTCTCCTCTACTTGATTTTGTAATTTTCCTTTCTGCTCTGTTTTATTTCTTCATCCTCAATTCCACTGAAATGTCTTAGGTGGATTTCTGTATCTCTAAAATCTATTTATTTATTTCCTTATTTTTCCATTCTTCTCACTCTATTTTTCCCCTTACTTTTTTGTCTTCTCGCCATATTGCCACTACCAGCAGAAATGGTCAGGGAAAAGCAAATTCCAGTTAAACATGGCATTTTGCACCTTGCTCTCCTAGCAGTCAGAGAGGGGATACTGGATTAAACATAACCACCCAGGATGACATTGTGCTCTGCACTGCCGCACTAGACCTGGCCCCAAGTGACTCGACCCAAGTTAGCAGTAGGTTTGTGGCAGGATGCAGGATTTGCCTAAGATGAGTGCTAGCACTTGAGGAAGATAAGGAATTCAAGAGGCTTGTAGAGGGTTATAAACATGTACATGCTGCCAATCTTTTCACAATGAGCACCAACAAAAATTTTTCCCACTGGCTTGTGGCAGAATTCATATCAGGCTCATCCACTTGCAGAGGGGTGTCAAGGGACTGGAAAATGTATTCCTTTGCTTTTGCAAGCAAATAAAAATGCTCTTTAATAAACAAATAAAGAGGAAACACCTCTTGAAAAACTTCTAGGAAGTCTGCTTGTATTTTGCATTGTATTCTATTTGTATTGCTTGATTGAGAAAGAGGTTGAAGATATTTTAGGAAATAACTAATGATAAAATCTGCTGCTTTGTAGAGCCAAGAAGATTGTCTAGATGAGCTCCATGAAGGAAAATCATCCTGACAATTCTGATTTTGCAATAACAAGAAGGGTGGTGAAATGCAAAAAAGGTGGAAACAGTAAACCCTGCTGTTCTTTTAATTTTGACATTGATGTCCAAAGGGCATTCCTGAGTGCACAGAGACCTTCACATCTATATAATGACTAAATTTTGGGAGCAGTGACAAGTTACCGGGAGTGATCAGCTGGGTTACTGACTCCAGTTTCCTTTCTGCAGCAATAAAAGGAAATATAATGAATGTTTTAGAGGAACCCACTGGAAAGTTTATCCTTTTTCACCTGTGTGTCACCCTCTCAAACTTTTGTCTCCAAACACCCTACCCTTTAGGCCACAGTTTGCAAACACAGAAAGAGTAATATTTAGGAAAATAACAGAACTGTTCCTCTCTTATCACACTTTGGAGCATTTTATATGAACAGTGCAATGGACTTGGTGCTTTGTTAATTTGTATAAAATGATGTTATTCATGTGCTCCTGTTCATTTCTTTCTGCACACTGATGCCCCACTCTTTTGCCATGCACTACAAGAAGAGAACAAAAACACCATGTTATATTTAAATTAAAAGTGTAAGATGAGATACAAAACTAGGATCTCCACAATGAGCGCTGAAATGTTAGTGATCAGTATAATAAGCACTGCACACAATATGCCAGCTGCTTAGTTAACCAAGTTTGTTGCAGGAATCAGGGGACACATTTAAAGGAAAAGTTTGAGAAGAGAACAGTCCTTTTAACATTTTTTTCTGGAGAGCATAGTTACTGCCGAGCATCTTGTCCTTTTAAAGGGGAATAAGTGGGCCTGTGACAGAACCCATCCTATCTTGACAGTCACAGCTGGTGTTTAAAGGCCAGGACTGATAGACAATAGCATATTGGGGGCACTTTGCTGTTGCTTGTCCAGATGGTATTTGTCTTAATCATCTGTCAAAATCTCCAGTGATGCCAATCTAAGGCCTTTCAACAACAACTCTCTGTTTCAAAGATATAGCCCCATTCTTAGACTTGGTTATTTGTTTTGTGTTTTTTTTTTTTTTTTTTTTCCATGCTCCTAAGGTTAATGGCTCCTGAATGGTGCTGACAAGGAAATTTTTCTTGTGAAACTCCAGATATATTTTGACTGTTTTTCTGAATTTTTGCTAAAGTTGATTGCTCCTTGTGACTCCCCACTACATTAAAAAAAATATGCTGCTCAACAAGTATTCAGTGAAGAATGCAGACTAGACAAGAATGTAGTTGGCCCGACTTTTGCATTACATTATACCTCATAGTTCAGGCATTTTGTTTGCCTTACAAGGTATTACAGACAACACTGTAAATGCAGATCAGAGCTACAGTAGCAGAACACAACAGAGCTAAACAGCTGATTTAATGAGGTAGGAATTTAATACAATGCTTTATTCATAGAATTTGAGTGTTGAAGGCCAGATGGTATCAGCAGTATTTCCCTCTGAGTCTAGATGCAAAATTAAAACAGATTTCTGTTTTATCTTATAGTTTTCAGCTCAAATCTCACTACTGTTTCCAGGTAATACTTTCCTGGAATAATTTCTCCCTTTTTCTACAGTAAATGCCAAGTAATTAGTTAGTGAGCCACAAAAATGTATGTTACACAGTGCATCAAAGATCAACACAGTCAATGGACTGTCATGTTAGGGGCTTGGATAACACAGCATGCTAAATGAAATAGGTGTTCACTCCTGCCCAGTGAACCATTCAGAGTTCAGAACTTTCCTTCCATGAAGGGGTCCTTACATTAGGTACTCCAAAAGGCAGAAAAAAATATTCCAAGAGATAGTTTTTCCTGTAGAGAGAGGCAGAACAAACCCAGTGACTCCAATGAACTAACTCTTAACCATTTTTACTTTGACACTAAAAGCAGTCGCTTCAAGCACGTCAAAGTTTCTCACAGTCTGCTGAAGACAAGACTTGCATTCACTAGAGCTGACTCCAACCAGAAGCTGAATGACTCACTCCTCACTGGAAATTTAAGAGTCTTACTGCCAAGATGCAAGAAGTCAGAGTGTATTTCTCCTTATCCTGTATTGACTACCTCTGACAAGTCATTGCTGTGGTCAGTTCTTTGTAGGCAGGTGTTTTGGAAACAGCATTTCAATCTGAGAAAGCATGTGAGGTTGTCAGACAATCAGGAAAAAATTACACTATTCGTTCTCTGAACATACTGCGCTCCTAGTTTGTATCACTAAATGTTTTCCCTCTCAACAGTGTTAATTCATTTCACTTTGTTGTGGGAGATGGATGTTAAAGTCTGGTTCTGTTCACCTTTCTGGGTTGAAAATAGTTCCAGCAATATTGTTCCCAGTGTCTGAGGTCTATCCTGGTAACTGAGCCACTTTCTGTCCCAGAAGCAAAACCAAGTATCTGGAAATTCCCTCAAGACCTGGTTTGTCTTTACAAAAATCTTCATCATCCCCTTAGAGGCCTCAGAGGAGAAGCTGCAATTATCTTTTCACCTGTGCTCTTATTCTATACCTTCTTTTCTCTCACACATAATCTTTTTAGACTTCAAAGCATTTGCCTACTTTGTTGCTTCAGCATTTGGGCATTCACTGCATGCTGTCACAAAATAAACAATTCAATCCAGTCAGTCCTCAACACAAAAGTGCAAGAACTGGAAACCCCTTCTTATATAATGGACTTGGACATAGATCAACGAGGTTGGAGGAGAGAGCTAGCCAGATGTTTCTGGAATGTTTCTTTCTGAATCAAATGACTTTTTTTTTTTTCTTTACAGTTGTTTTCTTGTTTCCATGTTCCAGTCGGGATGAGAAGAAAATATAATTGTGCCCTGCAGAGAAGTGAGTGGGTTGCAAGTGACTGGAATGAAATTGTTTGCCATGGCCAAAAAGAGAGCAAAACATGAAACTTTGGGTATATGATCATCTCCTAAAAGCCCAGAAGAGCAACATTTTGCCAGCGCACCTCCTAAAAGCATCACAAATGGGTGAGTAAGTGTGAAGAGGCTGGGGGGATGATAAGCAACACTCTCAAATTATCTTGGTGCAAATCAGAAGAGATGGAACATATCAAAGAAGTTATTTTTAGGTTTATAATCCTTAACTATTGAATTATATTCAGATATATAAATATTAGATTCCCTGAAAATTATCTCAGTGCTACCAGTTCCTGATAACCATGATTTACTAACTTATCCTACAATCACTGAATAGTACAGAAGGGACCTCAAAAGATTATCTGGTCTAAGCGTTCATGGGAAAGGCAGACTAAATGAGATTATCTAGCACCCTGCCCAATCACAGTATTGAAAATCTTCAGCAATGGGGGAATGTACTGCATCCCTGGGGAGGATATTTCTTAAGGTGAAATTACTCCCAGTGCATGCCTTGTCTTCTCTGTGCTGTTCCTTGCTTAGAGAGTGCCTCTGTCCTCTTTGAAGCTGCCCTTTAAATACTGGAACACTGCAATGAGGTCCTGCCTGACTCTTCTTCGGAAAGAAAAGACCTAATTCCAACAATATTTCCTTACAGGGCAGGCTTTGCAGCCCTTTGAACATCTTTGCCACTCTCCTTTGGACCCTCTCCAATATGTCTGTCTTTCTCACATTATGGGGACCAGAACGGGACATGCTGCTCTGGATACAGCCTGACAGGTGCTGAGTAGAGTGGAATGATCACATCTCTACCTCTGCTTGTAATGTCCCTTGTAATCCCCAAGATTCAATTTACCTTTATTGTTCCAGCAGCACTCCAGTCCCTTGTGTTCACATCATTGTCCCTCAAATCCTTTTCACCTAGACTGCTCACCAGCTGCATCAATCCTGTCCTGTATGGGGCTCTTAGTTTATTCCAACCCAGGCACAGGATTTTGCATTTACTTAAATTTCATACTGTTCTTGATAGGCAGTCTTCCAGTCTGTCCCATTAGGTCTGTGAGATTGTTCTCCCCTTTGACATGTTTGTTCACCTCACCACTCAGTTTGGTGTCATCATCAGAATCCTGCTGACCTTCTTGCACTCAGGAGAGATGAATTATGACAGAATAAAGGAAATAAATTGCTTAAACTCTGAGAATTACTTGTTTTGGTGTTCTTCTTGTACTCAGAGGTATTACTTGAAATTTAATATTTCAAGATACAAATATTTGAGTGAAAATATGACTATAGACAGACAGGTTAAATGCTTGATGAGGGTTTTGAAGACCCAATGCAGCTTTTTCATTGGTTTCTTTCATCTTATATGACATCTGAAAAGCCTTTTCAGATTTTTGTGCCTTAGCTCTCCATATGTAAAGAGGAGTGCAAAAGATGATGCACAGCTTTGGCCATTTTATTTCTAACTAGCCTAACTACAAATCTTACGGGGCTGAGACTTTCCTTACAGGCATCACCTGAATTCAAGATTCTGAGCAGTTCTGGAATTTCTGAAATCTATCATAGTACGACCATGAGTTTGGAGACTGTGTTTTGGCAAATGGATGTATCCAAACAGCATTATTCTTACTCAGATCATTCTCTTGTTTTCAGCCTTTTCTTGCTAAGGTTGCCTCCCAGCCTTCCCCCCTTCATAAAGTAAGTAATAATACATAAGTTAGGATGAAATGAAAAATTCCTGAAGTCTGGAAACAGCTTCAAACATAGCCAATACCCTCCTTGGAAACTGGCTCCTGTTAAAAAATAAATCAACAAAATAATACTTAGCCTGAATAGTTTGAATTCTGGCCTTGCTGAAGTCAAGAATTACCACTGATTTTAATGGAGTGAGGATTTTATACTTTGTGAATGACTTTGTGAAGCAAAAAAAAAGACCTAAGACTAGGATTTCCAAAGGTATCTGAAGAGATAAGATGTTTCTGGGATGCCTTGAAACTCCCAGCCTAAATCAGTTTCATTGTTCCAGCAAATGACTCAACCACCCATATTTGAATCTATCTTTCTGTCTCTAGTAAACCAGATGGATTTGAATTGGTATCCTAAAAAGGCAAGATACAACCTCCATTTAGCCATCATTTGAGTCATCTAGACTTACAATATAGAGCATGATTGTTTCTGTAATCCTTTTGTAATAGCTGGAAATTAGTTATCCTGAAATGATATATTTTAATTTATTTTCAAAACATTAAATATTAAAAGTGCTAGCACATGACCTCTAGATGTAATTAATATAAGAAAAACCAGGCATATAATTAAATATCCTTTCTAAAAATAGAGTACTGAGGGAAACAGTCATTAACTAAGATCATATTACCAAAAGGGAAACATTACTATAGTCAGTCATCATTGCTGAACAACAGCACAACAAGGTTCGTTCCTATGCCTGTGGATATCTATTTATAGTATAATGACATGAGCTGTAATAACCACACAACATCTCTTCCAGTATCTGAACTTGTGGATATCTACATCTGGAGAAAGAACACAGCAGGCAGTGTTTACATTCCCTGCTCTTATTCAACCAAAAACATATGAAAAAATTAAAACCTCAGAAAACAAGAGTGCAGGTTTTATTTACTCCTTTGTTTAAAGGAGTGTATTTTTAACTGATTCACCTGACATCAAACCACTTTTTCTTCCACAAAAGAAATAGCTATCTCACATTAGAAGACATGGAGAAAATACAGAGTATGATAACACATCATACAGCATGATAACAATCAACTTTGTCAGGAATTTGAATTTAATATTGTCCAGTTTAAATTCATAACTTTCAAAGAGGGTAAGTATTGTTTAATTTTTTTTAAAATAAGGCTTGTGTCATTAAATTCCATCCTTTCCTTTCCACAAGCTAGGAAAATACCTAATTGTGGTGGAGAAGGGTGACAGATTTTAAATCCTATTTCAAAAATGCCAACCCCTTCAACAGCTCAGTGCCATGTAGAGATGGTGCTGGGGAAGGAAAAAAGAGAGACAGCAGTAATGTGAACTTGGGTAAAATGAAGAAGACTGAACTCTTCAGGAATAAGCATGAAAGCTGTCTTGATTTCAACTTGACTGCATCTGTGAGGTGGAGGGATAATAAGGCAGACAAATACAATGAGGAAAAAGGAATGACAGAAACTGTCAGATGTGACTAGTAAGCAAGAAGATATCCTATCCTACATTATTTAGGGAAAAATATACACATATGCTCCAAATAAATGTAAAAACTTCCCCACATAAGTCTGTGTGCCATAAAAGAAGTGAGGGGCAAGCTGTATCCTTCATTTTTGTCCCAAGTTATTCCGAATTCCTTGGGAGCTCTGCATGTTAGTGAAAGTGGGCTCTGGGAGGGACATTTCTGGACAGAGATGCTGTTTACTGCGTCCCTCTTGGTGAAGGGATGCATTATGTAAGATATATTTGCACAGTGTCCATCTTTTCTTGCATTTGCTGTCTGTTGATGGGCTGACAGATCTTCTGGGGATTCTTTCTTTCTAGAAAATGAGCTAATAAAATTCACAAGTACATTTCTTCCTGTTAGTTACTCCTCAGCATTGTCCTCAGCATTTTAATTCTGGCCAACTGAAAATAAGCTGTTGCTTTGTCGACTTTATTGACCTTTCAAATTAGCATGTGAGTAAGCTATGGCATGGTACAAGTGTATTTTACCTGGTGTAGAACCAACACAATGACATATGCTCTACCTTATAGTGTTGCAAACGATTCTTCAGCAGGCTGCATAGACCAGAAAGTGTGAACCCACTCCATGAGGGTCAGCAGGATTTAGCAGTGGCATCACATTGTTCCTTTCATGGCAAGTTTCTATGGGCTCATTAAAACACTCTTACATCTTCTGCCCCCCACCCCCCTTCTTTCTAATATTCTGTGTTTCTCTTTATAGACCTTATGCTTCTGCTTTAGTTTCTTTCTTATTTCTATACTTTTGCATACGTGTGTTTTCTCCACATTATTACAGCCCACCACCGAGGGCTTCACTGTTCTTGAGGGCTGCAAATTCACCACTAGTCATAGGTGTGCAGCAAAACAGAAATGCAATTGCTTGCAATGTACATATCCTGACCTGTCAGTTTTCCACCCTTTTGAACTAGCAGAATGAGCACAACTATCTTCTGTTTACTGGAGAGTTGTAACTTGTAACTGTCTCGGAACATACGTCATTACTTACATATGACTATTTATCTTACTTTGGCTTTAAACTTGTCTTCATATACCTGCTATTTGTCTCTATTTGGATAAAAGAAGGAATGAAAATTCCATAAGCTCTATGTAGGCTTAAACATCTATAAGTGCAGTCTGTGCTTCTACTTGGACTAGTGATGTGTCTTCTTCCTGTGTTGGCAGCTAGGCAAAACAGATGTTTCCTCCTGAGCTATGAAGGCTCAAAAGCACACCGAGATCACAGGTTTGATTCTTTCTGCTGGTGACTTACTTGCAATCACGGCATCCGAATCTCACAGCCCTTGTAGAGCTGGAAAAGTAGATCCACTCTTGCCACAGAGGGACAAGCCCTACTGATTTTTAAAAGTGCAGTGTTGACTGAAATTTCCTTAAGCACAGAAAACAGAATATGACTTTGAAGAGCCATAATACATTGTTTTGTTACTAACATTGATAATGTACAGAAAAGTCAGAGTTAAAAACTTACTTCATGCAGCTTAAAGTCCACCAGCCTCCATATTGACTTTGTTTTTTTCCTAAATTAAAGCCCTTTTTGTCAATCAGTTCTAGGAGATTATACATCTACTTGAGAGTATATTAACTTCCTTACATAAGGTAATGAATTAAACCTTGAAAATTAGAGAAAGACTAATATTAAAAGTTCACTATTAAGAAAAGTTTTCTTCTAACTATAGACTTGAATATTTCTAGGAAGAATTCTAATCCTGATCCAAACTTCGGTGGTTTTCATGTTAAAATGTGTTCTAATAGAAATAAATCTGAGCCAACTAGAGTTTAATTTTTTCTTTGGCAGTGTACCACGTGTAGAACTTGTGTAGGACTTCCTAAGAGAGTTGATGATACTGGTTTTGTTTCCTTTTATTTTTATTTGCCTCTTTTTTTTAACTATGGCTTAGTCTCCTTTCTATGTCAACATTTCAGTGATATTTCTGTAGTTAAGTGAGATTTCGAATTGCAGAATGGTTCTCTTTTTTTTCCTTTCAAATTATGTAAAAAATATTATTGAAACTCTTAAATAGAGAAAGATGACTTAAGTCTTGAATGAATGCCAGTTTTTATAAAATGAGATAATTAGGTCAGGAACACTGTCCTAATTCCCTAGGGTACATGAGTCCCAATATCACTTGAAATTGTTCAACAGAAAAAAAAAGAAGACTTTTCTTGTGAACGTATTTCTTAAAATAGTAAGCAACAGCAGATTGTCTTTGGAATATGTTAATATATATAATATAATACATATATAATGTATTGGATATGTGTGGCAATGTTTTGGTAGTGAGAAGGGCTACTGTAGTGGCTCCTGTTAAAGCTGCCAGAAATTTCCCCCATGTCCAGTGAAGCCAACACCAGCTGGCTCCAAGGCAGAGCAGCCTCTGGCCAAGGCTGAGCCCATCAGCAACAGCAGTGGCACCTCTGTGCTGTTGTGGGGGAGGAGACAGAGAAAATGAGGAGTAAAGTTAAGCCTGGGAAGAAAGAAGGAGTGGGGGGAAAATGCTTTAAGATTTAGTTTTATTTTCATTATCCTACTCTAATTTAGTTGGCAGTAAATTAAACTGAGCCTTTCATTAGATTTTCTGTCCCCTGCCCAGCTGAGAAAGGGAAGGACAAAATGGCTTTGGTGGGCACCTGGTGTCCAGCCAGGGTTAACCCAGCATAGTAGAACAAGGCATTTTCATCTTTGAAATTTCTGCTTGTTCCAGGAAATCTGCTAGCGTGAGATGAAAAAAAAGACTTTTTTTTAATGTTGTAGTTAAATATTACAAAAATAAACCAATCATACAGGAAATATATTATTAATCTTGTTTAGCAACTGCTGAATTGATTTTAAGAAACTGTGGCCAAAATTACTCTTTCCTTAGACAAAAGAATAAAAATGTTCAAATGTTTATGTGTTTGTTCACAAGCACATACCCTCTGCAAACTTACCCTTGCCTGCTAGGTCTGATGCATGAGTTCTGGAAAACATTTCCACACTAACAGCACTCTAAGATACCAGTGATGTGAAGGCAACATGCCAGTCAAGTATGAAGTCCTCACCTTCATGCCCAAAAGTACCTAATGCAAAACATGTTCTTATGTTCAGAGTATCCTTACACAAGTTTTAAACCACTTCAGGCACTAAATCTTTGAAATTTTTATATCAAGATATTAATTATTAAGACTGCTCTGTGTCTTATTCACCAAGACATAATGTAGGTAAAAATAGGAGATATTTTTTTGTTTCTGGGAAAAAAGTTTGCAGTTACTGACTTCAAATTTTTTTATTATCTTGTTTCACAATATTTTGCTTGACTTCATTATCAGTCTGGTAGTCTGGACTGTCTGAAGATCTGGATGACACACATATATGAGACTGCAAAATCTGTATTTCCTTCTCTGCAGCTGAGAAAAATAGGGCAGGTTCCTCATCTTTTTTGCCTGCAGCTAAACCTGAATTTTAGGGATTTTGCCACTTGAATATGCTTTAGCTTGTTGGTTTGCTTCCTTAGTCATCAGGTCTCTGCCACCTGTGCATTTTTATTGCTTTTGTATGATGAATATAAATTCAGATTCTGCAGATTTCACTTGTACTCTGTTCAGCTTCAGCAAGGCTGAATGAAATATAACACCTGTGTTCTTCCTTACCCAAATTGCCAAGATCTTGTATTTCTTTTTCTTCCTATATTAAACAAATTTGAGACTTTTTAATTTTTCAACTCCCTCCCCCCCCATATATTTAATTCCACATGCTGGACTCATCTCAGATTCTAATTCTAATGATCTATTTAGGTTCACCTGGATCTGTAAAAGCTAAAGACACTGTAAAAGCTAAAGAGTGGAAAGATGTCACTTGCATTTACTTTTCTGTAGCACATACTGTATTTGAACTAGTGACCAAAGGCTTTCTTTACTGTCGATTGAAGAAAGCAAGAATCTGTATCCTTCTCAATATCAGGTTTAAAGTAGGATGAACTGTGCTACTATTTTCATACTTGAATGCTGCCTATCAATACCTCTTCTCCTGAAGACATTATTTAGTGTTCCTTTTGTCTTCTCACAGGTGATCTTCTCAAGTGATCATATAGTTATTAAAAAAAGAAGATAGACTGGATACTATAAAGAGGTGCATATATGTATACTGGACAAAAGTATAAAGAGGTGATGCACTGATTAACAAAACCAAGACAAGTCTGGAACCAGTTATTGCCATTTGATGGGGAAAAAAATTACTATTTTGTCTTTGTGAATAAACATAAAGCAGACAACTAAGCCTTCGGCAAAACTTTCCTAATTTCTGTCACATGTTGTCCTGAGAGAGAATCATCTTAAATAGTTAAGGTTGGAAGGGACCTTGGAGATTATCTAGTCCAACACCCTGCCAAGGCAGGGTCACCTAGAGAAGGTGACATAGGAACATGTCCAGGTGGGTTTTGAATGTTCCCAGGGAGGGAGAATCCACAACCTCCCTGAGCAGCCCCTTCCAGTGCTCTGCCACCCTCAATGTAAGGAAACTCTCCCTCATGTTGAGGTGAAACTTACTATGATTTAGTTTATGGCCATTGCTCCTCATACTCTTACTGGGTACCACTGAAAAGAGTCTGGCACCACTCCTTGACACCAGCCTTTGAGATATTTATATGTGTTGATGAGGTCCCTCTCAGTCTTCTCTTCTTCAGACTAAACAGGTTCAGCTCCCAGAGTCTCTCCTAATAAGGGAAATGATGCAAACACCTAATCATCTTTGTGACCCTCAGCTGGATCCTCTCCAGTAGCCCCTGGAATATATTTCAAGTGCAGGAATTATTACAAGGTTGAAGTAGAGCAAATTTATTATTTTTGGAGAAGAAAAGACAGAAGAGCAAACAGTTTCTTCTATGTAACCTAGTTTCCAATTTTCTCTGGAGGACAGTGGGTACCAGAATAAAGATATGATTTAGGCTATGGAAATTATACTTAACACTGTTTTGAGTGATCCCAAAAAAAGATCTGCTGCTCATTTTTTCTTTCTAAAGTCACTGTACTGCAGAACTCTAGAGCCTTAAATTCCAGGAGGAATAAAGGGACGACGTCAGGAATGTTGCTGTACATCTCTAATCACCACCTTGCTTTGTGTGTGGCAAGAGACCAACTTCTTGTAGCCATACCTAGCGCATCCTAAAGTAGTGAAAGACTTGAGTGTGTGTAACAATCCCTAAAATATTCGACACAGCTCCTGGGAGCTGGTGAATTATATTGTCATATAAAGCTTACCAGAATCTTGTAGAAGCTGTCCCTGTTGGTGACTCAGCCCTCCCCAAACTTCTTCTCTGGAGTGGTTCGAGGGAAACCATCTCTGCCCTATCCCATGAGCCTGGCAGATGGAGACTTGAGAACGCAGCATGGATTTCTCAGCAAACTCCAAAGAGCTTCAAGTACAAAGGAACTGTTTTGGTTTTTTTTTTTTTCACGTTCATATAGTAAGATTTGCTTTAAGTGTAAGAAAAAATAAAAGGTGTGTAATTGATGTGTGTGTTTCTATTTTTCCCTTCCTGCAGGAATAAGTGGGGGAAATGTCTCCAGAAGATACACACTAATCTGACCCCTTCATTCAGCTCACCCAATCTCTTTCTTCTTTAGTCACATTCCCTACACTTTCCACAGGTTAGATATGATCAAGTCATTCTGCTTTTGATGATATTTTGAGTTTGGATTTTAAGCCTCCATCCACTAGCTGAAATGTCTTTAGCATCAACTGAATGGTTTGTTTTCCCTCTCCCATTTCTCTCATCTGAAGATAAATGTACTGAATGTTTCTGTTCTGATACATCAGAGCCAGAGCCCTTTTGCCTCAGGTAGCATGGGATTCAGCAGATGCAAGAACTGGACTCTTCTGTCAGTCCTTCTTACCATTTTCTTTTTCTATGTCCTTTATTTCTGTATTTGGAGTTTTTGCCTTCTGGGCTGACCCCACCTGACAACCAACTACCCACCAGCTTCTCACTCATCTTCTCAATGTGGGATAAGGACAGCATCATGAAAGCGGAACTGGAAACCTCATGCATCAAGACAAGGATAGTTCAACAAGTCAAAAGCCCTGTATATGCAAGCAAATCAAAAGAAAGAGCTAATTCACTGCTTTCCATCCCTGGACAAGTTCCAGTAAAGCAGAGTCTCAGCACATCTAACAGTTGATATGGAACACAAATGTCATTACTTGAATACAACTACTACTCCTTGCCTCTTCATTTCTCTGAGTTTTATAGCTTACCACATGGGATATATCTTTGGCCATCTAGAGTCAGTGGCTTACCCTGCCAACTTCTTGTGTGCCTCCATCCACTTGCTGAAGGGGCCAGAGAAGGAGAAAGAGCAAGGCTTGATGCCATCCAAGGACTGTTCAACAACAACAAGTAGCCTTGTGCATTATCAATGAAGTCACAAATCTACCATAGGCACAAATTTTAGTCACAAATCTACCATAAAAGCTGCTGTGAAGAAAATGGACTCCATCCCAGCCAGATCCAGGAGTATGATTTCTCACAGAAGGACATGAATTCCAGTAAAAGTTCTTTTTAGGATCACCATTTTTATTGAAAAGAATTGAGCACTGAGATTTCTTCTCCACTTCTGTGAGGATAATAACTTTTACTTACACTTTTTTTGTACTGAGTTGCCACTGATGCTAATAAAATGTGTAGTCTGTATTGGAGACCTTAGTTTATCCTGAACTATGGTTATTACAGAAATGGATTTCCTAACAGATTTTGATGGACTTATGCTTTGGACTATTTTAAGGCACAAAAGAGCACAAGATTTAGCATTCTCTTCAAGTGTATCCATACCTGTTAGAAAGTAGTAGCCACACACATTGTAGTAAGAAAGGTAAAATTGTATGTATTACAAGCATGTGCTTTCAAAAGCTCAGTATGATTGCTACATATCAGGGTTGGATTAACTGATACAAAATTCTGGTGCAAGTACAAAGAGCTTGTTAAGAGACCACAGGAGAGTTTGCGAACTGATGAAGCTTTCCCCTTACCTTTTTTACTGGTTAAATTACACGTAGTAATGCCTTTTTCATAAACCATCCTGCTACATTATGCTGTAGTACCCTGTTAAGCAAATGGTTTAAGTTCTAATTAAACATCTTTGCTAAATCAAGATCCCTGTCTGTAAGCATCTGCTACTAAGAGCTGCTATTACAGTAAGTCACAGTTGCTTGCACAGTTACAATTGCGTTGTTATCCCAGTCCATCCAATTCCAAGTTTTCCATAGCTATACTCATTATTGACTGGAAAACAGCTGTGGATTGGTGCATTCTTTCCAATGCATGAAATATGCTTTAATTGCACTGCTGATATTTATTGGACAGTCTGTGTCAGGATCAAGGGAAGTCGATGCTTCTGATAATGCTTTGACTGGAGAAACAGTCTATAAAATTCTCTTTTCCTGCCTGTAGACTGGGGCACAATACAGCAGTAAAGGGAAAAATATGAATGAGTGATGGACTGGGAAAAGTTTGCCATGGTGGTGTTCAGCAGTGCAAGTGAATAACCCTGGGCTGTCATCCTGTGTTTTATGATTTTGTTGCCAGTTGTTGTTATCAGTGGAGGTCTATAGGATGTTGACTTAGAAAAGACAGGTCCCACTTAAGGAGCTCTAGGAACATTGTTACTAATAGGGTTACTTGAGATACAGAGCTTAATTAAGCCTGTTAATTAGCTGAGTGCGCCAAACTCACTAATGTTGCTCCAGCAAAGTTTACGTCACCTGACAATCAACAAATACAAAGTTAAATAAAAGACTACTTGAACAAACATCTCAAGATGTTTGTTCAGACCTCTGCTGTACGTAATTTATGGTACATTTGTGGTGTTGAAGCCAGCAAAATGTTGCTCTTTGGAATCTGCACTGAAGGTAGTACCCACTTTGGCATTTACCACAGCAGTTACTCTCAATTCCTATACTTAAATAAAGACAGTTTGAAAATTCGATTTGCCTATAAGTGACTTAACTACTTTTCCAATTTGTATGTTTACTGTCATAGCAAAAATTATTGAAATAGTTTTTCCTTATTATTGCCATATTTTGCTCAACCTTTAAAATGAAATCTCAACAGATGGGGCCATGGGAAAATCCAGTTTGACAATGACCAGGGCAAAACTTCTGGACTTTCTCAGCTGTCATATATGAACATAGTTTTACTCATATAATGGAATAATGCTCATGAACCTCCTGCTGAGGATTTGTCTGACCACTAGTTTATAATCAATGAGCTGTTGTGCAGGAAGACAAATGGTTCAGGAGACTAATATTGCTTTAAATATGATCTCCTTCTGCCATGACAAGATGTTATTGGACAATAGGAAAGAGGGTTTGAGCTTGGCTGAGGTTCTCATCAGAAAGCTTTCAGAGCTTCCTTACTCTCAAAATAAAAAAGAAAGGAGAGAATAGGCTGAGACACTTCCCTATTTCTGTTACAAATCTAACAAAGCACCTGGGATCAGCACAGAAGAAGAAGCAGTTGTTCTGTTCATGTTTTGTTGTTAAAAAGCAGGTTCTAGTCTGTTCCTTTATCACTAGCACTCTAAAAAAGTGTGAGATGTAACACCTTGCTCTACGTCAGTATCACTCACTTTTAACCCCTGACATTTTAACCCAGGATGTGGAGCAGCAATCAAAGTTGGAGCAATTTTTTTCAACTCATTTTCAGCATTGTAAGTTTCTACTTCAGTTTATGCTATACCTGAAGGAAGGCTTGTGTGCTTGAAAGTCTGCCTGTTTGGCAGCAGCATCATCTTACATAGTAAAAAATAAAAACCAACCAAAAATGAACTACCTCTCCCATAGTAATAGATGCTGAAGTCAGACCTACTGTGTATCATGGGTCACTGAATTCCCCCAGATACCTTGTAGCTGAGCACAATAACCTGTGCTTCAGCTGAAGCACACCACGTCGGGCTAAAGCATAACTTCCTGAAAGGCATCTGATGTTGCTCTTGAGACTGTAAGAGCTCAAGAATGTTGGACTTGATGATGTTAGAGGAATTTTCCAACCGAAATGATCCTGTGATTCCTTTGTAGGTTGTTCTTGTTCAGTGGTTTACTTCCTCATCGTTAGGAAATGGTGTGCTTTATTTCCTGCTTAATTTTCTTGACTTCAGTTTTCAGATGCCATTTTCTGTTATACCTCTGTTAGATTAGAGAGCTCTTGTATTTTCTCCCTGTGAAGGTACTTACATGCTTTAATCAAGTCACCTCTCAATCGTTTTGATAAGCTACACAGATTGAGCTCTCTAAGTCACTTATGGCAGTGGTTGAGAGTGCTGCTGCTCGCTCAAGTATACCAGCCTGTTGTGGTCAAAGATTAGTAATTAATGTCATTAGAAATGGACAATTCTTTTTGAGTGACTGAGCCTCATAAACAACTTTCAGCTGATGAGTTCAATAATACCAACTGAAATACCTGTAAGCCAGTTATCTATAATTATGCATATACACGTAAAGACAGTGGATGTCACTTCTTCATTTTGAAGTGGTCTGTGTAAGGCAAGGGTATTTAGTGAAAAGAATGAGAATTAGAAGCTCTACAGTATAATTATTCCCTTTTATAAATTTAAATGCTTGTTTCTGTCTTAGCATTTCCTCTTCTACTTCAATTTTTAAATGCTGCTTTCTGATAAGACAAAACTGATGACATAATTACTAGGTAGAAATTGTAGGTATCGAGCACCTTCTTGAAATCACCTCCTCTCGGTTTCCTTGCAAGCTAGATTAACTGTGAATATATTTGTAATTGAAAGGTTGTTCAGCTTTTCATGATTCTGCACAACTGCAAAAAAAGTTTGGTGGCAAAGCATACAAAGCCATATTTACACAGGAACAAACATGTTTGTTTCACTGCTTCATTAGCAATGTGCTGCATCTGATTTTGTTTCTACTGTAATTAGCAAACTACCCTTAAGGTATCCTTTATCATAAGCAAATCCTAGAGGAATTTGGTTTTATTTGCAGTCTGAAATCAAGACTGAATTATAATTTTCCGAAGTTTTGGCTTTGTGACTAAAAAAGAAATAATTTTAAAAAGATTTTTCCTTAAAAAAGAAACTAACCCATATATGGTCAATCCAGAAAAATCTTTCTGATAAATGCCTTGTGGAAACACAGAATCAGTTCTGAAACTGTGTGCTGCTCAGTTCTTTGTGTTGAGTATATTCATGCAGAGTCTGTGATATGAGAACAATCTTTCAAACCAGGCTTTATTTATTTTCTTCTTATAATCAGTTGGGTTCACAGAGGCAAAACACATAATGTTACCAGGCTCCTATCTGGAAGATTTCTCTTTTCACTGTGGTCCACTGCAGTCACCTGTCAGTGCTGACCCTGTCATTGTCAGCATTGTCAAACCAAATAGCACCTGAAGCAGGGCAAGAAGTGGACAGAACAAAGTCTGAATGAAATGGTTTCACAGTCACTTTTAGCAATGTCAGTTCCTCACCTCACCATATCCAGTATCACAGGCTTGCTGATGACAAGGTTACCATTAATTTTGAAAATACATTCAAAGCAGAAACTTTTGAATGAGTGAACCTCTTCAGTGCAGAACAATATCTTCCCACATCTTTATTCTACCTGCATATGTGACAATGGCATGTAGCAAAATCCCAGGTGTGATCAGAGTATCAAACGCTGGTGTGATGCCAGTTTGCTTTTCGCCTGACTGCCCTTTGAAGGACTAGTAAGAGGGTGGAAGCACTTTCTAGTTTGTTGTTAGGTTCAAATTAAAACCAGAATTAGGGTCAATAATGAGCTTTATATTGTGGTGACTGATGATAATTAATTTTTATTCTCACATGGTGTGTTTGGAGAGGATGCAAATGTCATCCTGTTTTTATCATGTGCATTAAATGAACTAGATGGGGAGCTGTGTGTGATTTTGGGTGCCCATGCTGGGACAGTTTTTCATCCTCTGAGCAGGATGTGACTGAAGTCACAGAGTTCACCTGGACCTGACACCAGTATGGTACTGGGAGGCTCTGCTGTTCTCTACAGCCAAAGCCTCTCTCAGTGGACCAGCTCTGCACTCATCCCTCTCTCAGGTGGGCAGTCGGACACATGGTATCATATTTTTGTATTCTTTTTATAAGACAGCCAGGTCAACCTAGTAAGTAAGTGCTTGCTATTTTCTACAGTTTTTTTCTGATATTTTAATTAAAGTTTCAGCCGACAGCCCCCTGTGATTAAATACAAAACTTTTATTCTTCCTATTTTTATTCTATTTTTCCACGTATGCAACTATAACAATGTGACTGCATCATGAATAAATTGTTTTTGTTTTTCATTTCAGTCTGCAGAGAATTATGTGAGCAGAGTGCACACTAAATATATAAATGCCACACACAAATAAAAAAGAAATACAATATATTATCATTAAAAGAGATTTCCATGACTAGTCGAAATATCATTATTCTTTTGTAACTGGTTCTATGGTTTCTCAGCATTTGGGAATACTTTAGTTGATGCTATAATAATTTCTATTTTAAGAAAATGTCGGGTCTTTTATGAAGCATGACACTCTTTGTTTCCATTCTTTGTTACAGTCTTTTGAATCTCCTTGGTATTTCTCTAATAGTGTGAGAAATACTTTCAGGGCCAAATAATTCAGAGACTAAAAATACACTTTTTTTTTCCCCCAAAAATTCTATTCAATATACTTTCATGGTGTTTTGAGAGTTCTTCTTTTGTCTATTATATTGATATTCCTCATGTAGTTTGGAATAATGTGAGGAGGCTTTATGCCTTCAAATCACTATTGAAAATGATGATGCTACTTTGTTCTTAAACCAGACTTTAGTGTGTGTGTACATATACTAAGAATAGTTCTGAGACATTACATACAAATTTAATTTTTCCTTGAAGAAAAATATTCCCTGAAAGTCAAGAAGACAAAACACAGTATTTGGCTGGGAAGAAAAAAAAAAAAAGATGAAGAGATCATTGTAAGAAATTTTTTAACTTTGTTCTAGAAATTCTGATGCTGAATTTATTGATAGAGTAAAACAATGTTTTACTTGTCTATTTGGAAAGAGGTGAGGGAGCAGGTTAACAGAACAAAGTGGGAGGATAGTGTCTGTCTGCTTTCATGTCTGTTTGAAGGGTACTAGTCCAAAACAACAGAGTGTCTGATCTGGAAAACTGCTTTTCTCAGGCACACAGATAAATAGTTTCTGACATGAATGATTTAGCAGGACACAATGCAATGGTGAGCCCCCCGGAGGAAAAAAAATACATTTCAAATTTTCCTTCAGTTTTAGGGTGGGAAGAAAGATGAGGCTGAGCATTAAGCCAGTAGAGGCTTCTAGTGAGAAACAGGAGAGGATGAGAAGCCAAGGGCTGTGAGCAGGAGGAGGAGGGAAAGCCTGGAAGTGCTGCAGTGGAAAACAAGTTTTAGGTAGATACATAGCTGTGCCAGGGGCAGGTGGAAGTTGAGAATTGAGCAAAATCCTCAGATTTTAATACAAGGAACTGTCAGACAACAACCTGTTGTCTCTTCATACACAGTGACAAGGGATCTATCGCATATAATTACTCTCCAGAGGAGTCTGGGCCAAAAAGGGTTAACAATGCCAAAGCAGAAAAGTCCAGGTAACAATTCCAAAGATTGATGTTGCAAGATTTTTGCTTACCACTTCTTGCATTTGTTGTCAGTTGTCTACAGGATTTATAGCTTCTCTCACATGTCAAAGCCCTACCTGGCTTAATATCTGGGTTAATAAGTTCTGCTTCCTGTACTTTGCCTGGAAGCCGTGTACAGCTCATCAATGGGATTTGTAGGTTGCAAATGAGAATTTAAGAATCTCCAAGTGTTGTCCCTGTAGTACCATGAGGCAAAGATGTTTCATTCACTTTGAACTTGATTTGGGTTATAATGAAGTTTATGATTTTACCTGCTGTTTTCCAAGGCTAACCACTGGATTGCTCACAGCCAGAAATGCCACACACTGGAGCACGGATCTCTTACAGACTGATGACAGCCGAGTCTCTGTCTTCTGCCTTCTGGTCCACTCTCCACTTCTGCCACCTTCCAGCGATAGAGGTGCATCTTTGTTTCTTGTCAGGAGCATGACTGAGGCTGCAGAGGGTGGGTTGTGTCTATTTCACTTGCGAACTGATCCAGGAGAATGAGTCATGATGGTGAAATTTAAACTGGTGGTAATAGGACTTTCCACAGGTGCCAGGCCAAGGTGTTCCCCAAACAATGACTGATGGGTGTGGGGAAGGAAGCAAGCTGCCCTCTATTGGCCAGAAGGCAAAATTTGGCCATTTTCCTTTCTTTTTGAAGACAATGATTAAGTGATTCTGACATTGTCTTCTTGTCAGAAAGAGTAGATATGTGTCTTTTTATAGATTGCTACACTGAGAAGTGGTATTAAATTTGACAAAAGATGAACAAACATGAAAATGCCACTTTGGTACTGCTTAAAGTATTTTTGATTTTTCAGCCTTGTTGCAAGAGCAATAGGGAAACACAAGAATTTGAATTTTCATTTAGGAGGACTTTCTGTTGCATCACTTCTGTATTAATTTTATCAGTGTGAATAGGAATGAATGAATGAAGCATAGAGAGTGAATACTGTACTGGGACAGGAAATGTATACAAGTGCATGGTCTCTGCTGGTAGTGATTACATACAACATGAGGATAAACTGAAGCACAAAAGAAATCTGGAGACATCATGAGCTGGGACCTTCTCATCTTCTGAACTTTGTTGCTTCAAATTGCCTCCTTGTTAGAACTTACTGCTAATTCTAGACTTTAGGTGACAGCATTAGGTGACATCCTCACTAAATACTGCAGCAGCTGGCACCTCTGGAAGCACTGTGTGAAATCTTCACATTTATTAATCTCTGTTGAGGAAGCTACAATTTACAGGAGTTTACAGAGCCTTGGAAAGCAAAAAGAAGTGTTTGTGTACATGACGAGTTCCAAGTCCAGTAAATATTACTGTTTGACTCAGCTTTATGCTCCTATAACATACACTCTTTTCTTCCATGCAATATACTGATGGAAAACTCAGGCACTGAAGCAAGTAAATAAATGAATCACATTATCATGTCCAAAGGCATAATAAACCTGCATTATCCCATTATGCCTCATGTTTCTCTCATGATTTCAGGTAATCTTTAACAGTGGGAAAATTCTGTTTGCATATGTTTCTCTCTGTACCTGCCTATGCTCCTTTTCTGGATGACAGGCAGTAAACAAACATTATGGATGGGCTGAGGGAGTTTTGGGATTTAGATTATGTCTCTTCTATCTTAAAAAATGTCTTTAGGACACTGTAGAGATGAAACATGCCCGCTGCATAATACAAAGTAAATGACAAGTTCCTGAACAAAGGAGAAGCTGCTTTGGTTTTTCTGAAAATGCTTACCTTGATAATTATACTTGCCTGTCACTAACTGTTCTGGTTGCTTTTTTGGCTGTTAAATTTCTGTGCATTTTGTATGTTTATATTTGGTGTAAAGGTCGGAGCTTTTCTTTTTGCTAATACTTCTTTGCTAACTTATATTGCCCAGGAAAATGTGATGAGGGTGCTGAGAAAGACACAGAAAAATTGTAAGAAGAGGCAAGCTTAGGGTTTATTGACAAATGCTATGTTTCAAGTGCATAACATGCACTCCTCACTAAAATGTTGTTGTCTTGTTCAAGTAATGCACTGTTGGAAGTAGTTGTTGCTATAGAAGCATTGGAACTGCTGACAGTTCTGGCAGCAGGAACTGCAGCAACAGCAGATGATTACCTTATGGGCTTGGGAATGAGGGTTTACATTTTATATCCCATTGCTCCTCTTTGCATTGGGAAAACAATGCTAGAAAAAGAAGGGAAGAGAAGAGAAGAGAAGAGAAGAGAAGAGAAGAGAAGAGAAGAGAAGAGAAGAGAAGAGAAGAGAAGAGAAGAGAAGAGAAGAGAAGAGAAGAGAAGAGAAGAGAAGAGAAGAGAAGAGAAAAAAAAAAGAAAAACCATTATTTTTGGATTTGCAATTTTGTTTTTAACTCAAGTGGATCGAATTAGATGAATTAACAAATGAGGAGAGGGAACTATTCAGAAAGGTTTGGGTACACTCGGAACTGTTTATAAATAGCTGCCAAATCACAAGGGAAAAAAAAGATCAAACAAAAGAAGTCCCAAGAGGAGCTGTAAATGGCCATAACTGAAGTGGGCTGGAGGAAAAAGGGAAGAAAGAAGTCTCTACAACAGTGAGAACAGGCTTCAGTCATAAAGGAAACTGTTGCTTTGAAACTGGAAAAATCTCTAGTTTATAGCCCTATGCTATGACTGCCTCAAAAATGATATCTTGTATGTGGGTAATAATCACTGTTCAACAGCTTTAAACACTGCTCTTCAAAAGAGGAGTACTTGCATGTCAGCAAGGATGGATGGGAACAGTACTCCAAAGGACCAGATGAGATCCTGTGTGTCCACTTCAGAGTCTAAGAAACAGTCCCAGGAAGACACTTTCTGCTGTCCCGCAACATGTGAAGCAGGAATGTGCTCTCTTTTGCTCCAATTTTGTTATATTTACTTCCTGACTGTCACTCCTCTTCTGCACTGCTGCATCCTGCCAACAGCCTCTCCACTCCACCTCCCTGGCTCATCTCTTCAGGGTAGAGCTTCTGCCTAGCCTGCTTGGCAAAGAAGGATTCCTGTGTGGTAGTGCTCTCTCTATTTTCTTTCCATAGAAAATAAGAAAACAGGTCAGTGAAAAGAACTTCCTTATCTCGTGCTATTCAGATATGAAGCACGTCTCCCTCCTGTCCTGTACAACTGAGGACGAGCCCCAGCCTGAGAGCAGTCTATGTGCATGCCCAGTTTTAGGGCACTGAACACAGCAGGAGAAAGCAATGAGCATTTAGCAGGGTTGCTGAGGAATTCACACTTCCACCGATTAGAGTCTGTTTCTGATTTCTGACTTAACAATAGTGTTTGAGAAGATCCAAAATGCTGTGCATTTGCTCTTCATTAGTTGCAAACAGTGAAGCATTAGTGTCAGTCAGAATTTCATGCTTTTACTTCTTTTTCCTTTTTCTTTTACTTTAATAACCATAATGTGAGAACGGAGATACAGTGAATACTGGGTCTGAATAAAAGCCCATCCAGAACAATATCCTCAATATAAGGTTAGAGAAGACAGTGATCATTCTATTGTATATTCTCCTTGCCTCAAGATGTCTCTGGTCCAAGACAGTTTTAAGCAAGATGGTTTTGTACTTAGTAACCCCAGACTGAGTATTCTTCCATGATGTTCTCCAGTTGATTTCCGAATCCATGGAGGTGTTTGAATCCACAAGGCACAAGCAGGTCCACGGCTTTAGCATCTGATTTTGGACAAAATGGTACCCACGGTTTGTCTGAGCCTGCTGACAGCAGGGAGGGGCTTAATTCATGCCCCCTAGTTTTTGTGGCAGAAGAGTCAAGATGTCATGAAGTCATGTCTGTGAATATGGATGAACTCGATAGCAAAGGGTAAGCCAAAGATAATGATCTGAGAGTTTTTTGTGCTGGAAGAGGATTTGGTCTTATATGTACCTTACCACGCGTATCTGAACTGTATATATATAAACTGTGATGGACTTTGCCATTATAAGATAACCTTGAAGGCAGCTCCAAATATATCTAACCCCTGTCTTTCAGAACATCTTAATCTTGCATCCTGACAAATATTGCCACAGCAAATACTAAATAGATAAGATGTGAGCTAAAGCCTACCAAAGTTTACCAAACCTTTTTCCACCCGTGAAATCCTAAATAAGCTTAGTATAGAAAAGTGGTTTAAGGTATCTTAGTTTCACGCTGTTAGTGGCTTGCAAGGCTTAAATTACAGTATTCTACCTTTTGAAAAATATTCCCCCCCAAAATTATTCACTCCCCCCTTTTTTTTTTCATTTGAACCTGCCTAAAGAAGGATTCATTACTGTTAATGGGATTTTCCTTTTCTTCAGTGTCATTAAATAAATTCTACTTGGATAGCAACAAAAAATGGAGCCAGAAGGGAGAATCCTGTTCTAGCATAGGATATCACTAATGTAAATAGTCTGCTTGAAAATATTATATATATTTTTTAAACTGTTAGAAACACTGTAAACATTTCAGATGTTATCCCATGCAGTTAACTCAATGTATAGGAAAAGAATGAATTTGTTTAAAACCGGCATTTCCTAAAGCAGAAAAAAAACCCCTTATACATAATAATAAAAATGAAGCTTCTAAGTGAATAGTACACAGCTCATTAGAAAGAATAAACTCCTAGGGTCCCTGAAGGTAAAATACAATGAATGTAGCCTATTTAAAACTTCATTCAATGAATATGACTTTTTCATACTAAAGCAAATCATATTTCATAACACAATGGATTATTTTAAATTACTTATTTTTTACTATTTAATGTTCTTATTATGTAAGTTGCATTTTCCACTCAACTGTCTTTAAGAAATAATATTTTTCTAAATGTGGTTTACTAAGAAATGCATTTAAAAAATGAATCATCAGGCAGTACTGAAACTTCTCTATTGTTTATTTGACATATATGTATTTGGTGATGCATTTAAGGTAAAAAGTGTCCCTGAAGAATACTTTAGTAATTTACAGCTGCCATATTAAAAGACAAGTATTTAAAAGTTATGTATAGAAACTGTTGGGAGACATTGGGCTATGTGGAGAAATACTGACATACCAATATGCTAATACTTGACAGAATGTCTATGATTTCACAAGGTGATGTAAACAACATTTATCCTGGACTAGTTTCTTTAACCTCGCTTCCAAGCCACCAATATGTAAAGTGGACTTAGAAAAGGAAATGACTCAAAAACAAAGAATAACATTTTCATTTGAAGTCAGGTAAAGCAGTAAACACATCTTGTAGCTGGACCAGAGCATGGAAGAAAGAGTGTCTTCATGTCCATCATAATACACTTGCTGAAACTGAAGTGCTTGGTTAATCAGAAGTTGGCCCCCAGTTCAGAATTCTTATTTCTACAGTAAGGTTGACAAGATCACAACAAAACATCTGAGGCTTCTCTTTCGTGCTGCTAGCCAGAAATGATTAAATGTGCTTAAAGGAGCAGCCTCTACTGACGGATGGGTGAGCAGTGCAAAGTAAGCAAGCAAGGCAGAGGCCCTCGGTTTGACAAGACTCCTCCAGATGATATACAATAGCCTGTGCTGACCATGCTGGCCAAAGGGTGAATTTGCTGCTCATTTGATTTGCAGCTCAGACCGGTCTACATGAGATTTGCCACAAGCGTGGCTCGTGACGTGTTTGAGGTGACTGTTCTGCATAAGCAAGAACCACGTACTGTGTAGCCAAACAAATGCTGTGGGTTCAGTTCTGCTGTTCTCCTTGAAGACAGAAAATGTTCCAGCTACACCTGGCTACCAACACAGGAGACCATACTCAATGAATCATAAGCTGAGATGCATAGAAGGGCACACTTTGTATTTTTGGGATATGTCATTGACGCGGCGCGGCGGATAGCTAACTGTGCACCATGTCTGTCCTGGGGTGTGTCCTTCACCAGAGGGTCTGGCACAGCCACTCGGGCTGCTGGCAGGCACACAGACACACCACTCGACAACGCACTCACGCTAGGACAGCTCAGGAGTTCAGCGTCGATCGGCGACAAAGAGGTGGGAGGGGATTTTTGTATGGAGAATCCAAGGGTTTATTCCATGGGTAATCCCAGAACAAAGTAGCCGAAGAACAATGGAGGGTCTAGGGGTTTTATCTGGGGTGCAAACCAATTGTAAGAGGGGAAGGGGGAAAAGTAAAGACAGGGTTGAGATAAAGTGTCCAAGGGGAATACAAGGGAGGGGTGGCTGAAAGGGGATACCAGGAAAGGGAGGGACATTCCAGAAGGGGTACATGTAGGGATGGTACTGCCTTATGGAGAAAGCCTTCTCCTCACCATAACCTGGAGGGTGGTTGTCTTAAATTTCTGAACTGTCCCACCAGTGGCTTGCAGGTTCAGGGCATGCAGCCTCTCTGGTGGCCCCAGCCTCAGGCTGGGCCACTGCAACAGTTCATGACATTTGCATGCTTGTATTCCTTCTTGTCTGACTGTTTATGCTTGTCTCTGAACAGCTAAGATATACACAAAGAGAATTTGGAAGAAGAACCACACATTCTGAGACCTAGATTGGATAATAATGGGATATGACTGTAATTCAATGAAAAGACATACCATTTATTAGCTTTGTTCTTAATCTGGGAATCGCATTGAGTGTCCAGATGTGCTGACTGGGCGGAAGCGTTCTTCAATAATTTTGACAAGTTTTTCCTGGTAAGAAAGCTGCAACCTTTCTCTTTAAATATTATTGAAGTCCAAGTCATTTGCAGGTTGAATTACTTGAAAAAACTCTAGACTGTGTTATGATCTTATAAAAAACAAAAGAATAATTTTTTGCCTAGCCTAGTGTCTTGGTTTGAGACAGTTACCCCAGGACACCTAGGAGTGGCTGAATCTCTCAGATATGGTCATGAATGTGTTTGTGATTTGTAAAAGAATGGAAGATGTTTTAGGTGGTATTATAGGTGCTCTATCTTCAGAGTCCTATCCTATTTTATGTAGTTACAGGTACCTCAAACACTTTTTAGCACTTCTTTCTTTCTCTGTCTTTTTCTCTCTTACTCTTTCTTTCTCTTTCTTTCTTTCTTTCTTTCTTTCTTTCTTTCTTTCTTTCTTTCTTTCTTTCTCTCTGTCTGTCTGTCTGTCTGTCTGTTTTTCTGTCTTTGTAACTGTGTTTTCAGTTACATTTATTGTTTGCAACTATTATTGGTATGTTAAATGCTCTCCTAGGCAATTACTATCCTTTTCTGGCAGACCTGTGGATTATGCACTAAGTATAATTTATTAGGTATCCTTAATATCTTTAAAAGTCTAAACCTCTGGTCACCACCAAAGAGGTGTTATTTGGGCTATTCCTTTAATTGCTTTTTAAGTAATTGTATTTTCCTGGAAAATACATGTGAGATTTTTCTGCCATTAACAGTCTGTGTGAGATATGACTAAAACAACTAAAAGTCAAGGCCATTAGTTGCAGTATCTTGTATCCTGTATGTTTAACACTGGATGTTCTCAGTTCATTTTCCTATCCAAAAGTTGTCCTGTGCCACTACAAGATGACATGTCTGGCGGAGTAGAAGGGGGGGTGTTTGTGTTTGAGTGCAAATTGTGCATCTTTTGTGTATGAAGCAGTGTAAAGCAGTTATCTTTACAAGAGAGCTTCTCCACTACATGCATGCCCGTGCCACAGAATTGGACCTGCTGTCAGAGCTGTGAGACGCCAGGGGAGCCACAGTGCTAGGGACAGGCCAGCAGCTTAAGCATGGTACTGTGCCCAAGTTAATAAGCCTGGTTCTGGGTTAGAGGTCCTGCATAACTCATTTGTGACTCCCCGTGTGTGACTAATGCAGCCATTGTTTTCATACCACATTGCACACCACAGTACCTCCAACATCTGAGCCCGGACAGCACTAAATGGCATACGGATATATATTTAGATGCTTGCAAAGACTGCACAGAGGCAGGGGGAAGGGTAGAGCTGTTGGAGGGGTCTTCTCCATTTTGGAGCAGTGTGGATTTTAGGAACTGCACACATGGAGGTGGGTAGAAGCCTGCCCAGCCCACAGGTCCGACACTGATTTAAGAAACCGTGGGCTTGAGCTAAAAGATGTTGAATTGATGAGCCCTAGTCAGCTCCTAGGAGCTTCCACTCCCTGGTAGAGTTTGTTTATAAAAGAGATTTGGGACCAAAATGTTTACTTAATATTTAATTAACTATAATGTTACTAGAGTGCAATGAATATCTGCAACTAAACTTTTAGTTTCCACTCCTGTCACTCCCTTTGCAGTGTGGGAGATGCAAAGGATAAGAAGCCATTCAAGTTTTGTCAGTAAGACTAGCTGTGACTTTTAAATATATTGTCTACACCCTAAGGGAAGCCTATAAAAACTTGAACGTGAAATCATTACACTGTTTTGTCATGCCCAAATGACAATAATAACCATGAAACCTTTTCTGTAAAATGCCTTTACTTAGGCTAACTCGATTTGCAGTGATTTAAATACTGAAACAAATTCCCTCTATTTCCATCTTGCATTTAAACAAAATGACAGCATATTGGCACCATCACTGCCTCATCTTACTATAAAACAGTAGAAATGAGCAATCTGTCAAGTTCCTTATCTGTACTCCTTTTAGTCTTGTACAGTGTGTGCATCTTCAGAAGAAAAAAAAAATCATAAATACTGCTGTGCTTCCTCCCTGTGGGGCTGTTTTTGATATCCTTGTTATAGCTAAAGCACTAGAAACCTGGAAAAGCTTCATGGGTATGGATGAGTGGTCTTGCTGGTGAGAAAAAAACTGGGAAGGTAAAGCAGTGATGGCAATGCTCATTCAGCACTCCTGGAAATGAGCAGATATCATGTGTTTGACTGGAGCTACTTCCAAGAATAAATGGTGGTTTAAATCTGGGTTCACATTAGCACAGGACACAGAGCAGTTCTTTTTGGGGGTGACCATTGGTCAGCCTTGCAAATAAAAGACAAGCCTCTTCTCTCTACATATTCCGGTTGTTTTCAATAGAGAATATTCAGGAAGTAATAAGCTAACTCTGTCTGCCATGAGTCTGGTCAAGTGAGAATATATGACTCAGTCAAAAACTCACTTAGAAATTGAATTTGAATTTAGATTTGCCTAGGCTGTTTATATTTACTAAATTGCTTAGGCTGATTTAGATACAGATGAGTCAAAGACAACTTGCTCAGCATTCAGAAGCATATATACCATATGTATTGATGGATTGCTTCTATTAAGAAATGGATTCCAGTGTTTGTTGTTCATGATTATATTTGCCTATGATACAGTGCTTTAAATAAAAAAGATGTAGTACTGAATTTTGCATGTATATATACCCATAATATCTATCTAAAATTAACTGAGAAATGTTATATGAAGTAGTCTATTACATCTACAGTAATAATATCTTCTACTGCCTTTGTTGAGATGTTCACAATATGACTTTAAAGCGGCCATTGGAATAATCATGAGAATTAAGCCTCATGTTTTTCAGGTAGAAACAAATATGGTCTGTCTCATTTTTAATTTTTTTAAAGTCCAATGGAGATGAAGAACAAAATGCATAATGTTGTCAATGTGGTTATTATTCCTGAATTTAAATGGGAGGTATAAAACAGAAGCAGACCATGTCTGTACCAGTGTGAAAGTGTCAGAATAGAGGTAAGCATGTTACAAGGATGTAAGGACACCAAAGAGCAAAAAGGAGACAAATTTTACAATTGAATCTAGAATTTCTTCACAATAGGGTGGTCTTCTAAAAAACATTTGATGTAACTACATCATAATGTCCAAATCTTTGGTTGTTCTGCTTATTATTTGTTCTCTGACAGTTGGAGAGTATGATTTTTACTACTTTTGTCTGGCTTATATGTGATACGCTTCCCAGTGCCTTTTCTTGCTGCAGGCAAAGCCTTCAAAGAAGCTGAGTTTGAGTGATTGTGCTGAATGGAGTTAAGCTGTTGTAGACAGCTACATGGTACATGTAATAGAGAAGTGGAAGAAGACAGTCTATAGTTCCAGGAAATCACAGGGGGCCGCAAGAAGTTAATTGAATAAACTTACTGATAGAAAACTTGGTGTTTCTTATTCATGGCAAGAAGAAATAGAGAACTTTTTATGTTCTGGTGCTGCACGGGGGCACAGGAAGATATCAAATATTCAGACTATATATTGGGCATCTAAGCTTCTCTCTGAGGAACAAAACTTTCTTTATTACATGCTGCACTAATATGCAATGGCTATTGCTGCAAAGGTCTTGCTTGAAATCAAGATCTAACAGAGAGCAATACAGAACACAGAGATGGAAGATAAAAACGATGTAAAACTACACAGCCTGTAAAAAACAACATTTAAAGATGGAACATGCAGAACAAATCTCCATAACATTATCCACAACTGGCTTTGTTCTACCAACATGTCCCATGAAGTTGTTTCCTATTGCAATATTTTATCCTTTCTTTTTCCCTTCCTCTCTCTTCCCCTCTTTTTCCTGTTCCCCTACTCCTCCTTCATTCGCTTTTCTCCTCTGCTGTTTTTTTCCTTTCCACATCTCCATTCTGTTTTAGAACAGACTGGAAGACTTGTTGGCTCCATTTTTCCAGGCAAGAAGTAAAGTTTTTTTCCTTTATGTCAAAATGCTCTCTTTTCTCCTCATGCGTATGAAAGTAACTTTACATTATGTAAAACCCTCAGTGGTGTTGTGGGTCCTGATACTCCATGGCAAAACATGCTGGAAATATTTTGCACATAGGCTGATGTTCAGTATCAGTCCCATGTCTTAGCAAATGGCTCCACTACTCATGCAACTTCTAGTGGAACAGCTACAAAGACACTTTCTGTAGTGTCAAGTAAAATATTCAATGTACAAAAGCTGTAAAAGAAAAAAACAAGACAGAAAAGTATAAAGTGACAAAGCATTAAGCTAATCTTGCAAAGACACAGTACACTTTCCAAATTCTCGAGAGGCACAGAGAAAGCTTTATTAATGGTTCATCGTCTTGCCAACACTGCCTACGTTTCTCATATGCAAACATTACCATTTGGGGAGGGAGTGGGTGGGATTTTCCATATATCAGATTGTAGCCATGAAAATGACAGTATTTTTCCAGGGTAATTGAAGCATTACCAAGCAAGACAATGATTGATGGTGTCTTTAACAGTCTAAGAATACTGCCTGCTTTTCTTACAAATGAGTTGCATGTATATGAAGAAAAATAGGATATTACATGACTAAGAAAAACAGGGTGGGAAAATACTTATAGCACTCTAAAAACGCTGCTCAATGTATTCTGTTGATTTTATTCATTATCATGTTCACAAACCACTTGTTCAATTTCCCTTTTTTATTTTCAAATCATTATACCATTGCCAGAAAGCAAAATTGCTGCTTTGTAATGTATGTAACATAATTGACTGGGTACATTAATGTTTGTTGCAGAGGCACTTAAGTTTTTAAGCATTCTGAGAGTTAGAAAGATGTTGCTAAAGTTGGCAACAACAAACTGATTTTCTGTCAATATAATAAAAAGAATATTGCCTGTATTTCCTGCGTCGGATCAGTTCCAGACAGCACGGACCTGCACGTAAAGTGATGCATAGCAGAAGACTATGCAAAAAGCAGTTCACAATTATGACTAATTTATGATCTGGAAATTAGAAGTGAGTAGAAAAAAAAGGTATGTGGCTTTTTTGCTTTCTCCAGCACAGGGTTAAATTTCCTTGGCAGAAAGGAGAATTTTAGGGACGAGAGAGTAAATGTGAGATAGATTAATTTGTTTTCTCAGACCTAGTAATTCCATACTATTTGGCAAGTGAATATTATTTTTTTTTGAAGTATATCTTGCGTAGCAAATGTTGCAATAATCCTGTCTTAGATGGGTGACTAGGAAATAAAGGCCAAAAGATAGGGTGTTTCAAGGAATATTTTTTAAATGTGTGAATTTAGTGCACTTGTTACCCTTCCAAGTTGCAAACATATTTTATTGGCAAACTACTGAGATTGTGTCTGGGATCAAAGAATCACAGAATAATTGAGGATGGAAAGGATCTCTGAAAGCCATCAGTTCTAATCTGCCTGCTCAGGTAGGGTCATCTAGAACTGACCGCTCAGAACTATGTCCAGATGGCTTTAGAATATTGCTAAAGAGGGGAGGCCCTACAATCTTTTTGAGCAACCTGTGCCAGTGCTTGATCAACCTTACAGTAAAAAAAGTGCTTCCTGGTGTTCTGAGAGGACTTTCTGTCTACCTAATTGTGCCCATCATCTCTGGTCCTGTCAGAAGTCACAACTGAAAAAATCTATGTTCTTTACACCCTCACTTCAGATATTTATAGATACTAATGAGAGCCCCTTTAACCTGCTCTTCTCCACACTGAATGGGCACATTTCAGCCTCTCCTTGTATGAGAGCCTACAATAATTTCTGTGGCCCTTTACTGGATCATCCTCAATATATCAATGCCCCTCTTATTCTAACAAGCTCAGAACTGAGCAGAGCACTCCAGATGTGCCCTTACCAGTGCTGATTAGAGGCAAAGGATTACAGAATTAGAGGCAAAGGATTCTGGCAGAAATCTTAATGCAGGTCAAGATACTATGAGATTTTCTGATGACAAGGGCACACTGTTGACTCAAATTCAATTTTGTATCCAGCAGGACCTCCAGGTCCTTCTCCATTGAGCAGCCTTCCCGCTGGACAGCCTGGTGTTTTTCAGATGCAGACTTCGCCCTTCCACTTGCTGGATTTCACGAGGGTCCTGTCAGCACATTTTCTGTCAAGATTCCTCTGGACAGCATAGTCCTCTGCTGTATCAGCCACTCCTCACAGCTTGGTGTAATCAGGAAAGTCTCTGCTCAATCATTAGATCATTAATAAATTTGTTAAATGTGGTTGGACCCAGTATTGACCCCTGGGGTACATTAGTCACTGGTCTCCAACTAGGCTTCGTGCCACTGACCATCACCATCAGGACCCACCCAGTTTTCAATCCACTTCACTGATTCTTCCAGTCCATACAACATCTCTATGAACACCTTATGGCAGTCAGTGTAAAAGCCTAACTGAAGTACATGGTTAAGTACATTTACCTAACATGAAGGTAAATGGTTAAGCTGCATCCTGGAAGGCATGACCTTGATTAGTGGCAGTTTAAGAGGTGAGAATTCAGCTGTGACCTTGATGGAGAGGAGCTGTGCAGCAGCTATCCTTTTTTCACCAGAGAGGAGAGTGGCAATGCCAGCCAAGGTAGAATTGTGAGGTGGCAGGCTGTGCCTGGGTAATCCACTCCAGAAAAACACTTCTGTCTACTGCTCCACACTTCTAATGTGGGAGCTGTTGATTGTATGTCTTTTTGGCAGCCGGTAGTGCCTGAGCAACATTAGTGCTGATTTACAGGGACCATGAAAGCAGAATAAAAGCAATCCCCAAGATGGTGGTAATGAAGAGACAGCTCCTAAAATCAAATTCTTCTTCTCACCTTCTGCACTTCATAATCCATTTAAAACAATTACAAATCAACAATTTCTGATTCCTTTCTTTCTCATTTCCCTCCTCTGTTCTTTGTGCTGTTCTTCTCACTATTATATATTTATTAACTTTTCCTCTTTTTACTTCTCCATTGGTCCACTGTAGCCATGGTATCCATTTAACCTTTATTTAGAGCTATCCACTGTATTAAGGTATGGGTTTTTTTCTGGCATTGTACATCAATGTGAGAAGTCAGTGGAGTGAGTGGAGTGGAGTATTCGAGTCAGTGGAGTGACAGTACTGTGTAACAGATTCAACTGGAAGAATCAGAGATTCTAACATTTAAAATGGATCTATGATAAAATTTAGCCTTTGAATATTGATTTAGAGAGGTTAATAGGATTTACAAGATTGAGACACCAGGGCTGTCAGAGTGGCATTAAGATTACGCATTTAAAAAAGGTTTAGCAGACAGTTGAAAACCATCAAAACCAATCAACGATTATTTTATCAATTATGGACATGCTAAAAATTCTCATTTTTCTAGTCTTAGTGTGTGTTTCCTGTATCTCAGTTGCCAGGAGAAGGGCGAATACATTCAGACATAGGATATTGCTGCTCTGAGGTTGTCAGGATAACTCAATCTCTGTGACTTTTCCAACTTCCCTTTGCAGTTTGTCACTGCAACCAAATAGTTTTAGTACACACTGGAAGTGTGGTTTTATTATTTTGGGTCTTTCTGCTTTGTGTTTAAGACCACAAATAAGCCCTCAATTTGACTGCAATTAGAACTGCTTGAAGAACTGTGTGTTTCCTGTTGATCAAAGAGGGGATACAACCTGAGTCTCCCACATTATTTTCTTCATTATTTTCTTCTTTTCTTTCTTCTATTCTTAAAAATATCTTGTTTAGTATTGGGGTTGCTGAACTCTCCTTGCTTTGATGTTCAAAGGTCTATATATTTTGAACTAAATAAAAGCTTTGAATAAAAAACTAACTAGATTTTTTGTCACAACTAAGACGGGTTCTGGAGGATGATTATTCAGTGAGAAATCAGTCTGAGAATTAATGATACCATCCATGAATAAAGCATTTTCCAAATGGAAGTATTTCAGTTGCCTTTTAGAAAGGAAACTCAATGCATTCATGCAGACACTCCTTATGCCACACATGTTTGACCTAAGACTTTTTAAGAAAGTTAGCATCTGCATCAGGATCAAGGAAGGTGCTGTCTATACTGAGGTTTTTGCTGGCTTCCTATTCTCAAAATAAAGAAGAAATAAATACCCCTGCCTCCCCTCGCCCCAATTTGTTAAAAAAAGCATGTTTTCCATCTTATCTTTAACATGAAAAAATTAAAACTTTCCATTAGCCTGCCAATTGTTTTTCTTTCTCCCTGGAACTAAAGCTGAAAGTCCAGTTGCTGACAAAAGGATTATAGTTACAGAAATACATGCACAGACAGTTCTAAGAAATTATCTTTAGCTTGTTTTGTGCCAGCCATCTTAACTACATGTTTTATGCTACAGGCCCAGCTTCTGTACTAGATCATTGCACAGGTGGAAATATGTATTTGTGGGACACTGAACAGTAAATTTCCCCAATGCAACACAATTACAGAAACATCTGTGCAAAACATCTTTGATCCAATTCACTGTGAAAACATACATCACTCCTGATGGTCTCGTTACTGCAGATTTCCCTTCACTGCAAAGCCAGAAACAATGGGGAAATTGCTTCAGTACACACCAATAGTTTTCCTTTTGGCACCTGTACATCTCGGCTGTTGTTCATTGCCTGTTGTTATAATTTGATTTAGTGTTAGAAAGGAGACAAATACATTTTACATGCATTAATGAAATCATACAGAGAGCATGTAAACACAAGAAGGAAAAGCATATGAAAAATTCACTTGAATAAAAATAGGTTGGACACATGAACCAATTTTGGTAAAATAAAAAGCACTTTATGCCTGTACTCGGTTCTTGATTCAAGTGTCAATTGGAAAAATTGAATATGAAAATATGAAAATATGAAAATTTTTTCCATAATTTACCATTCTTGCCCTTTGTACAAATTGCTTCAGGCTGGGTAGAAACCTTATTTTAGCTGAAAATATATATGGTTTTTGTTTGTTTGTTTTGTGACTCTTAGACCCTTTCTGTCCCTTAGAAACTTTCCTATCTGCAGAGAGTTGCAGCTAACTCTACCAGTTTCAAACAAATTTGACAGATGGACTTTAGGATCTTTCTGTCAGTGATCTCTCTCACTTCCATTGAAATATGTGACTTAGTAGGCAGGAGAAGTCCTAGAATGACCCTTCTAAAGGAAGTGCTGCCACATGAATTACTACCTTAGTCACCAGGGAATCCACAATGACAAGAGACTCAATAAATACCCCATCTGTGGAAAATCATTTTTGAGAACTAATTAGCTACTAGAAGATCAAGACATGAAAATCATATCAGGTTTCATTAATTTTCCAACTTTGGAGTTCTTTTTTATGAAATATCAAGGCAAGTTTCATAAACACAAACTTTTACATTATGTTAAGAACCAGCTGAAGACACAGTAGCTGAACACATAATCAGTTTAATTTTCTATGGGAGGTAAAGAAAGCACAGCAGTTGTAGGCTCTGGGCATTTCTTTTCTTCAAGCTTTATTTGTAAATTACATAAACACAGGGGCAGGTAAAAAGAAAATTATGGCCCTGAAGGGTGATTTTGATATATTGTTCCATGGATCAACATGTTTATTAACAACACTGCTCTGGAAGATATGGAATAGGTGTTGACAGTCACTAAAAGTATGAAATTGCTTTTCCATCTACCTATTAATCTCTCAGTCTGTCAAAGTGAATAGAAGCCTAACTTGCCTTCTCATTAGTAAGGGTTTTGAGAGTCTTAGATTTTCCTTTCAGAGATTATTTTTTACTCAGCTTTCATCTCTTCCTCTTCCAAAAGTAGCATCACTGCCTACAGGAGAAAACTTATTTCTCTTTATGTAGACACACTGCAGGCTGCTGATGTATGTAAGGGAGTAGGCAAAGCTGGCACCATCGGTTGTCAATAGATCTTATTTACAGAAAAGGATGAAAATCAACCAGTGAGTCTAAAATGCAATAGGCAAGATGACCCTGTAGAATATCTCCTGTTAGAAGTGAGATGGAAGTATATATCTTACTGCTTAATTCATTCACTTTCTTATAACAATTCTATTAGTAAATAGACCATTTTAAATTTTCTCCCATATTAATTTTGGAAAACTACAGCACAAGAGGGGTGGATTATTATATTCCTAATTAGAACACAAATACAGTAATTATAGTTTATATACCATTATCCTAAATCTACACAGGATGACGTTAAACAGCAAAACAGCCATTAATTTTACTGTTCAAAGAAATGCTCATAATCTTTTAGAAATGTCATATAAAATATTCATTTTGAAATGCCCTACGGTGATTTCTGAATTTATTTAAAGTGGGCTGTTGATAGCTCTTTTATAAATAAGCAATTACAGTACACTAAATATATCATGGCCCATCACATTATACATTCTATAATTTCATGGATGAAAAGCTTACAGCTGATCTGCATAAATGTGGTACGTCTCACAGCAGGTGAAGAGTTTGATTACACAGGATAATCAGTGTTATTATTTATAGTAACCATTTATACCTGTTATTTATTAAAACCCAGCAAATCAGATGTTTTATTTAAGGAAGTCACTGTATTATAGGCTGAACTAGGCATAAGAATATTAAACACATGTAAAATGCACAGTTACATTAGTAGTTTGAAAACAGCCAAGGTCAGCAGGGAACGAGTTGTTAGAATTTGGTTGCAATGGAGAAAGACGTATTGGGTGAGCAGCTGGGATATGTCCACATTCACCCTGGACAAGTATCATCACTGCAAACATCATTGCCCCACTGGCAATATCAGATATCCTTGCAAGCATGTTATCTGAAGAAGCCAAGGGTTGATTAATTGCAGAAAGGTTGAAACAATCTGTGAAATATTTAGGTGATTTTTTTTAGACCTGACATGAAGGATTTGCACGAGGGTTGCCCTGCACAAATTACCATACTGCAAATTACAATGTCATGTTCCTTGGTCATTTAAAGGAACTAAACTGCTTGATAAAACATTAAATCATAAAAGCATAGTCTTGTGGATTACTTGAGTGTAGTTACAGGATCCGTGAAATTTCACATGCTCAGTTTGTCTGTTGGTATCTTGCGTGTTTGTCACCTTGTCTGAGTAGTGTTATACTTGCCCTCTCTTGCTCATCAACTCATTCAAGTGACAGCAAGAGTCTCCAGGGTGGCACAACCAAAGGAGAGAGGCACCCATGAAGGATGCTGTCAGCCTCTCCCGTGTGGCTCTGTGCAGGCGCTGGAGGGGAAGGAGAAGCGAGGCTGAGGCAGCACTAAGCCATGGTTCCAGGGGAAATGGCAGTGCTGCAGATGCTGTGCTGTGAGCTGGGTGGAGTTCAGCTTTCGGGCGTTGAGGATGGTGCCTGACACACCTTTGAGAGTACTTAGACAGCAGGGCAGAGGTCTGGGAACTTCCAGCTCTTTGAAGAAGGGAACAATTTCTCCAGGGAAAATTCAGACACATAAGTGACAGCTGGTAGGGTGAAAGTTAGTTTAAAACAGCAGAAAAACCCTCTGACAGTACAGACCAGTGGGAAAATCACCTTGGCAATGCAAACATTTTGGTGGTAGTAGTATTGCAGGTTGCTGAGTACTCCCAGTGTATGTTTCTGAACTCAGGATTTGAGTCTATAGCAGTGAAAATTACCTTCACATAAAAATTCTATTCAACTTGTATGTATGTATATTTAATTTTTAAAATGATGTCACTCTGTGCTGAAATGACTGCATATATAAGCCTAGAAACAGGTCCACTTCAGCTCTTCTCTTTGAAAAAAACAGAGGCAGCAAAGGCATAGCTGTACAATGTAAAGGCCTGGAAAAGAAAATAAACCTGTTGTTTTTTGTGCTGTTTCAGAGGTAGCTCCTATGATCATACCAAAAGAGTTTGACTGACTTTCACAGGAAGATAAACTGTGTTCATATTAAACTCAATGGAAGTTTATCCATGTTTGTCCTATGTATTAACTACATAGGACAAAACTATTAGTTAATTTGGAAGTCATGATCCTCTTTGCAAAATTCTGCAGGGTGTCATAATGAATTGGGATAGGTAACTGCAATTAATGTAGCCAAGAGTCAGAGATTTAAATATTTGACTAACCCATTCCCCTTAATTTCAAGGTAGATAAAAACCTGAGAAGAAATAGATATAACATTTCAATGCAACAAAAATATCACCTAATTAAAATCTAATGCAAATAGAAAAAAATGCAACCGTGTGTGAATTTCTCACCTCTTGTGAGTACTGATGTTGTGTCCCAAAAGTAGGCTGTAGAATATATAGAAGATGCTCACAAGTATTAAGATAAGGACTAAATATTTAAGAATTTAAAGTGAAACTAGAACCCTGACATTATTGGGAAACTCAAAGTTAAAGTGGTTCTCAATAAAATAAATACAAATGCCTTAATATATACATAAATATTTTTGTGCTGAAAATCTAATATCTAGAAGTATGCAAAGTGAAAATAATAAAACTGAACAATCAAAACATTAAACAATGATACTTCTCTTTTCTGTACATGAACATTCCTGCATTAGACTTACTGCATTTGTGGATTACCCTGCATGATCTTGGAAATACTAAACTATAGTTCTACAGATGGAAACACCTAAAAACTTCTATTTTATTCTATTCTATATTTAAAATTTCAAAATAATTAAATTCTCACATTTTTCCAAGTAGTGAAAGTCCCTCAGAAGAAATCAAGTTCTTTTTGAAGGAAACAGCTGGATAAATATCCCTATAATTGAATTATGATATTAAAATATAAATAATGATAAATATATATATAGAGGGGATTTTTTTTCAACTAAAAATTGTTTACTTATGTATTCCAAAGCAGCAAAAGAGAAATTATTTGACACTAATTTGGTGTGAAAAAGATTTGTGGATATTCTGAGACTGTTGTACTGAATCTGAGACTGTTTAGAAATAGCCTTAGGCACAGAAGGCTTTAAATGGGAATTAGTTCCTCTGTTCTTCCCAGTAGTCTGGGTTGATAAAATAGCATGATACTTATGATGCTTTTAGAAAAGATGTTTCAGTTGAGCTCTTTGGTTTCAATGGACAGGAGTCACACTGTCACCAATCTGAGTTTCAATGAGACTGTTCCTGGCTGAAAACAATTAAGGTTAGCTCACAACTCACTCCTATGGAAACATTTAGATGACTGTTTTAGGAAAAAAAAGTCTTAATTCTGACTAATAAATCTTCCCAATTACATATAACTGTATATAATAAGGCCAAGGGGACAATTAGATAGATCAGGTATTCTTACCTTATTTATTATCTACACAGTACAATGATACATTTGACAGACATATCTTGCAGAGTGGCACACAATATTTATAGGTGAGTATCAACAGACAAACAACCCCTTGGCAGTCCAAGTTCCTAGTCAATCACATTCACCAGTACCAATTTCTGACACATTTAGCTGTGTCAAGCTTTAGCTTCCAGCTGTTATAATTATTTTTTCCTTTAAATCTTCCTCTGCTATATTTAGGGACAGGGAAGTAGAAATAGTACTTGTTCAGTAAGTGATAGTTGATGCTGAAAATGAAAAAAATTAAAGAGGGGAACTGCTTTCAGGTGAGACTTTATTTACTGTATAAAGAAACTTTTCATATAAAACTGAAGTATTTACTTTCTGGAAAATTGTAAGAAAAGCAGTGAAAATAATATTCAAAAATAAGTCATGGTATTTCTTAGAGTCATAGAATCACAGAAAGCTAAGGGGTTGGAATGCACCTTAAACACCATCTGTCCCAACCCCCTTCCACGGGCAGGGACACCTCTCACTTGACCAGGCTGCTGAAGGCCTTATTCAACATGACCTTGAACATTACCAGGGTTATGACTTCCAGAACTACCTATAGCAACTTTTTTTGGTATCTTACCACCCTCACAGTCAAGAATTTTTTCCTAACTTCTGCCTTAAATTTCCTCTCTCAGTTTGTATCCATTACTCCTTGTCCTTCCACATTTCCTGATGTCCATTATTCCTTGTCCTTCCATGTAGGACCCTTCAGAAAGAAGAATGTTCCTATGAGGTGTCCATGCAACCTTCTCTTCTCCAGGCTGAACAGCCCTGACTTCCTCAGCCTTTTCATCACAGTCCAGTGATTCATTCACTAAAGTTACCAGTGATTTGGTTGAACCTCTGCCTTGAGAGGAAATGAACAGTCGTTAAAAAGAGGTGGAAAGATGAGAGATCTTTTCCATATTCTCAACCTGAAAAAGGATCAAATGCACCTGAACCTAATAAATACTTCTTATAAAGTGTTAGATCATTAAATTATCAGGTACTCTGTGGAAGAAAATGACCTAATTTATAACTGTTGATACTTTTAAAAACATCCAGCCAACCAAATATCCATTAAGCAAGGATTAAGGGAACATTTAGATATTTAATGAAAAGCGGAAAATCTTCATGAGCAAGAACTCGCATTTCACAATACCTGTAGGTATTCAGCAATAGTAGGCTGAAAGGCTATGCACATATTTTCTGTTTTTCTGTTGGTAAAAATTCCTTTAGGTAGAAAAGGGAACAGAATCTAGTTCTCCTTAGGTTTTTGTAACTGCCCCAACTAATTTTCTATTGAGAAAACTGTGAAGAAAACTTATTAAAGTACTGGAAAACTCATTAAAAAATATTCAGGATAGTTTAAGGACACTGTGGAAGAAAGTTTGTCACCCTTCTTTATAAAAAAATTACTGGCCAGCCTAGTTCTTTCCTGTAAGGGAGACTTTGTGTACATTTTAAAATAATCTCTAGAACTGCTATTTTAGGGTTTGTTTTACTCTCTAAAGATTTCTGTAATCAGAGTTCTAAATATTACACTTTGAAATCTTCATAGTATATGAAGAGGTCTTGTTTGCTCCAATTTTGTTAAAAATATGCCATTTATGTATAAGATTTCCATTCAAACATTGTTTTCATCTCGATATACAGATGTGACATCTTGAAATCCAGCAATGGTATAGGAAGGCATCTAAATGTCTTTGAAAGTACATGCCTAAGAAAAATTCTAGGTATTAAATGGAATGAAGTTATAACAAATGTCAAAATTCATGAGGGTTCTTAACTAATTCCTATCTCCAAAGAAATCTAGAAAAGAAAATGAAAATGAAAATATTGGGGGTTTACTGGATGAAACAGAACAGTTGCTCTGGCTGACATGCAACTGAACAAAGGGGAAAAGGGTGAAAGAGAAGAATCTTTCCATAAAACAAAGTGAAAGAAGGGATATTTAATATTAGAAAAATAGAAAGACATCACTGCTAATTGGGACAACTTTACAGTTTGCTAGTCAGAAGAGTTAGAGGTATGAAGACAGAAATGTTGAACAGGAGACACAACTGTTAAGCAGAAAGAAATTGAGAGCAGTGTACAGTGGAAAAGTCAGGGAACTCCTGGAAGTTATAGGAGGGCCATGCAACAGTAAGAGGAAAAAAGAAATATGAGAATCACAGTTCGGGTGAGGAAACTGGTGAGAAATGGGAAATCAAGCTGCAGAGAGTAAGAGATACCTGGTATAACCCACTATTGAAGGCTGAATCATAATGCTAATGTGAGGAGACAGGAAATGTGATACCAACAATGTTAACATACTCAGTGTTTCAGATAAAATATTTTCCTCCCATAGATGACCCATAAAGGTGTTTAATGCTTTTGTCTTTAAATATTTGTCTTAACAGGATGCTTATATGTCACAGTGGGTAAATACTACAAGCAGTGGATCAGAAATCGTATGGGGGAAAGATCCCTATAGTTGCTTGCAGTAGTATTTCTACAAAATGTAACAAATCATAGGGTATAGAAAGCATCTTGGCATAAGAGTTTGTGGTAAAATTCCAGAACTGATATGCTAAAGATAGTTTAATAAAAACTCAGCTTAGCATTAGCAAGTTGAAAAAAAAAGGCCATAAACAAGTAAGGCTTTTTTATCCAGAGCTGCAAGGTGAAAAAATTCACTGATATATATGAAGAGGAGGAGATTGGGGGAGACCTCATAGCAATCTACAAACTTCCTCGGGCGGAGAAGAGGAGAGGCAGGCACTGGTCTCTTCTCCGTGGTGACCAGACCAGAGTGACAGTCCAGTGACAGGACCCAAGGGAATGGCCTGAAGTTGTGTCAGGTGACGTTTAGGTTGGATATTGGGAAAAGGTTCTTCACCCAGAGGGTGGTTGGGCACTGGAACAGGCTCCCCAGGGAAGTGGTACCAATACCAAGCCTGACAGAGTTCAAGGTGCATTTGGACAGCACTCTTGGATTCATGGTGTGACTCTTGGGGATGGTGCTATGCAGGGCCAGAAGCTGGACCCAGTGGTCCTTATAGATCCCATCCAAATCAGCTTATTCTGTGATTCTGCAAAGATTATATTTTACAGAGAAATGTTTAGAAATTAAAATTGGGTCTTTTTCTGGGAATTTATAAAGCACTTTTTGGAAAATCATCCAAAAAGATGATTTGGATGATTTTCCCAGGAGTAAAAGAATTGTTCTAGCACAAAAATTTGCTTTTCTTATGCAAATCTACCCAGCACTTTATGGACGGCAAAGATTGGAGCATGATTTATGGAGAGGGTTTTTGTAATAGGCAAGAGGGGAGAGTTAGGTGAAAGGTGAATAATAACCAAATGGAAGACTGAATGCTCTGTACTGAAAATAGTGATAAGTGGAAGCTGAAGGCATAGAAAATTGAAAATAAAGTTGAAGATTAATGATGGAAATAAAAAGGAGATTTAAATCTTGATTCCAGAATTTTTCATAGAAATAGTTTGTAAGAAAAGTGCAGCTTCGAAAGATTTGATCCTATTCATAGAAAAAACTTCCAGTTAACTTTCCGTGCACAATTTCCATGGGAAAAGTTAAATTCTTTTTTCTTTTAAATTTTTTTTTCCCCTAAGCAACAAAAAAGTTTAATCTATGAATGATACCTGAATTGCAAAAATGTCTTGGGTTTTCTTGGCTAGATTGTCATAATATATTTAGCAATTAGAAAAGGAAAACAAGAAAAATCAACACCAAAACCAACAGTAATGAGTCAATCCTACACATTGCCTTATGGGTGTAATTCAGGAAACTGCTGTCATAATACATACTGCACTGAATAAGCTCTGTGGAATTTCATGATGTAGAAAATGCTGTGAGAAATATGGTTTAGCTGGGAATTCTCATCCTGCCGTTAATGTTGAGATGCTGAGAGACCAGGCCAGTTTCTGAATTAAAAAGCAAAACAAAAAAAACACAGGGGAAGGAAAAAAAAAGGAGACAGAAAAAGTAACCTTCTAAAGATAAAATCATGGAAGGCTGGAAATTATCCTGGAATTAATATACTGAAAGGAAATTAGACGTATAAGCATGTTAAAGTTGGTAAAACATTTGAATGGTGCTAAAAAAAAAAAAATATAATGGTAGATGTGGATGTTTGTGCCAAGTTGTTTGTGATAAGATAGGATTAATGTAAAGTAAGAACCATACAATCTAACCTTAGCATCACATGGGCATCATCTTTGATACTGATTCCCTGGAAGGCAGAAATAGATACTGTATTTTCCCAAACAGCAATTTTATTACTTCTGCAGGTATTCCACAGGTTACATGATATTGTGCAAAACTGCACGAATTAAGCCACTTTTATTTTGTACTTCTTTGGTTTCTCGGAGAAAAGTTCAAATTCTCTAAAATTTTGTGTTGCAAAAGGAAAATGTTCAATTAACTGTTTGTTTGGTTTTGGTTTTTTCTATTAGTTATAATAATAAGTATTTATTATGCAGTGGTTTAATTTCTGAGTCCTGTTGGATTGAGTCTCAAATCTCTATATGTGTTGTGATATCTATATCTCTTGTGATGTCTGCTCTTCATTTGTAACCGCCAGACTCTACCTTGTCAAAATGAAGATAAAATATGCAGCAAAAGCAGCAAGGTGACAAATTTTATCTACATGATGGTTGAGACTTTTCCAACTTCCTCTTTGGATATGTAAATCAGTCAAAAGATAAAGACTTAACTCTTGACTCAGATGATCCATAGCGAGAGAAAGCTAGGTTTCAACCATAAATGGATCCAGAAAAATAGAGACTAAGGTTCCTAGGAATCTCATAATTGAGAGACTGGCTGTCTCTATATATCAACTTATTTTTATTTAAAAATTTTAAAATCTGTGGGTTTGTTGTAAGAGCACTTCAATTTGTGTTTTTACAGCAAAGCAAAGCAGATAGGTGTGATCATTTGAAGTGAAGCTAAGAGCAAGGTAGATTAGAATGATTTTAACATCCTAAAGAAAATTGTTCTTTCCATATTGACAGTTCGTGTCCTCCTTGTCAGATAAGTAGATTTTTTGAAGAGTGGATGTTTGAGATATTGAACAGTAAGAATTCAGGGAATTTCCCTGATGGATGTATGAAATAACCCTAACTTTTTATTTGTCATTGTTCAGTAAGCAGTCAGAGACTGATGATGCGAACTATGCCGTGGAGGATGTAGAAATGTAAGATAAAAAGAAAACATTGACAGGCAGAGGGGTCTAAAGTAATCTGGCAAGGTTATCTTATTGTTATCTCTTCATTATCTGTCTGTGAATGATCAAAAAATTAACATATGTTAACTATGTACCACTGTTGCAGAGGCTTTTCAGTATTTCTTTATCTATCTTTTCAACTAGACAAGGTCAGGCAAATATTTCAATATACTCTTAGAGATCTTTGCTCCAAAAAGCACAGATTACATAAGGTATGGGCTATTTTTATATTTTCCAGATCCACTCTAACACGCAGCTGAGTTTTTCAGGTCATGACATATACAGTTTTATGCATGCATATGTGAGAAACCATGAGAGTAGAAAGAGGAAAATATTATTTGATCTGCCATAACAGCAGTTACAATGACACTGCATTTGAAAGACTGTAAGTTTTCTTCTCAGTGTCTAGCACTATTTTAAACAAAGAAGGAGGTTTCACTTAGCCTAAATAATGCAACTGAACTTGTGTCTAAGAAGACAAACTTGGTTAGATCATTTGGGTGAATATTTATTTTCTTCTCTCTCCCTGTCCCTTGCTCTGCCATAACTACACACCCGAAGATGGTACTATCAGAAAAACTCATTATGTTCTGGTGTTGAGACGAAATGATGAGCTAGTAGCTAAAAGACTTTGTTAAGGCAGGACATACCTTTATAAAAAATATATTCTTCAGCTAATCTTACAGAAAAAAAAATCACAAAATACACTTAGAAGGCTGAGGAGGTGTAGTAGCACTGTATAATCTTGCAAGATTGTTAGTGGGCAGAGCCTGGGTGTGGTGCAACACAAACTAGCTGGAGGTTAATCAGTGGGAAGCAAAGTGACAGACATTGGAGTAGCTTCAAGAAAATATTGTTAGAAATAATATCCTTAAATTGATCCCATTAGATGGAATCTGCCTAGGAATGAAAACTGAAATAGGAGAACTTGTGAAAAGAACGCTGCCATTTTTAGCTTGGATGGCGACAAATGATTAAGAGAAGGAAGAAAGCTGAGAGCTGAGCTGAGAGCAGTAGCTGTGTAGGGTGGTCAATTGCTCCTGAGGTGAGGAAGAAGCACAGAGGGAAGACTTCTACTAGAAATGGATCCACAACTGACTGAATATTTTTAACTTGATTCTTTTCTTCCTCAGCTGGTCCGAATGAGAGAATCTTCCCATGACACATGCAGAATTAGCTACTTACTAGTATAATATATATATATATTATATATTATATATTATACTTAATATATATATACCAGTGTATAAACAGTTAAAGTCTCACTTTCCATTTGTAAAATATACTGAGTATGCTTGGATATTCACTTTTTGCTGTTGAAGCTATTAAGTAAATAGCTTCTTATTTTGGTAAGTAAATTATTGTGAACTCTTTAGAATTTTAAGTATTCACTTATTTGGTCACTGCTTTTCTCACAATTCCATATTTCTTATTTGCATATCTGACAGTCCAGACTGCCTATATGGTTAGGCCTACATAGATTGTTATGCAGATATTTTCTGGGTAAAGATTTCTGTATACCTCCCAGCTATTTATAAACAGTCTTCTCTGAAATCTTTTGAAAGCAAGATATTAGTTTCTTGAATACCTGTGCAAAGCATTCCAGCGGTGACTCCAGATACTACTAATTTTTTAACTTGGTGATACTGAAAAGGCAGTTTGCAGCATTTGACCTGTGACACTAAGGTCCAGGGAATGTAAGTTATAACAGTGATGTAAGGATGAAATTAAAATTGGTCTTTCTACAGCTGTAATGTAGAGGAGGATCTGGGTTGTGTGTATGGAAGTGCATATCCATGACACCTAGCAATTCCCTGTTACTTCAGGGATGCTGCAGCTCCAGCTTTGCAGGTAGAGACAAAGGAGTGACTTGTGACAAGGTGAGGACTACTGTGGCAGCAGCCTCACAGTAAAGCATTTGACTCACTGTTATAGAAACAGACAGTTCTGGAGAGTACTTCAGGCAGCTCCTGATACCTACAAACCAGCAGATAGGCACAACCTTTATGCTTAAGATGTATATGTGAGATTTCACTCCCCATGTATGCACTAGCCCATGGAAAAATTTGGCACAGCCAAATTCATGCAAAACCCATTCAATTCTATGTATGAATAATTTGAGCAGGCTAGATTCCAAACCCAAGCTCAAATGTTGCTGCCAAAGAAAATTCAAAGTCAGAGTACTCTTTTTTTTCATGGATAGCATTTTTGTTTTCAACGTATCTCTGAAGCTAAAGTATCCCCAGTCCCTGTGAGTGAAGACTTGTGTGTAGCTCAGGTTAACACAGAAATAAACTAAAACAAAAAAAAAAGGGAAGATAAAAACAAAAAGGTATGGAACAAAATCTTAGAACATTTAGAAAATATTGTAACAATCATGTTGCTTTTCCTTGTACACATTTCTGTCTGAGACATTAAATATATTACCTGATGACTTGGAAATTAATTGGGAAGTTATAGTGCTAACTGGGCACTTGGAGTTATTAATTTCATTTGGTTTGATTAATGGTTTCACTTTTAATGAACTATTAGGATTTAATTCTGTCTTCAGTTACCCATGAGTAAAAATCTTCATTGAAATTTCAGGTTTGCTTAGATTTTACATTCATTTAGCAAAGATATATGACAAAGAGATGACATTTTCTATGCAAATATTGGCACTTGTGTAAAGACAAGGTGTAAATGTAATAAATGTAGCAAAGAGAACATGGTTTTGAGAGTATGGCTTTGGAACAGTTCATATTTTTCCCTGTGTCTTCTAGTATGTTCAGATTATTCAGTCTTTTTATACAAACCAATATTTTATGCTCTTTTTATTACGTTTTAATATCTCTTCCTCTCCAAGATGACATTCAAATAACACAAAGAAACAGGGAAAATTAAAAATATTTCCTTAGTATTTTCTTAAATTTCTTTATGGTTAGTGGTTTATGCAATAAACACACACACACATTGGGTCAAAAGAGACTCTGGGGGGTTCCATCTACCTCCTCTGCAGGAGGAGCTCCCTCAGAGGCACCCCTGGCAAGTCAAATTCCCTATGGCATTCAAATTTCTGTAATTAAAGAAAAAAGTTCTAATGTCATATTTTAAGATTAAGTACTGGGGCTCAATCTCTGCTCTTATTCTCTACAATTCCCAGGAAAAAACAAAGATGTTGAAAGCTGTTTATGTGACACAATACTATCCCAGAGTACAGGACACCCCAGGTGCAAGGTAGAACGTCTCTGCAAATTTCTGGAGCCTTTTGTAACCTTTCAGAGATACCTTCCTGCACATCACATTATGGTCTGAAATCTTATCCTCTACAGCAGATTACACACAAAAGTTTTAAGAGAAGGCAATTTTTTTTCCCCTAAGCATTTTAAACCAATGAATAAAATATTAACAAGTACAAAACTATATCAAATCCAAACTGTAAACTTTTGGTGCCATGGGCAGCTTTCTGGGATTACAAGAAGCTAGAACAGGAAAGGAACCTTAAAGAAGTAAGGAGAAAATCAGCATCAGATAAGTGAGGAGCCCTAGGCCAAAATTTTTGTCTGGAATTAAATCTTTTATCCTAATGAAAGCACACAGCCATAAGGTATCAAAATGTTGATGATGATAATGATGGTTATTGGTATTAGTATTATTGGAACAAAATAGAAGCATTCTGACAGGGAATATGAAGAAATTACAAGTTGTTTAGGGATAAAACCAGGGATATTCTTGACACACTAAAAAACCTCAAAAAGTATCCAAAATTAAGCTGCTCTGTGACTCATTTTTATTAAGTAGGGCCTTAGATGTTCAGTGCTTAAATAGATGCCATTTTTTCACTTTCCCCGAACTGGTATCCTCATTTATCTGCCATTTAAGCAGACTGTAGTGCTGCTGACTTAAATGACCTCACTGGCATCAGCGGGAGTATTTACATGCTTAAAGTTAAATTTCTTTAATGCTTTACAAGACTGGCTCTTCGGAGACAGATATTATGTGCCTCTTTTCTCATGAATAAGGACTAGTAATTTGAAATATCCTGTCTTTTTTTTTTTTTTACTTTTTGCGTACGCGTGGCACCACTTAGTAGTTTATTGACTCTGTGCAAGGTGTTGATAGTTAGTCAAGAGAATATATCTTTTCTCAGCTGAAAGTAGTAAACCACTGGCCTCAGGATTGATATTGAGGAAGTTGAGGCTGAAAGGCTGATAACAGCATAAGATGCCACGTTAGATGAATAACTCCCACCCAGAAAAAATTTTGATATGCAAACTACAGTTATAAGTAATGGGTGTTTAGAAGTAATTTTTTTAAGGAGAAAGTATGAAAGCTCTGGCTGCTACCGGATGACAGATCTGATGACAGTAATAGTTATAACAGAAAACATAGCACAGTAAAGGGACAGCAAATTGTTGACATTGATTTCAATTCACAATCTCTAATATTTAATCTTTAATGACAGAGCAATTCCAAATGCATGAGTGAAAGTAATTTTCTGCATCAGTTTTGGCAAGAAAAACACAAAATAAAACGAGTCACAAAGAAGGTGGTATTTTGGAAGAAAACTTCCCAAACACTGCATGGTTGCTAGTGTCTTATGATATGTTTCAGGCTTCACAACTTAACTATTAAGACAATGCAGACACAAGCCATTTTACTGCTTTTCTTTTCCTTATCAAAATAAAATCTGATGATTTGGATTTATTGTGCCTTTTTTTCCCCACAAAACCTCACTGATATAATTTGTTCTCCTCTATGCACTGATAACTTCTTGGCTTTAAAACTAATCTGAAAGTCAAACCTTACCAAATGATAGCACATTATATTATGATGGGCTGTGTAACTGATGCTATAGAATGTTAACTAATAATGATTTTAAATGTGATACTGATCTTGTCAAAATACATAATTAAGATCCCAATAGTTTAATTGGGAGAAGAAAAATAATCACAGAAATGAAGAGCATTATGTGCTGAGGATGTTATAATGCAGCTGGTACTTTTTCTTATGTGCTAAATTTTATGGAATTTACTCTAATCCTGGAGAAAAAGCTTTGCGTCTTAAGATGCTTTACTAAGTCATTGCTGCAAAAGATGAAACAAAATAATTGTAAATAGCAGCATCAGAAGGAGGAAAGAGTGTGCTTTTTCATTTATTATTATTCTATGGCATGCAGCACTTTTAATGGAAGATTCTGAATAAGTAATTAGGTGTAAACTTCACTTATTTCATTTGCAGATGTACATTCCTGTAAATCACTGCAAAGGTCACTTTCTATGGATTTACAATGAGGTCTGAATGTCACAAAGTATTTGTTATCTCCATACAAATAGTTGCAGGCAACATCTTTATTTTTAATTCACTGGCTTATATTGTTGATTTTTATCTCATCAGAATTACAGCAAGAATAAATGAATTTATGAACTAAAAATAAAATGAACCTTATGTAAATAGTTCTGTGACAAAACATTGCATGTATATTTAACTGTGTCTTCACAGTTGCACTACCTTGTGACAGTTTTGGAACTAAGAGAACTGTAGGGTAAAGATGCCTTTAATTTTTAAAGGAAGTAGAATTAACCAAAGCATTTTTACAGGGAGGGGTTTTGTAATGCAAATGTTTCAATAGTCTTCAGATCAAATCTGCTCAGTTTAAAAGAAATGTGTTATCAATTTTTATGACATTGCCTTTCTTCAATTTTAAACTCTGAGATTTGAAAAAAAAAACCTGTGTGGTGATCTGCATCAACTTTAGTAGTGACTCAAGTATATTGAACACAGACAACCCAACTTCTCTGGTACATGTCCAATAATGAACCTTAGTGGGGGGAGAATAACAGCTGTCATCCACACACAAAATTATGCTGAATTGTTGAACAGATCCTTGCCATTAAAAAAAATAATTGAAATCACTACTTACTTATTAGTTAAAACAAAAGGAAAAGAGAACCAAATTTTTTTTGGTAGCCTTCAACAATCTCCTAGATGTCATTTCTAGTCACAATAGGAATTAATTTTAAAAGAACAACTAATTAATTGTTTTAAGAAACTATGTTTCTATAGTTACTTTACTCATAGCATTCATGTAAAAGCTGCTATCAATTATATGATATAATTCAGAGGGAAGCAAAGTGCCACAAATTGAAAGTGATACGTTAGCTCATTGATTGATTTTTGTATTGGGTCTCAAGAAGAATTTAGAAAGGCAAAATGCTGTGAAATTCCAGAGGATAATGACATTTCCTTTTCTTGCTCAAAAATGGAAAAAATATTTATGCTTCCCAGTTGCTTTACTTCAAAATGTGGAGGGGAGAGAGAGAGGGAGAGAGTGTGTGAATATACATTTATATACATTTAGATAACTGATCCATAGGAAAAGAAAACTCACTATGAGTAGTCACACATTTAGTTTGCATACTGATTTTGTGAACATGAGATGGTTAATGCAGCTACATTAATCTAGGTAAATGTAATTTTCCCAAATTAACTTATCAGAAAATGGAAACAGAAAAATTATTTGAGGAAAGGATCACAGAAACAGCTAACAAAGGCAGCTCCCCTGGTCTGTATGTATTCCAAAATTTGTCTGTTAATAAGATGTTTAAAAAAAGGTATGGATTTTTCTTCTTGCATAGGGAGGTTTAGGGTACAATACTGAAGTTTTGAACTTATATCCAGGTTTTTGCCTTCATAACAGACTTTTTATAAAGTTCTTCTGAGTCAGAACTTTGCTCCCAGAGAAGTAGAGGTGTTTTTTCTGCCTTTTCCAAGGGATAGAGGGAAGAGAGCAATTGTCATTCTTTGATAAATATTGTAGCAAGTCCCACCTAAAGCTTCTTTTCTTTTTACTTCATTCTCAGTTTGAAATAGTCATAGTGTTGACTCAATTTACAGACTGATAGTTCCAAAGACAGAGGTTTCTTGGGCTTATAATAAATTTGGCAATGGCAACACAGGTATTTCACACATTGCCCAGCTGTTCAGTATCAGAATAATTGTAGACAAGAGGCTTGGGAAGTCGTTCTGCTTGATCAGCCTCTTGAGATTATCAGCAGAAGTGCTTGTTTGGATGTGAACATCTGTGCCAGACTGAGAAACACTAGCCAAAAGCTGCTGAGTGGCCATCAGATGGTAAAAATGGCTTTTATCCACTTCTGACCTTATCAAGATCAGCTCCTCCCAAGTGAAAGCTTTTACAGCTTTCTTCCAGTGTTTCACAAAGTCTACTCTTTAATTCATTCATTCATAAAGGTTATCTATAATTTTTTAATTTACCATGCTCTCAGAGAGACTTTATTCCAGGTCATTAATTTTTTTTCCTGAGTAATTGCACCACACTTCCCTGCATACTCTCTAGTCCTTCTGAAATATTGTGTGTAGTCTGTAAAGGATTTAAGACCTCCTAAGCCAAAACTTCCACCCTGAGAAGAGAGGAATAATCCCTTCAAAATTTAAGCAATTTTAAGCACTTCAGTCTGACAGTGTTAAAAGCAGCAGGAGACATGTTAACAGCTTTGAAAATAGAGCTATTTTTTTCCAAAATTTATAGCTTGGAATTTTGAAATATATTGCCATTTTCCTCCCAGAAGCTTCACTGTCAGTTACTAAGTAAAACCCTCATTAATCACAAGTAGCTATAGTCATGTGCTGATTGTAATTTGGTCACATTGAACAAAAGACGAATGATATAGAATACTATTAGCTATGATGGTTTTAATGTAGACATTTATCATTGATTCAGGTTCACTTGATATGACTTTGGGATAAAAACAGGGAAAAATTGCCTTGCTGTTGGAAATTTTATTGCTATTAAATCATAATTTTGGCAAAGATGTGCAAATAAAACTGGCAGAGCTTTCCTTTCCCATTTTTCCCTCTCCTAAAAGACACAATTATAGAGGACTCAGAAGAATCCAGATGCAGGGCAATTAGAAAAGTGAATGCTGATTAGTTGTCATCTATCTAATATCTAATAATAGAAGCACAGTTTTTGGCAAGCTATCTATTTATAGGAGTCATTCAATTTACCCAGCTCATCAGAATAGGTAAGATCCTACAGGAGAAGGATAGATCTATATGCAATATTTGAAAAGGCATATTTATTCCCCCCCTCACCTCAAAAAACTCTTTCAAACAGCCCTGCATAACAGTGCTGGTGGCACTGAGACAGATGGCACACTGAAGAAAATCTTCATTATCTAATTTTGTTCTAAAATATGAGCCAGAAATACAAGGCAGTTTTAAGTTTGTTTGACATAAGAAAAAGAAGAAAAGCAAAGTGAATATATGCTTTTCTTGTAAAAAATTCTATGCTGTGTGTCTTCATCATTTTTCTTCTCTGAAGTAATTATACAGTTGTAAAACCGACAGGAGGAACATAGCATAGAAATGTATCTGTAATTCAAAATTATCATTAAACCTTGAAGGTGATCTATAGACCTAGCTGACTTCACAAATATACACAGACTTGGGATGGAGTCCTAATTCTTCATCAAGAAAGAAACATACTGTTTTACATATAAAGAGATAGAAAATGAAATATGTGTCATTCTTGTTTTGGCTTTGAGTCTGAGGATGGAATCCAGAAGGTCCATCTGTGGCTGCAAGAGGGCCAAAATGTAATGGCCCTGAGTCAGTGCAGACAGGCAGGTGCACATTGGGAAGAAGAGGGAGCTGTGAAAGACAAACCTGAGGAATATGGTGGGACTGTTTAGGAAATGGTTTAAGGGAGATTTAAAGCAGATTGGGGGAGGGGGAGAGGTGGAGGTGAAGACAGAGATAAAGAAAGATTCTTCGGTAGTAAGTTTGTAAATGTCACAGATCTGCAGGTCACAAATACCATATGGATTCAAATAATCGCTCGCAACTAGTACAGGCCATGAAGGTGGGCTGTTTATTTTCCACAGTTTTATTCTGTTCTGTGTTGTTTTATGCATAGCTGGATGTATCTGCAAATGCTGTGACCTGTGATTAAAGCCTTGTGGAGAGCAATCCATAGGCCAGCATGTGTGAAAGAAACTGTGGTAGTGTTTATTGAGAAGAAAACTCTTCACTATTCGCTAGCAAAGTAGAAACAGAGGTCTCTGTAGTCTTCTCGGTTAGTAATTCTTTGAGAATTGTAACTATTTTACATGTTTTAACAGGAAAGTTTTTTACCCAATATTAGGAATTATTTTCTATTAAATTCTATCCCAGTTTGGGAATAAAAATCTGTTGTTATTAGCCTAAATAAAATCTTGAGTCCTTTTAGCTAAGGTTGTGATCAGATAGTACTATCATGTTTAAACAACATCAGTGCACTCCTTTGGTGTTTGATGTCTTACCACATCCACACAGTTACTGAATACTGAAGATGAATTTACCAAATAGCCTAATCAAAAGTTATTGGTCTGTTTTTAGTAGTTAGATTTTCCCCCATTTCAATATAGACAGTGCGTACTTTTTGTTCTATTGATAAAACCATTTGGAATGCATTTCCACATTTTATCAAGAAAACTGGCTTGAAAGACGTTACTCATGGGCACATTTTTAGCTTTGAAATCAGCTGTGCAATGCAATATGTGTAACACAGAATAATCTTTAAGATTCCTGCTAGCTGGCACTGAAATGAATCTTTAGATCCCTTGTTTCTGCTCTCCTTCAGGACTCCCTGAAGGTCACATGGAAAACAGTTCTGTCTTGGTGTGTAACAGAGTTCATATAAAAGCTCCAACCCATAGAGACATTGGTGAACTCCAGCAGTGTAGTACACTGCATAAATCTGCACGTATGGTATATAAAGTTTGAAGAATTCAGACCTTTGCATACAGCTTTCTAGGACGTCAAGCTGCCTTGTTGTTTGGGAAAAGGCTTCTAGCTAGTGAGTGATGGCACAGGGACTGTGTTTTTGATGTACAGTCTCTGGTGACAAAATGGGGAGTGATCTGGTCCACCACAACTTTCAACGTTGTAGGAAGTATCCTGTAAGTCAAACCTGGCCATATGCAAAGATGCCAATTCTCAAGTCTCATCCAGAACCCTTAGAATTTCCAAATCAACCAAAATCAACTTCTACTACTTATATTCTATGAGGTAGGGGTTTCAGTGGGCAACAATTCCATTTTTGGTCTAATGTTTGATATGTAAATGAACAAGGGTCTCAAAAAGAAAAATTTTCACCAGTCATCAAGTTACTTAAATTTATAATTCTTAAAATATGTGTTGCTCATAAGAATTTGCATATTTTGCAAGAGCTGTTCTGAACTATGCTGTGGTTTTTTTCAGGTCTGGGTTTGTTTTATTTTGTTTTGTTTTGTTTTGTTTTTTTTGTTGATGTTTTGGCTTTGTTTTGTTGCATTTTTATTGTTATTGTTTGTTTTTTATCATTGTTGTTTTTTGTGTGTGTGTGTGTGTGCATGTGCACCTAAATTGGGAAACATCATATTTCTCGTATTCTTAATTGATTTGTCCAAGTTTCGTAGAGTAAGACTGATGTGGTTGTTGAGGAATGATTTTTCTCTATTTTTATCACAGTGCCATGTAGTTTGAAATGTAGTTATAGATTTTTTCTCTTAAAAAATCATGTTAGAACTGAATTTTAAATTACTTTCCCACAATTATAATTTCTATTACTGAAATCCACAAGGAGGCCCTTGGATTTCCAGTGATCCAGCTAGAGAATCATGCTGATTTTGCCAGATATTTTGGAGACAAAACTTTCCCTCAAAAGCACTAATATGCATGTTATTGGACCAAGAAGAACATGCCCACAGCATCCAGTTAGCAATTTTGCCCTCTGCTTTCTATCTGATAACAGCAGAGCCAGCAGCCAGTAACTGCATCAGATAAAAATCCCCAAACAACCTCAAGGCTCTGATGATTTACTAAAACCTTTAACAACACAGTTTATGCTTCTGTATATTTTTCTTGTCACTGTTGCAACTGTGATTTATATAAGGAGTGCCTGTGCCCACTCTGGAAATACAGTCTTATGTTGTGCAATCACTTCTGAGATGTTCTGCACGCTGTGTACTTTGATGAATAATACTTCACACAGAGACATTCCCAGCAAGCAGAGAATTTGGGAGGGAGAGGAAAAACCCAACCCTGTCTACTACTAAAATTGTTTCTGTTCTCTGGTGAAGGTAACCACCAGTTTGTGTGTTGTGGCATTCTTTCACTGCACACTTCAGAAAGTGGTGGCTGTAGGCTACTGGGCTCTTGGCCTTTCCGAAACCCACAACAAAAAGATACATTGCTGGCACCTATATCTATAATACTAAAGGTCCCATTTTAGATGCCAGTTTAAAATAACCCTCGGGGTAACATGAGTGTATTTAAAATCCTTGCAATGTGTTTAACAGAAAGAAGTTGGTGATGTGATTGACAATCATTACTAATAGGCTTAACCTATGCCAAAATTTCTGTTTGAACAGGCAGAATGCCTGTACTAAACCGACAGCTTGAAAGTAGTGGAAAAGTTTGATTAACTTCCTACAGACATTTGGTCAGTGGCCATGGAGGCTAAGGATCCATACAGGAGCTTTGTAGAAACTTTTCTTCTTTTATTAACTTAGCATGCTCCTTTTACATATGCAGCCTGATTAAAATAACCTTGGCAAAGATGCAACTTAACCCCTGTAATCTCCAGATTCATCTAATCTTCATATAAAATCTCAACAATGTTACCTCTTGTAACAACTCTTCATTTGAAGATGCTACTTATGTCTTCAATTGTTTCATACTTTTATGTTGAATAAGTCTGTTCCCTAAAACATTAATGTTTATGGTTCCTTCCTTTCTTCTTACCATCTCCAAGTTAGCAGTGGTGACTGATGATAGTAATTAGTGATGGTAGCATGTTGTTGTTGTTGTTAAAAAGAATTAAGCATAACCTTTTGTTATGATTTTCACCTTTTAGGTAAAATCTGAATCTCAGACCAGGAGCAAGAAAGCTTTTAATTTTCTTAGGCTTTAGGGGTTCTTTAATAGTGATTGTCATAAGCAGGTGATTAGACACTAAGCTATGACTATGGAATTATGTATAAGACACAAGAGAGCTTTCCTAGTGGGGTGTTAAATTAAAATTAAATACAATTTCAGATACAATTGTGTGTGCTATTTAAGGCTGGTCAGGAAACAAGAATTCAGTTTTGGGAAATTATATAAAGATTTCTGGGCTAGGTTTTTTCCCACACTGGAAAAATCTCACGTTTTTTAAAGCCAGTGGAATGGGAAAGTGAACCTAGTTTTCCTATATCCCTGAGCTGTGAGAACCAGACTGTAAAATCAGACTCCTAAAATATTAGGCTGGTGCTGTCCCATTTCATCTGAGAACTGGCTGGCCATTGGGTTCTCCTGGGAGGAGAGATGTCACCATGCTCCAGTAGTAGTCAAAGCTGGCAGGAGAAAAGTCCTGCTTCAATTTTTCTGCAAAACCAATTAGGAAATTATTTAATCTTTGGTTCTCCTGCATTCCAGATGAGTGTTCTCATGGCATCTTTGTCTCCCATCAAAATCCTGCACACTAGTCTTGGTTTAACAACTTGTAAAAATTGTCTTCTCAATGATGGCAGCAAAGAATTAACACAATGGCAGGCAGCAAAAAGTTTCCATGATGAATGTAAATGTGGACCTAGTATGTCTATGTCAAGAAAATCTTAGCCGCTATTCTCTCTTCCTCTCCCTTGGCTTCCCCCACCCTTACAGTTTGCAAGCTTGTGTTGTCGAAAACCTCCTTGGGATTTTGCGGAATACTGCTTAATTCAGGTATTGGTGATTCTATTCTATAATTATCTCTTCAGCAGAGTTTCAAACTAGATGAAAAGCTATATTACCAAGACAAAATTAAGTTCCAATCAAGCTTCTGAAATGAATCCCTGTTTAGTGACACTTGGAATGAAAGCATGATGTACAAAAACTGATGTGAAACATAAAAGCAAAAAGTGTCCCCCACACTGAAACTGTAGCTTCCTGAAAACTGGAGTGATTTTTGTGTGGGTGACAAAGTTTACACAGTTAGAGCTTTTTGAAAACAAATCCTTAGATAGAATTTGCTGCTGTGACTATAAGGTACCTATAACAATTTTTAAAATCCTTGAATCTAAACACGTTATTGGACAAAGAGTAATTTAGAGTTCTGTCAGTACCAATTTTTCTGTGTTATCTTCCTTTAAGAAATATGCTCTTGATATATATAATGCTGGACAAATGTCTTTTATTAATCAGAAATTTCTTGTTTTGAGAGATTCTAGAGGTGAGAGAACTACTGTAATAATATTAAATACCATTACATAGTACAAGCCCACAAAGCCTAGTCAAGAAAAAGATATCATTATTTAGTATCGAGAGGGAAAAATTCAGTGAATTTTTCTGTGTAATAGTTACAGATTATGTGTCTTTTGTTTTTCTATCTCATGAGGTAGGAAAATGTATCAACTATTTGCTGTTAAATTATTTCATTTTCTCAATATATAAGAATATGTAAAAAGCTTCCAATTCCTGATTTCTGAACTATGAAGAAGCTACAAGAGAGATGCTTTCTCTAAAGGCCTTTGGATTAAGCACTTCTCAGTCTAAATATTCTTTGGCTCGTTGCCATTCCCTGGATTTATCAATCATTTGCACTTATATAGCACTTTGCAAACACTATTAAAGTTATGTCTTGCCTCATTCCTGTGTGAAAGGTAAATATCATGTCATATTCATTAGAAAATGTGGATAGATTTATGTAGGTACTAGAGAGAGCACAGTTAACCAGTAAGTTTTCCTATACATATTTGTCTTTTTCTCTCATTTTTTATTTTTGCAGAGAACAGGATTGCCATGTCATTTATTTAACAGATGTGTTTACCTCTACAGATTGAACACATTCTACATTCATGGCAATGTATATAACTATACAGTCACAGTATGATGGTTCTCAATTTATGTTGGTATAATCCCTTTGAAATTATAATGCCATGACAGGCCATGTTCCTCAGCCTCTGCCTGGGACATTGTTAGCATTCCTGCTGTAACATTCTAAACTACCATAATCACTCAAGTATATTGAGGTAATGATATTGCCCATTGAAAAATGAAACATAGATGTTAGCACAGGGTTTCTGGGTTGGAACCTCTTACTCGCTCATATTGGCAATTTATAGGGAATGTCAGAACTGCCCATTGTTAAGTTATTTAAAATATATAATAACCTTTGTAAGATATGCATAGAGAGAAGAGAGCATGCTATAAACATACATATGTGTATCTATAGTGGAACATCTATTGTACATTCAGGTTTATGTTTTTCCTCATATACATTAAAAGACATTCTTTACTCAGAGATTGCATTCTGAAATCAGTATGTCACAAAAAGTAAGATTTATTTTTTGAAGTTTATTCTTGAAAACTTTTAAGAATTTCTGGAGAAATATTCTTTCCCCTGCCTCAGGAGTGCTATTTTCTCGGCTATGTTGAAAGAGATGTGAGAGAGGTATCAAAAGCAAGAGATGGGGACACACAATGTGGTTGCACTTTGTCTTCATCCCTGCATTCCATGCTGATCTGTGCCAAGACACTGGAGAAGGCACTTTTTCCTCATGCTCCTCCTGCCCCCATGTGTGGTCCTTGCTCCCTATAGGCCTGCCAGTCCCAGGTTGGTCCAGGTGCTTACACTGAAAAAAGGAAGGAAACCTAGCCTATGCAGCAGAGGAGAAGAGTCAGCTACTTTGAGGCACAGGATACACAAAGACTTTGCTTAAGGAGGCTTCCCAGTTTTTTACTTGGCTTCAACTTTCTCCCTTTGAGAAAGCTGAGAAGGCTCAGCCAAGAGCAGTCATCTTCTGTAAGTTATGGGTTTTTATGTTGCCGTGGATTTCTCTCATATCCCAAGCATGTTTGCTGGACTGCTGCGGCGTGGGGGTGGGGAGGTGCCGCAACCTTCCAGAACCTTCTCCTTGACAAAGCCGCTCGGCGGTGCCACACACACACCACACACTCCACAGATGGTTCTAATCTACACCGACTGCAAAGAGGCAGGAGGGATCCTCGTGTGGCGTTCCACGGGATGGTTTGTTGCAGCCACGCTCGCAGGGGGATCCAGGGACAAGGACTGAGAAGAAGAGTGTGAGAGGGCTTAAGTTTGGGGGGCAGAGAACATTGGGAGCCAAAGGCTGGAGGGTCAGGGCACAGTGCAAGGGCAGGACCAGGACCAGGAGACCACGAGGGAAGAGGTGGGGAAGTGGCTGGGGTGAGGAGGCCAATGGTGAGGCAGGGAACGGAGTAGGTTCTAGGGAAAGAACATATAAGGGAGAGGAAGGGGCGGGAATGGGTGCAGAGCCAATGGGCAAACCAGGGAGACAAAACTGGGGTACATTTGGATAGAGGATCAAGGGATGCTGGGAGAGGCTTTCCCCATCACCCTAACCATGAGTGACTCCTAAACCACTGTGACATCCCTCCAGGTAGTCCTATTTTCTCCCTGGGCCTGAGGCCGACAGGCGTCCACCCTAGACTACCTCTATTATGGAGAATTTAAAGTGTAAATAAGTGTCATGAATGAGGAAATAAGAGAAAACACCTGATACCAGACCAAAATACTATTTTTACGGTTGTGACTGCTATGTTTGACCTGTTAAATTGAGTACTAAAATGGGGCCAGGTAGGTCAAAAGTCCTGTTTTGCACTTCTGGCTTCTGATTTAGAAGAAATAATGGTAGCCCTCTCAGTCAAATTCACAATAACAATGCCATTAAGTAAAGGATCAAGACCTCTTTTCTTTTAACCTGCCAGCAATTTTTCTTGGAATAAGTGGTAATTACTAGCCAAGACTTGAAAAGCATTGCTTATGATTTTTCCCCCCCTTTGGCATTGAAAGTTTTTTTCCATCTTCTTCCCAACAAGCTATCTCTTTCAGTAATATATACTTTTATTATTTTTGTTAGTATATGTTCAGTAGCACTACTGTCAGGTTTTTTGATGTACGTCAGTGTAGATAAGTTATCTCAATTGCTATCTACAACATAATTAATTCTCAGACAGGATTGAAACAGAGTGCTGTTTGGACATAACATCATTTAAGCTAAGTGCTATGATTGAGTTTTAGTGCTTGATTTATATAAAAGTATTATGAAATGATCATTAATTTCACTAAGAACAAAACATCTCTTTTCATGAGGAAAACCAAGATGTCTTATTTTTGAGTTCAGCATTTTATTTTTCAGTTCTGCCAGCAAGCTCAAAAGTAATTGATCATAGAGCTCTAGTGGTAAGTACTCTGATCTTCCTATAAAATCTGATTTTCTTGCATATTTCTTGCAATATAGGAAACTCCATTCTTTTCAGCCAATAAACCCTCTTCCACATTCCCTGCTGCAAAGAAGATATTTATGATACAGGCTTCATGCCCTACACATAAAGTGCTGGAAAAGTATTTTTTTGCCTTTCAGTGTCTTTTTTTGTTTTTGGTTTTGGTTTNAAGTATTTTTTTGCCTTTCAGTGTCTTTTTTTGTTTTTGGTTTTGGTTTTGGTTTGGTTTGGTTGTTGTTTTTTTTTTTTGTTTTTTTTTTTTTTTTTTTTTTTTTTTTTTTTTTTTTTTTTTTTTTTTTTTTTTTTTTTTTTTTGTTGTTTTTTTTTTTGTCGTTTTTGATGGGATTTTTTTTGTTGTTTTTGTTTGTTTGTTTGTTTGTTTGTTTTTTAAGACAGCCACCCCATCCACAGTGACTTAACAGAATAGACAATAGATATCCCACGCTATTTATTTCCTGGGAGTTCCTTTCTCCTGTTCAAACACAGGACTAGGAAACAGATACAGCAGTAAAATATGACCTTTATGGGTTTTGTTTTGCAAGCATTTTAAAAAAGAATATCCCCTCCATATTTTTGCAGTACTTCAGGGAACATTTTGATCTTTTTGGAAAGGACAGAATGCCAGTGAGGTTGTGTCATCTGTGCTACAAGGGCTGGGTAGACAAGACAGGCATGAAGTAAACTCTGATGAGAGGAAAATGCAAGCTGAATGAAACACCCAACTGCTCCATGAGAAAGGAACCACTTGCCCAGTTCTTATGTGGATAATGATAATTGGCATCTGCCAATCAATACTTTCATATCTCAAACAGCTAGGATTCTTGAGAGGAAGCTGCAAAAAAGGGGAAATTTTCATCTGGTGTGGAGCACATGATGGAGAAGTAAAAGTCTTGTGGAATGATGCAAGTGCAGCTGTGGAGGCAGGAGGCAGGGAAGTCTGTCTTCACCCAGTACTGCTGCAGTAAGGGCAGAAAGTACAAAGCCACAAACTTCATGAGTTCAGCTGCCTTCCTGATCCAACTAGAAAAGTCTGTTATTCCAGGTGTTAGAGTCTGTGGTTAAATACAGTGGCAATTACCCCATGAATAATTTTGTTAGGTATGAAAAAAATTTGTATCAAAATTGATTTTGCATCTATTTAGTATATAGATTGTACATCCTATGAAAGTAAATGAACAAGTACAAGGAGGAGATGATTTTAAAGGTGAACACAGAAAGGCAAGAGCCCTTGCCTGTATGTGTGTGCCAGTTGTTCTGCCAGGAATCCAATGAAATATGCTTTTATCTTTGATAAGGTTTTTTGTAGCTTCTCCTTGAATGTATTTCTGATAACACTTTCTTATATATTCTCTCTGACACACCACTTTCATTATTTTCCTATCCCTTTATTGGCATCTGTGACATGCACAATTGCTTTGTCATCCATTAGTCATAGCACCACAATTGGACTTAGAGCTGTTTAGTCCATGGGTAAACTTGACTCAGCTGGATGTGGATAAACTAGGAGTGAAGTTATTTTGCATAGGTATGATACATTACACTTGATCTTAAAACTGGCTATTAATTAAAAAGAGTAATATTCTCCAAATGCTTGATTAGAGCTTGAGGGTTACAGTTGCAGAGATGTGGGGGGGAAGTTGCAGAAATAGATTTTATAATTGTAAACAGGATTTCAGTATCTATCTCCCCAACAGGTTTTAAATAGCAATAATGATTAAAACCCCACATTCACTAATTGCATCAAAAGTGTAAAGGATAAGTTTTAAAAATTATCTTTTCCTCTGCTTTCGGATTTGGATTAATAGATCATAGGTCATGTGCAGTATTTTCCAAATTCAGATCGCAAACTATCATATATTTCTTCTGTTTCATGACAATTGATAACTTTTACCTGGCTGTGTAGGATTGGAGCAGATCTGCTCTGAATAACAGAATCTGCCTAATTCCCATGGTATCACTTAGGCCCTGATCTTGCAATCACATTTGCACAGATGGACTCCTGTACCCAGACCGAGCCCACATATGCCAAAGAGGCTCCAGACAATGAAGGCATTGGCTCATGGAAATCCAATTGCAAGATCAAGACCTTAATTCCCTTTAGTTTTGTCTCTTCCTAATGAGAGCTGTCAATTACTTATAGTAATTAGGTGGGCAATGGATGTTAATGGGACGAGATTTTAAATATGCTACTTCAAAATTATATGAATAAATCATACAAATTTCTTTGCCTGTCTTTTACCATATGTCCTCCTTCAAATTTGTATCATTTGTTTTATATCTGTTTAAAAAAGGCACATAATGTACAAGCACCACAGTTGACTTTGAAGAACTTTAAAGGTGAGGTGAAACTTTTCAGTAATAGTCACAAAAGAGTAATTTTAGAAAACAATGAAACTGTTTGATTTGAAAGGAAGTTATGGATTTGCTAGTACAGGGGCTCCATTTTGTTATTTCTTCTTTTATGTTGTTAGCAGTCACTTGTAAAACAAAGTTTCTATAATAAATTGCTTTTAATTCGTACATCAGAGAGAACGAGATTACAATGCTTATTTTGGTTATAAGGGCATGATTCACCCCTACATTCCTTATGTTTAAAGTTGGTGTCATTTATTAACATCAGTAAAAATCTGACTGGATATCTTTCATTTCCTCATAAGACAGATATAATGTAAATAGTTGTCAGTAAAATGCAGATTTTAATCCATTTTCCTGAATTTAATGCAACCTTATGCAAATGACATATTATAATATGCGTAGTTAGTATGCTGGGCACTGGATGTCTGCTGTGGAGAAAACAAGCTTAAGTTAAGCAGATATGCCTTCACACTGCAGAATGCTCAGTTGCCAGATCGGGTCAGTGCTAGAAAATTACAGGTTCCAGTATTTTAAATAGAGTCTTTGCAGAGAGCACCATTAAATAACTGCACAGATCTATTCATTTCTCCAAGCAGAGGCAATAATTGGTAACTCTTGTCATGACGTACAAACACTGTGTTCCTCCAAGAATAGCCCAGTGTGATTAGCTCTCCGTAGATCGGCTGTTCCTGTACCAACTCTCAAGTGGCTTTTCCTCTATGTGCATTTGCAGATAAAGCCACTGTAACTGAGCACAGCTGATGAGTCATCTCGCAGAGTTCTGTACATCTGTTCCAAAACAGTTCATTGTTTTCTTGAAAAAAGAACAAACTTCTATTTTTAAGAAAGTCTGGATTCACAACATTGTTATTAAAGAAAAGCTAGGGCAGACATCTTATAATCTTAGCCTGTGACATGAAGAATGCTCCTGCTGCAGCCTGACAGTAATACTTAGTCTAAAATTGCTTTTTTTGACTTTGTTTTTCTATCTGTTGGCTTTTCTCTCTCATACCTAAATGCAGAATTCAAACTGTGTTTTCCTACCTAAATCACATTTTATTTCCAGGGATTAGGGGTGATCCAAAAGTAGTTGAAAGCAGAATGCAGCTGGAGTGCTCATCTAGTTCATGTATAATAAGGTCTCTTAGCACTTCTGCCCATTCCTGGTCTTTTGAAATGCAATATTTCAGCAGGCTATTTAGTTCACACTTCTTCAAATAACCATAGATACAGACAACTAAAAGATCAAGAGTTTAAGCTTTCATTTAAAAATAGACAACTGGGTATCTCTGCACTATTAAGGAGTCAGAAAGCATGATAAAAATGTATACTTGAGCTAAATCACGTACTGTGTCTTAAAATTATTAATTAGAATGGATAAATTTGGATATGGCTGCTGGTGTACTATAACAAAATACTTTAACTTGCAGCTCTGTTGCCTAGGACTTAAATGTTTCCAGCTTGTCTAATATTGACTTAGCAATCATCAGAAGAGCTTTAATTCTTAAAAATGAAATAATTTATTTGAATATTTGTTTAACTCGTAGACACTAATGTTAACTTTCTGATTGCTAACTCAGTAGTTGAGTAGGATCAGAATTTGGGAGTTGAGGATATAAAGCCCCTCAGTCATAGAAAAACTGGAGTGTAATCGTTTCTGCCTTTTAGCTGGGAAATAGACTTCTTGACTTCAAAAAGTTCTTTGTACTCTGCAAAGATCAGATTCTCAAACACTAAACCATAACACTTTTGCAAGCAGTAGGATTTTAAATTTCACAGTGAATGTATTATGAATTTATGAGGTTTTTAGGACAGTAACTGGAGCAAACTTTCTTGGTAGAATGATATAAGTGAATGTTCAGACAGAAGTATTGGTAGTTAACAGCATTCTTTGGAATAATAATTAAAAATCCCATGATTGTAGATGTTTTTTCTAAGAGATCAAACCAGGCGAAAGGGAAATTGTAATGGTGAAATCAAGAACTGGTCTGAAGAGCTGAATGGAGCTAAATACCTAAATGGGGCCTACGAAAAAGTTGGAGAGTGACTTTTTGCAATGGTAAATAGTGATAAGACAAGGGCTAACAGCTTAAACTGAAAGAGGGTAAGTGCTTGGAAATTAGGAAAAAAAAAATCTTTACTATTATAGACCACAGATTGCCCAGAAAAGTCATGGATGCCCCATCCTTGGGAGTGTTCCAGGCCAGGCTGCATGGGGCTTTGAGTAACCTGGTCTAGTGGAAAGTGTCCCTGCCCATGGAACGATGTTGGAAATAGATGGTCTTTAAGGTCCCTTCCAGCCCAAACCATTCTATGATTCTATGTTTGCATCTCTTGAAGGGTGGTGCTAATTGTCTGCAACACAGAGTTATAGGCATAGTGAGGAGGGGACTCACACTTCCTCTTTGAAGCTCAAAGTAGAAAATAATATTTTTTTAGCAATACTGCAAGATTCAGAAAATTTTTCTTTGAAAATGTCCCTTGAGATTTGAGTTATTCCTTTGGTCTGGTGCATTTATGCACCAGTAATGCAAGAATCCTTAAGATTTCACAGGAAGAAAAGAATGGTGAGCACCATCTGCATCTTCGTATTTGGTGTCTTTCAAGGCAAGGATGCAGTAAAATCTCATAAACAGAACAATTACCAAAAAAAAGCTGACCTTTTAAAACCCACTGTCCATACAGGGAGGCCATTGAGTGTTCTTCCAGTGTTCTTACAGCTGGGAAACAGCATGCTTAATTTTATTCATGGATGAATGTCCTTGTGTTGACATTGTCCTTTACCTTAAATAGCTGTCTATTTTGATACAGTTATGCATTTTAGCTGTGGCCTTGTTCAGTATTTGCTTCATTAAGCTAGAGAGCTCAAGCTTTTTAGCATTATTTGTTTAATTTTTCTTCTCATAGAATTAATTTTCCTTTTTCTTCTGAAATCAGAATATGCTACTCCAGTTGGTATTTTTGCAACCCCTCTCACGCAGCATTCAGTGATTTCTCAGGTTCCTTGTATACCAAAAATGGTAAATGTGGTGTTCATATTGCTGTTGTTGAAAGTGAGGATGCAGGGTTGTTTGTTTCAGTAAGTATCTCCAGGTTTTGTTTTTGCATTATAAAACCTTCAGCAGTTACTGTCTTGATATGTAACACCTTGGCCAGCTTGGCACTCCCACAGGTTTGCACAGCTGAGGGAAACAGACTGAAGCTGCAGTGAAAAATGAGATGCTATTGGTGCCTTTCTGTCAGCAAACGAGTGTTGAACCTTGGAATTCTTCCCCTTCCTGGATTGTCTTTCACCCTTCACAGTCTACACTTATTAACCTTGCACACTGCAAAGCTTGTATTTCTAATTTGTGTAATCTTAGGGAAAAACACGTGTTGACAAGTAGAGAAACTATTACCCCCAGTTGGCCAAGTATCCATTTATTTTATTATAGATTCATAGGAAGACAACGCTTAAGTGGTGTAAGCTCTGTGTGCGGCTACATGCATGTAGCATACATGTATCAAAGCTGCGTTCCCACTTGTTATTCACACTTATAGAACAACTTTTGCATTAGTTTCCTGATTCTAACCAAATTTGACTGAAGGGTAAAGCCTACAGTTTATGAAGTTCCTGTAGGATTTTGGGAAGGTAGGTGAGGGGCTTAAAGGTAGATATCAATTCCTTTCCAGCTATGGAAAACTGTGCCGTGAATTTATCCTTTATGAGACACCAGAGACCTCATGCTCTGGAGAAATACTTTGTGAATGCTCAACCTTGGAAAAGCTCCAGTAATAAGTTATATCTTTTTAAATTCTGTTGTTCATAAGAAAACTAGTTTCCTTTGTCTTGGAGCTCCGGGATCCACTTGGTAAACTGTGTTAGAATTAAGCAAAACAGTATGTCTTAAATATTTGACTTAAGTACTCTGATCTCGCGTTATCTAGATATGTCTCTCTGGAATTGTTCTAAACTCTTCCTATTTGTTAGTCTGAGTGATCCATCAGAATATATCTAATGCTTATAAAAAATCACAGCTTCCACATCTGGCTGCTTGCCTGTGCACCTGATGATTTCTCTGGAGAAACTGTATAAATTAAAGACAGAAAATAAAGGGTATTGTAGAAGTAAAAGTGTTGTAAATATACTTAAAATACTTATAGTTCAGAGGAAAAAAAAAGTATGGTCTTTACTCTCGGGGTTTAGCTGAGGATTTATTTAAGGAGCCAGAAGAGAGCTGACAATAGTGTAAAAGGAACAGTAAAAAAAGAATCACAATTGTACAGTGAACAGAGGAGTAAAAATGAATAAAACCCTCTGTCAAACTCATGAGATTTTGTGGCTCGAGAGAATGCTGTGGCCATATCCATTCTCCCAGGTCAGAGCTAATGCTTGGTCATTAGAGGAAAAGAAACTTGTGAAAACTGTGTAAGATTGTATCGTGGCTGTGGTAAAGTGCAAGGCATAGAACAAGGGAAGGAAGGCTCTTAGATCAGCTAGAAAGCACACATGGTGCTCTGTGTGCTAGTAATTTTTTGCAAATATCTGAACTGTCATTACTGAAAACTTTCTTCTGTCAGAGAATTTCTGTATCTCTGACTTCTCCTACCACTTTTTGTGCTTTTGTTAGAGAAGGGAAAGAAAGATCAAATAAAAAACCAGCTCTATCTCTGAAATTTTATTTGCACTGGTGTTAATTGGGCTGGGATTTGGGGTTTTGCTCACCGGTTGTAACTCTTGCTGTCTCATGTGGTTTTGCATTTCTTATTTTTCTTATTAAGCTTTTTTTTACTGGAACCCAGACACTGGGAATGTTGACCTGCCTCTTATGGCTCAGTTGTGTACAAAGAACTGAGAACTGATCTTTTAATGGTTCCTATAGATTGAAAAGCTATTGTGGAAAAATATTTATACATATTTTTTTCAAGTACATATACCCATCCTGTATAAGTCTTCCTCTGAAGACATATTATTCCTTAAAATCTCTCTCTCTTCCATGTCTCTATGGCCCCTATCCTAGGAATATATATATTTTGCTAAACTGTTCATCAAATGTAGAATCATTCTGGAATCAGAAGATGAAAAACTAGAAATGTGATGGGCATTTTGACAGAAAATTGATTATTTATTTAGAGATAAATGATCCTTTCATTACCTTCCCAAGAATGCTTCTTGTTCCCAAAAGGAGACTGGAACAGAATGTCACTCACAGCAGCTTGCCTGATTTATTTTTGCTGTTGAATAAGGAGTGATTTGCTATGGTGCCAGTGAAATACCTTCAGCAGGAATTGTGCTCCCAGTTGCAGGAATGAAGCAGGGAGACAAGTTCCCTGTTTTCCATGGTCTTGTCCTTGTATGAAAAAGAGAGCTGCCTATTCCTGTAAAGCAATGTCAAGTCTAAAAATAGCCTGGACTAGGAAGCAAAAGAAAGTTTTTCTTCCTACTTTCATGCATCAGTGAACCAGTGCATGGCCCGTATTTGTTTATTTAGCAGTCTTACCTTTACATGATGAGTTTCTGTTCTTTTATCTGCAATAATGTTATTTTGTTTTATGAATTAAATCAGCAGACATCAGTTTAAGATGACAGAAAATTGGCTTTTAAAAAAGTTGTTCTTTCCCCTCTCTGTTTTGAAGAACTTGTCTTCAAAACTCATCCTTACCTGTCATATTCAGGATAACACTCTTGTGTCCTTTGTCTGAGATTCTGATGAGAATTTGTTGCCTGGTTGAGCACAAAGACAGAACTCTTCTACAGCGTGTAATGGTATTCTGGTATCTATTTTTGTGATATCTTTGATTTCCATGTGAATCTCAGCTTGTGATGGGCTTTGTGCCTTCTCACAGCCTGTGCCCAACCCATGGGAACATGATATTGGACACCCATGTGATACCAAGACTCCGTAACTTGAATATATTTCTGTTGCTGTTCCAATCCCATTTGTCCAATCAATATCCAGTAATGTACAAATTGTGAAAATTCCAGTTGTTAAAGTGATACTGACTACCAATATTAGTTTTCTGCTCAAACGCCAACCTCTATAAATATTCCTGGGTATATTAGTTAGACGGACAACACTGTTACATTTTATTGGAAACAGTTTGTGTAGATACAGAGCTTTACAATTCCTTTCTACTAGAAGAGGTGCTGACAAGGAAGGTTGAGCTTTTTGAGAGATAACAGTATTGGGATTTGTTCAGCTTCCAACTGGAGAAGGTCTGTTTGCACACAGGATTCATTCCAGAGAGGTCTGTGCAAACAGCAGCCCTGTTTGGAAATCTGTCAATGCACAGGCATTTATAGAAATGCCTGGTTTCACTTACAGACTGTGACTGGAGTGGAACAGAGTAACTAATCCATCAATTCAGTTTGAGCTTTGACGTTGGGCACCATTATCAGGCTCCATGGAAGATATGTCTTCAGCTATGGGAAAGAAATGAATAATCTTAACACCTCCTAGGATGTGGAAAGCATAGTAAAAATCTGAGGTTTGAACAAAATATTTTGCATCAGGAAGCTGAGAGTCTTGCAAGAAGCAGAAACTATCAGATTCGCCAAATCCTGTTATTACTGAATATGTACGTGTGCAGGCACATGTGCACAGAGCTTGTAGGATACCCTACAATTTTATAAATCAAGATTTCTGAACTATCAGCTAGCTGTGACCTGATATTTTGCTGGGGGTTTGACATTGGGGAGAAAAACATCTGACATATCTGATTAGAAACTTGCTGTAGATTGCAAAGTGAGTTTCAATTATTCCTTCTAAAAAAAAATTGCTTCACAAGGCAGAGTCTTCCTTTTACACCTAAAATTTTATGGGGTAAAATATTCTTACTCTGAGGCTACTTATCAAACGCACCTTGAGAATTTTGTTATTGAAAGTGCACAGACTTTCTGCTTATATAACTCAGTAATTGCAAGTACTTAAATGACCTGGAAGAGTGTGTCTCATTATAGGAAGAAATTTAACCTCCAGATTGTCCAACTTGCCCCAGATTTAAGGAGTTCAGATGCTTTAGAATTGCACATTGATTATAACTGTGATTTATTTTAACTTTGTTTGACAATTCATGTAAGGAGGCATTTGTCCTTCCCGATGTCCTATTCTGTCCCAGATCAGGTTGCTGGTGACAGCTGCAGATGCCTGGAAGAAGGGATGAGGAAAGAGGTTTGCTTCTCTTTTGGGGTGAGCTCTCAATCACAGGAGGGAGCAGTTTTCATCCAGGTTAACAGAGATGCTTATTTCTCCAGAACACAAAGTTTAGCTTACATCAAACTCTTTTTATATTCCCACATGACTCCTAAAAAGTTAGTAGTGGGCAGTCTTTTAAGTCAAGGTGTTTTGGAAAATGTTATATTAATATTTCCCAGCTGAAATAAGGAGTTCTTTGTGTTGAATAGTTCCCTTTCTCTAAGGCTTAGGAAAGGTTTTGAATTGACAGCCTTTTACTAAGCTAATAATGCCGTGCCCACAGATAGACAGTTTGATTCGTTAATTCAAATCCTGTGGAGAGTGAAGGAATGATGAGTGAGGCAGTGGATGTGGTTATCCTGGAAGCCAAAAGCAGAGCAGGGCATTTCTCCTCCCAGCAAGCGTGTCCATGCAGAGAGCAGGTCTAAGGAGATTCCTGTCCTGCCTTTCCTGCTGTTCTGTACACTCTCACCTTGCTTTAACACCAGTGAGACTCAGTGCTTCATTAAAATCAACAAGATTTGCAAGATTTTCTTTTTTTAGGATGTGCGTAAACCCAGCAATAACATTAGCGCTAATATTGAGACTTAAATAGTCAGTCTTACAACAATCAAACATGGATTAACTATACTTAGCTCTGCAGGAACATTTAGATCTTTAGATCTAAATGAGATACCTGAGAATAAATCTGTTGTAACTTTTTTTTTGATCCCAGAAATATCTTGGAATGAATGGGAAGCTTATTCTTATTTCTGCATAGTACAGAATAATTGATTTTTCTATGGGTGATAATTGAAATGGTGTTAGCAGTAGTCTTAAAGGTCACAGACCAAAAGTAATATCTTAGAGAAAATCAAGCTGATGTTCTGTGAGTTCCTTTCTTTCTACTTTAAAGTATGTATTTAATAGCATAGGATGTTCCTTAACAGTTAGCAGGTACATGTTTTGATTCCATTTGTTCAGGTTTATAGTTAAACATATCCATTTACACATACTGCTTTAAACACAGCAGGATGGAAACGCTATTAGTTTTATCCATCTTAAGTTTCTGCATTTATTTTCATCTCTTCCCACTGTGCTAAGATGCTCAGAAACATTAACATTTTTGATGCTGCAATGTAAATGAATCACCTCAACATTGTGTTGTAAGTCAGTATTTCTCTCCCCCATCTCCACAGTACCTTGGCTTCCTCCCCACCCTATTATCTTAACTCACACACCCAGCATTGCACAGATTTTATCAGTGGTGTTTAAATACACTACTGTTACTGAGGGGTTAAGCAGGTAGGACGATTGCACTAATAAAAATTGATAAGTAGTCAGGTTATCCTTCCTAATTTATTGCCATGGCAACAGACAGCACATGTGGCTTGTTGCTGAAGAACAGAATGCTAATAATCAAATGTGTCTTACCCAAATGAATATATAACACAGCTTACTAATACAGAGCTTTGACATTGTATACATTACTGAAAAACAGCATGCATTAATTGTGCATCTAAGTTACTTGATGCATATGCTTTGGAGAGCAGGAAAAATGAAAAAGCACGTGTGCTATATCAAAGCTGTTCATTAAAGTAATGTATTTTAAATAGTATATGCAGTGAGAGATCCAATTCTCCAACACTTATCTTGCTTATTTCAGTAGGTGGTTGGTGTACTAGGAAAATGAAGTAATGCATAGTCATTGTGAGATAGCATAAAAATAACCAACACAGCATAGGAGTTCAATTAAGCAATAATCTCAGGGAAAAAGTGGTCATTACTAGCAGTTAATGGTTGGTTTGTTAGTTAATGGCCCAAAGCAAAGCTGAAAGCAGTTAAGCTTCTAACAAACTGGTTGTGAATTATGGCAACAATGGTTTTACTGGGGATTTTCCCCCCATTATCATAGTTTATGATAGAAATAATGTATTTTTAAAGACAGTAGGTTTTTCACAGGATGTTAAGTGGAAATGTGGTGTTCCAAGGAAATAAACAGTTTTCTACCAAAAAGAAACAAAAAGATGCACTTTAGATATATATGTAGTATATATGTTATATGTGTTTGTTCTATATGTATTTCATATTAAATATAAAAACTATGCTATGCACACACGTAATATATTAGAGACTCCACATGAGAGTAATTTTCAGTTTGGAAATTCCTGTATCATTGAAAATCCAGAGTTTATTTGTGTGTACATACACACATATACATAGGCCCATATATGTGTGGACATCCTCTGTGTTTACTTTATGAACACACAGAGAAACAAACTTTAGCCTTTTTACCAATGTCGCCTCTACATATCTTAGTCAACTGATAAGGAGAAGAAAGGACACGAGAAAAATCTTTTTTGGAAAATTAGGTCATCTCACTCATCACAGTGATTTACAAACATAAAGCCTCTGGTTTATCTGAAATCATCAATACCAGCATGGTTTCTTAACATGACATTTTGTACCTTGCTCTTTTGCTTTGCACATAATATCAGAATTAATTTCTTTACAAAGTCTTTCTCTTAAAGGCTGTAGGATCTGCTGTAACCAGAACAAGCTATGGACTCAGGAGGCTTCAAATGGTTATGCTAGAGAATATAATATCATCTCTATTTTAACCTACAGATTTGTTACATTGAAATGGATATTTTGCTCATGGAAACTGTTGGGATGCAAGTGCAGTCTAGTTCCAGAAAGCAAAATGGAGATGGGTTTTAATCAACTTCCTGAAGATTAAAAAGTATCTTGATAAACTGAAATGGTTGGTGGAAATTGCCAGGATGTTACAGTAAAATAGCTTTACAATGAATCTGAGGTGAGGCAATTTCAGATAAGACAGGAAACCATAAAACTGCCATGAACATAAAATAAAATATATTTACAGTATGAGTACCATTTATTCATTCTGAAAATTTTCATGATTACTGTTCAGTGTTAGATCATTTATTTAGATGCTGGTGTAGGTAGGGTGCTAATTCTAGGAATGGTGAATTCAGACTAGGTTGCACTTTGGTGCCAGCTATTTTTGTACTCATAAAATAATTTTAAGTTGGATGTGAAAAAAAAAAAAGGAAAAGAAAAAAAGAAGACATTCTTCCAAGGGTTTCTCAAGTGTGAAAGTTTCCCATAAGATCCTCAAAGGATGGAAATTTATATAGGAACTTTATAACTATTTTTCACTTTTGAAAATTTTTCTTAAACATGTATAAATATACAAAAAAACTACCTTAATTTTTGACAAAATTCAAGAAATGAATAGGCAATCTTCAAATATGCCTATGCACTGTCTTATCTTGGTCTTCTTTTTTCAATTTTTTTTCAAAGACCCTTAACACCGTGAAATAAAATAAAAGACCCACCACGCTGCACAGTGTCTTTGTAGCCTAGGCTCGTTTCTGAACGCTGGCAATATTCTGTCCTTCCTGCTGACCAGCAGTTTTCAACTTGTGCTTTAGGATACTTTTCTTCCTTTCTTATAAGGTACTTGAGACCCACCAGTGAGAGCTGCTTCTCTGAACAGGTGTTACTGGGATTGCAAAGGAAGTTGCTATTGTGTAGGATCTCTTTCAAGTCTGAAAAACAAGTAATTGAACTATGAGACAGTGGGAGGGTGGCAGAGGTGGGAGGAAAGACTCCTTTTTTTAAGCTACTGAATACTGTTATAAATACTTGTAGCAAGGAAAGAATTCGAAGTTCCTCAGAGATACCAGACAAGTTTTATAGATCAATTTCGACTTGATGTACCGTAAAGAAAAAGGCAGGACCACTGGGCTGAATCACAGAGCTAGGTAGGCACACTTAAAGGATCAGATCAAGAAAAGACTATTTCTAACATTTCCTGTAAGAACAAGTGGCACCACTATGTATTCATGTTACATGGGGCTTTACTTTGGGCTCAAAATGTCAGAAACTACAGTAGTTCAACTGCTTGAAAATGTTAGAGGAAATATTTCCTGCAAGCCAGAGGCCTATTATCTTTGACAACTATCTGTACCAAAATAGCTCTTCACCCAGTAGCAGTCTTCATCTTTTTAAAATCATTGTGGTTAGGTCTGACCCACTGATAATATTTCTATCCTTTTTTTTGTCCTTTTAGAAGGGCATTACCGATTCTATTATCATCACTGAACACAAGTTTGGTTTTAGCATCTATGGACTAAAAAGACAGAAAATAAGTTGTAGTGACATGGCAGATGACTCATGCAGAAATGTCTACAAAATATGACCTAAAAGAGCAGCACCTCTCTCAGTAGTGCCTCCTAGGGAAGATCTCAATTCATTTCCACAGTTGTTTTGATGTAGGAAATCAATAATATGAAATTTACAGATTAAGATGTCGTCACTTATGGTTTTCTGACACTGGACTTCCAAATCATCACAGTAAAGAGCTGCAATTATAAAATGGCTGTTAGCTACCTCAGGGCTGTATATATCAACAGGACAGGGTGAGACTGGAATGTTTTAACAGCTGTTAGTAAGTTTTATAAATCCCTGATTCACTTCTCTGAAAAACCTTTCCTCAAAAATACTTATATGATAAGGCCCTTTCTTGGAAAATGGGTAGTGGATAAAAGAAATCTAAATTATGTGGACTGAACTGCACCAAGTCTGAAGTGAACTTTGTACATCAGTGGACACTTAAGACCACTTAAGTGGCTTTTGGAGTTAGGAACTCTGAGTCAGTGAGTTAATCTGTTTTCAGTGTTACTTAGACATCAAGGGAGGGATGGAAGTATTACAAGAATGAGTACCTAAAATAACACCTGACTGCAAGTTCTCCACAATGTATAGAAAGGTGTTTAAAAGAGGAATACAGAAAGCCAAATAAATAAGGTGACCACTACTGAAGCCAGCCATCAGGAAATAAGGACTTGGGGCATTGAAATAAGTCCTATATCAGACTGCAGACGGAAAGGGGATTCTCCAACTGCAAATGAGCATGTGGAATGTCTCCTGATATAAGGAAAGTAAACTAGAACACTTGTGTTTTTTTCACGTAAAATAACATACAAGAAAATCTAATGCTGTTAAGAGTGTTCTTGTAAGATGTTGAAAGACCCAGGTTCTGTCACCTCTTTGAAACTGACTTCTTTACCTGTGAGGCTCGATGGTCATATTAATGGTTTTGTTATAGTGTTTGCTAGATGTCAGATCTCAGGGATTAAACTAGTATAAATGAAACCTTTCACAGCCCAGATGAGCACTCTAACCATTGAATTATTTACTAAAAACAGACAGTGGGTTTCATAATTATCCTAGTTCTCCTCTGTGTAAGGCTCAAAACCTCAAAAACAACAACCAGTTCTGACTTTGCTGTAAAAATGGAAGTGGAAGACATGTAGATAACAACATCCCCAGAAACTTGGATTTCGAGAACCTTTATGGACTTAGACCCCTAATGCACCATTTTAAGAGCTAAACCCTTTTCTGTATACAGCCCCAGGGCCTTGCTGTACAAAGACAAAAAAGAAGGGCAGCCCTATATTCTGGCTTGAAACATGTGTTTCTCTATATCGTTCTACTTTTCTGTGTATAAAATGATTGCTAGTGATTTTTTTTTTTTTACAATATTCAAGCACTAATTAGATGACTTCTCATTTTCAGACACACTGAGCAATGACAAAAAAAAAATAAAGTCACTGAACAATGAGTGCTCAGGACCACTGAAAAATCACTCTCTTAGTGTTTGCAAAACACTTTCATGGCTAAAGATGCTGCATAAATATTCAGTATTATTAGCGCTATGTGTAGATTTTTTCGCCTCAGTTGTTTCAGATCATGTCTAATCAGGATTTTTCAAATAACTCCCCTCTGTGTCTGGAGAGGAAATTAAATCCAGAAGTCTTCTGTACATCTGAAAGTATTTTGTGTTAGAGTTGGAGAGCAGCTAGAGTCAGACATGAGGACAGGGTGGGGAGTGGGGGTTGTATTTGTCAGGAGACAGCAGCCTTAGGCAGTGAACTATTTGTTCCAACAGCAGTGAGAAATAGGAGCGGAGAGTGAGAGTCATATATACAGAAAGTATCAAAATAGGAGCAGGAGACAGAAACAGAGACAGAAACATGATTCTGTAAATGAGCAGGGATGGGTAATAAAGGGGAGGCTGAGGAAACAGATAGCAGAGGATGGGAGGGGAATAGGGCCTTTCAATGGGGAGCAGGGGGGATGCTGAGGAGAAATGAAGCAATCAGGACTCATTATAGACCTGACTGCATGACCTTAATTTTGCCCTCTTATGCATGCACACCACAAGTCTATCTTTCATTATGTAATCTCATGCTATTTTTTCCCCGGGAAGGGCTGTGTCTCGGGGACGGCTCGGAGCTGTGCAGCGGAGGAAGGAGACAGCTGCTGTGCAGCATGGGCTGCAGGGAGAGACACCACTGGGAGCGGGGCTGGACACAGAGCTGCTCCTCAGCTACCACAGCCTCTCTTAAAAGAAGTAAAACAACACCTTTAAACATAATCCTGACAGTATCGGCAATGAGAATTTTAGACTAAAACCTGTGCATTCTTTCTCAGAATACACTTCTTGGGGATATAAGAGCTATGGGGCTTTGGGCTTCTTGATTGGGTAAAAAGCATTTTAATCCCAGACTGCTCTGAAATTCACAGATCAGGAAAATTCAGGGATTGATTTTCAGAGCTGGGTTTCAGTATACTTCAGAGTGCAACAACATGACACCCAATGTCACACATCAGCAGAAGAGTATAGGAGTGAATATTGAATAGCTCTCCAGTCAGGATATATCATTTCCATATACCATAAAAAGATATTGTTAGATTTATTTTAAATGGCTTATGAAATATAGATAAGCAGTGATTCTGGTTGGAGAAGTGGGGAGAGAAAGGCAATGAGACTTTTCCGTTCTCTCGTAGACCTGCTTTGTATCAGATGATGGTTTTCTGCCTCAAGCTTTTTCATAATCATCCTAATTTCCTTCTCTCAGTTCAGATGCCTTTCTGGCTTATTCAGATCCCTCTTTTTCCAAATTATAGTAGAGAACTTCCAACTTTCTTCCCACTGCCCAGGAGCATCAGGTACAGTGTTAGACTCTTGTCACAAGAGAAATGTTCTCAATTATTCTCTTCAAGGAAATGGCAGCCCTTGAGTTTTGGGCAACCAGAATTGGAAGAAAAGCTCTGCTTCACCCCTAAACGCTAGCTGGCAAGGTACATATTTTGGGTGGAATTGTCAAATAATTATTTGCCAGATCATGGTTGAAATAATAATGAGAAAAAATGTAGCCTTTATGAAGGCATCTCCAATTGCTAAAATTTAACAGATTTTTAATCAATTGCAAAAAATATCTTATAGCATGAAGATGGTGATATCTATTCCACTATAATTACAAAGTTACATTGCAATGAGCAGATGTAAACACAGTGACAAACAAGATACAGGCATTTACATTATATAGGGAAACAGAAACAGACACACTCAGTGCAGAAGTTAATAGCTGGTTTCTCCCCGAAGATGAGAAGATATTATTAGCCAAAATTTTTGAGAGATTTTTACAGTCTTCTGCAATATAAATTTTTTTAACTGGGAAAAAATATCTCATTCACCTTTGGAAGAGGTAGTATTTAAGGCTAAGTTGTAATTAATGCGTGCATTGATATTGTGGTAGGAATTGAATGCTTCAAAACCAAAGCTGTGAGGTGGGATAGGGAAGAAGTGATTTAATAGGAGAGTGAAAATAGCTGTGGTATTAAATTTGGAGGCAATATTGCTAGATAAGGAGAGATAAAAGGTGATGATTCTTGGAGAACAGCTGGCACCAGGTGGGACTTGCTGGGTGAGTTTTGAAATTGGGAGACTGAGACTGGCAAAGAGTAGAGAAAGGAAAGGAACTGATGGAGGCAGTCCTGGAGAACAGGAAGCCAGGGCTGGAAGGTATGAGGTAGATGGGCTTATCTGTGGGAAGGAATATGCAAGCTGTAAAACACACCTTTAAAATAACATTAAAGTAGCAAAATAGCACAATGAAAAGCTGCAAGGTACAAATTAAACCTGTGCAAACACAATTTGTTGCGGAAGTAACTCCGTAGGAGTTCAGTTCTGGACTGAGTTCAGAAGTCCTCCAGGACTATGAGCAGGAGCTCTGGGGAAATCAGAGTCTTTGACAAATGGCATGTAAGCAACCTGTACTTCTTGTGGTTGGAACCGTGTATGTATTTCACCTCCTACCTTCACCTCTTACTTTTCTTTGAGTAGAGTCCAATATCTTACTCAGGTGATGAGCTGATACCCATCTTTCATCACAAGAGAAAGAAATCAGAGAGGCCCTCCTTTACGCGTCTTTGGTGGATGGTGTGTGTGTCAGTCTTGGAGCTTAAGTTAATCCTGTGCCAATTCTCTGATGCTATGGTCTATCTCTGTAAGGGAAATCCCTGTTCAGTTATCAGCTTCTACTGGAATAATTCAGTTGTTTGAGCAGAGAAGTAAGAGCAGAGCCGGGTGAGAACTTTTTTAGTGTATGCTGAAAAATGTGGAAGCAGTTAGTGTTGTTCTGAAGGAGAGGTTTTGCTGTGTGCAGCTTTTATTCTGAAACAGAGAACAATGAGTTAGTCAGGGCTGAGGCAAAGAAATTGGTATGTGTCTGCTGCTGTTTGAAGCCACTCCCACTCTCTGTTTGCAGGTGGTACTGAGAGTGAAAGGTGGCAAAGAGAGTGCCCCCTGGATGTGCAGGAAGCTGGGAATGCCAACAGTCATGTTTCCATTGATAGTCTATGTAGTACATCCAGGTGTGAGGCATGAGAGCATCACAGCATTCTGTGCATACAACATTCGTGCAGCCACTGTTTCAATGCCTGTATGTGTATCTCGTCTATACCAGGTAACGTCTGGTACAGACACTATTTGGCTTTTACAAACTTAGATCACTGGTTTACATTTTTTTTTATTTTTTTAAGAAGAAAAGAAGACTGAGAAAACCAAGAATGGCCTGGTGATACATTATGAGAAAGTGGGCTTCGGGTTAATTGGAATGAGGAGAAATCTGAAGAGAAAAAGTAATACTAAGGAAAAAGCTATTCATGTGAAGAGGTCTCTTGTTTTCAGCTTCTGGTTTCATGAATTGATAAATCTCTTGTTACTGGTAAGACTCTATAAATGAGAATGAAAAGAGGACCTATCCCACAGACTCAGCCCAACCTACTGACTAAAATAATAATAAAAAGTAAAAAAAGGAAGAGAAAAGTCAAGCCTGTAAAGAGAAGAAATGGAGCTTTGTGCAAAGGTGTGCTCAGCAGCTCTGTTGTTTTTTCTTTGATTTTTCTTAGGCAGAATTAATCTTCTGGATTGCAAGCAAATCTTCAAAAGAGGAGTTTTCCTTTGGAATGTAAATTGTTATAGTGATGCTTCCCATACCAGTGAGGGAATACAGTAACGTTACTCTGCACTGATCCAACTATTTCCATTTACAGCCATCAAATACTCGTAGACTTATCTTCATGACCCCCTGTGAAACAGATAAACATTGGAATTGGAGTTCTACTACTAGGGACACTGAGGCAAAGTTACAATCCATGACCTTCCAGTCTCTGGCGAATGTGTTCATTTTCTGCTCAAACCCACTCTTGGACAGTTACTGAACTGCTTACAGATGTTAAAACTTACTTTTGTGAGGTCAGTAACTACATAAATAAATGTATGAGCATACTTATGTCACCATAAGCTTGTTCTGAAGGTCCAATCTGGTAACTATTTACACTGCTGACCACTACATCTGCTCACATTGATCTTCCGTATGGTCAGCAACACTCTGGAGAAACAGAGCCTTAACATGCTTTTAGCCCATCTCTAGACTCATTGTTTAGAGTTAGGAATTGCCTCCTTTGTCTGCCTGAAGGCATTCTGAGGTCATCTTTTTCCTAGGCATAAAATGTGTGATTTTTTGGGTTGGCTCCACACACCCCAGCAATATAAGTGAGAAGAACAAGTATCCCAAGTTCATGCTCAGGTATATGCTTGAGCTTTCTCTTCAGCAGTAAAAACTCAATTTTATAGTATTGGGGCTGAGTCTTAAATTTCTTAGGTCCCAGTAGCCTACCTTTTCTACATAAATTTATGCCCTTATTTCTGATGAACTTTTGGAAGGTCATGTGACTATCCCTCCGGGGACAGGCTTTACCTTAGTTTTATTTGTGTATGCCAAGATTTGAGGCACTGCTGCCAGTGGTAAATATCTCCATTTCAGAGTGAGAAGATGCAGGAATATCTGCTAAGATATGTGTATCTTCTGTAAGAAATTAATGCTGCTGAAGAACTGATTCACACATCACATTTGTGCCTGTAGTTTAAATTAGGGAGTGTTTTCATAATTTTTTTGGGGGATGTAGTGTGAGAGGAAATCAGACTATGTGGGAGAAGTTTGTTACTCAGAAGAAGTGGCGATCTTCTGGCACTTAAATCTTCTCATATTTAGCTAAAAGTGAACTGTTGGATCTTTTTCAAGCTAGAAACACTTCTGACCTTAGAGCAGTCTAATAATATTGGCTGTAAATATAGTTATTGAAATAAATGTTTTGTTAAACATGTATGTGGGAGAAAAGTTCATGTTTTATTGATCTGTTGACTCTGTTTTGAACTTAGTGGTTTGGTACTAACCCTTCATGAAGATATTGATTATTTAGTAGAACAAGGAGAAAAAAATTTTGGGGGTAGAGGGGGTTTGATAGGGTTGTTTAAATTTGTTAAAATACCCACTGAGAAAGTCTGAGAGGCCTTATTCAATGGAAAGACCAAGACATATTTACATGGAAATGCATATGATTGTGATTCGAGACATTAAAATTCTGTGAATGATAGTTTATTAGAAAGGGAAGACCTAATGGCAATAAAGATAAAAACTGGAAGCGGAAATCCCTTTCAGTCTACAGATAAATAAGCTAACTATTTTAAAACATGCTAAAATTTTAAAATGTTTAAAGTGAAACAATATCTAAAGATCATTATCCACATTTAAAAAGTTTTTCTCTTTTTTCATCTCTCCGTGTCTTTAAATTTGCTGTTCTGAATATCAGCTAAGTTGCTGAGTTTTCAGGGCTAACCCTCAGATTTTCATAGTGCTCTTAATGAGGAGAAGTATTGATTTCCTTATTTTTAATCTGATTTTATTAATGTGTAGAGTCAATGTAGAGTGAATCTAGAATTCACTGCCACAAGGTGCCACCAGGCTCAGTGGGATTCAAAGGGTGATTATACACTTAAATACATAATGAGAACTTCTGTGGTTTCACTTCTCATAAGAATGACCCTATGTTTGCACTTTCTTTCCTTCAAAAGATAAAGCAGGACCCCTAAATTTCAAAGTGGTTTGCATTGTGAGGATATTTGTCCTATAAATACATTAATCCTCTTGATTTCTCACCTTTTTTCTTTGAAAGACCACAGATTAAGTACTGGATTTGATATATCACCAGTGTTATAAGGAAATGAAGATTCTGGTGTTGCTATCATATTACTGTGCATGCTCTTTTTGAGACTTCAGTTTGGACTCTTTGTTTTGTCTTTGTTCCTGCTGGTATTGTTTCTGACAAGGTTTCATAGTGGTGTGTATTGATTCTTAATGCTATCAGTGCAATCCTGTAACTCCAAACTCAATATTCCAGACTATATTTATTTTTAGAGCTGAATAATTTCCACTGATCTTTTATGGGTTACATTGCAGTACTTAATGAAAAATACCAGGGCCTACATATACCATGGCATCAGGGAAGAATGCTGTGCAGTACTCAGTATGGAGATCCAATGGTAAAATCTGAGATTTCCCATTTTTGTGGGGTCTGATTTTCCATGCCACTTAGTTGGTATAGATGAGGTTTTATGTGAGGGAGATAAGATATCACATTTGAACTCAGATTAATCATACTCTGTAAAAGCTTATTCAGAGAATAACAACGTAGACATCTGAATTATGTTATGGAACGTAGTAGTACATACATCAATAATAAATATAGAAGGAAAAGTCACTGTCAGTGTAAAAGTATAAGAACCTATCCTTTTCCATTTTTTGTCTTTTCTTCTAGACAATATTTTCACTATATGCCATATGTGGTTGTGTGCACAATAAACTGATTGCTATTATTCCTTTATTTGATGGCAGAAGCATCCACTAGAGAAGTTAGAGTTCCCAGCTGTACCTTTTCTCTTTGATAAAAACATATCCATCCTGCTCATTTATGTAATATGTGTTGCAGTTTCCTTTGCTTCTTCACCAATGAGGATTTTTTCCCCTATATTTTCTTTTTCCTGTCATTTCTAGAACAGACATCCCTCCCTATATAATATCCCTAGGGCTACTATGAAATCACCAGAAAAAAATCAATGTTGCCATGTTTTCCCTGGTGGTTTTTTGTCACTCTAGGCATAGGTGAGCTGCATTATGCTAGGGAAGAGTAGTGTGAAGAGATACCAGTATATCCCTTCCAGAATTTCCAGGTTGGGGTGCATAACACAGCTGATCCGCCCCTTTCTTTTTGCTTTGCACTCATGAGAGTAGTTTTTGGAAGAACAGGACTGTAACATTCCCCACAGCTATGTGTGCATCCTTGCATCTTTTGTCCTCCTGCTCATTTAGGGAGCAAGCTGCTCCTATGGATTGCCTCACTGGAGCCAACAACGGTGCCTAGAACAGACAAGCTTCTTGTGGTCTTATGCTGATGAGGAAGGAATGGTTATGAATCTAATGCTGAATTAAACAAATTCCAGTAATTGAAAATCAATATTTTTCTCAAGCTGCCATCTGCAGGTGTTTAGCTGCAGACCGCTGATGCACTAGCTGAGCCTTACGCATGAGATGCTGAGACACTGCTGGGAATTAATTGGTGAATTAATTAGAATAAAAAATTAGCAAACAGAATGAGGTTCAGGAAACAGGTCTATCTGTGTGGATATTTTCACCATAGGAGTCTCCCTTTACCCTGCTGGGCTCATGGTATCAATCTATAATCCCGGGGAAAGAAAGTTCAGAGCCGGCAGTCCTCTGAAATGGCCGTCAGCACTTTACTTAAACATTGAAGACTGTCATAACCTAATCCTTTGCTTGTATAGCATGATTCCCTTTCAGGCATACTGAATAAAGTTAACAGTCACTTACATGAAGGAAGTAGATTGTTCTATAAAACATAAACACCTTTAAATTCAGTTTTTAAATTCCCTTGCAGCTGGTTTACATTTCTTTGTAGAAGACAAAAGTAAAAATGTATTTATCATTTTGCCAGATACTTCTGAGAAGGATAGCATTACAACTGCAGGTGTGCAGATGCAGATTATGTCTTTTGTAGGCTAGATAAAGGAATAGCAATAATGTGATGTTTGTAAATATTTACTGCAGCTAAATTCAATATTTCTTTACTGTGACTCATCCAGACTAACAGGCATATTTAGAGTTTGTGGAAAAGAAGCCTTCTTTCTTCTCCATCTCCCATCATTCACGTGGTTCATCTGTTTCACTTCCTTTTCCAGCATCTGCTTGTCACCTACACTTAGTGGTTCCTGAGCTACATTTCTGTCTGCAGTATTCAGTAAGGCTCTCTTGCATCTTCAGTGTCCTGCTCTGCTCTGCCTCTTCCAGGATGTGCTTCACACCCTATAAGCAGGGAGAAATCAGCAGGGTGAGGTAAAGCTGGATCTGCTTGCAATACATGAAAAATGTTCAAAATGACCCAGTACCCGAAATAACTCCAGTTCTAATGTTTATGTAAACAGCAGAAAAACAGTCTTTGAAGGTACTTTAAATGCTGTTTGCAACCAAATGACTGAAAGATTCAGGTTCAGAGCATAAACTGAATGAGGAGAAGAGGCTACTACAATATTGTAGCAATAAACACATAATAATGCACCTCAGTGCAGCTGTGTCACAGATTTTAGAAAAGCAGAAAGGAATGAAGGATTAGGAAGGAAGAGAAAATAAAAGATTATTTGGCAAAATGAAGAAAATTCTCAGCAATATTTACAAAGATCTCTTGCCCACATTTTCTCCCCGAAAAGCTGCCCTAGCTGCCATGTGGACTGCACAAAATCCTTCCATGGAGAGCAGACTTTAATTACCTCACATCCAAAATCAGAAGAGAGAAGAAAGAGCTACTACTGAGGAAGGAGGAAAAATAAATTGACCCATGGGATTATTTCTAGGCAAAGAGTGTCCTCAAGCAATAAATCGTCCAGTCTTCCTTGGCTGTATTAGTAAGCACACACATACATTTCTAGAGCCTTCCACTGCATTAAATTTCTGCAGAGGGAATATCAGACAAGTCAAGAACACCTGTGCAGAGTAGGAACTTGGAAAAGAAACACTTAACTATTTTAAAAAATTGATTCATAAAGATACTAAAATTAGATCCTCAAAATCTTGTGCTTGGCTCAGCACAGGCTGTCACACTCCAAGAGAGTCTGAGTCTGGTAGGCAACTAACTGCTGAAGACCCCAGATATGCATACATCATGTATGAACTCAGCAAGTACATGGAGTCTGCAGGTGTTGTCTCCAGCTGCAAACATTGCTTAGGAGAACCAGAGGCTGGGACATCTAATGTCCCATTAGAGCGTGATCCATCCTAATCAGTGAGGCTAGACTTTGTGAATAGCCATTGGGAATTCTAGGAAAGAGAGGAAAGATCTCAATTTGTGATGAACTGCTAGCACAGAAACTTCCTGGCAGGACCCTGGCAGTTTTTCCCAAAAGCCATAGCCCAACACTGGCTGATTGTTCTGCTGTTACATCAGCCAGTTACTGTGCCTTTTATTTGACTCTACTGTGTTTGACTAATTAATTTCAATAGACTTTACTTCTGTGTAAGGGAGTTTTGCCATAGGAGTCCATTGACAAAATTCTCTTCCCCGCCCAAAAAACTCCTGATACTATTTTGCTGCTAGATTCCACCAAAATTTTAGCTACAGCTGTCATATTGTAGTCATCTTGAAGATGACAACAACAGCTTAGATGTAGCTTTTAGGAAAGACCAATTTCTGTTTTAGCTGTATAAATTGGTGTATATTTTGTTTCAGAAGTCAGTTGTCTTCCTGAATGGCCAAATCCAATTCTCACATTGGATTCCTTCATAACATAGTACATTTTGAATTGCTAGTAACATGGTCAATGCATCGGGCATTACCTATCTTCTGTTCTGGGCTGGGCAGGCTATGCCACGTTAAACAGCCTCCTCAATAGAGTGGACCAGTAACAATATGAAAATGCTCTTTTTGGCTTTCATATGACCATTCTTCAGAGTCTTTGTGAGAGTTTTCTCTACAAAAGAGTTTTCTCTGTGTTCTAGTGACAACACAGGCATTGACATAATTACAGTTCAAACACAGAATTGAAAATAACAGTTTAAGAGATATTCCTATAATGATTTTCGTATTTAAATCGACAGCCACTTTTGATTTCTGACAAGACAAAATATTTCATTTCCAAACACACTGCAGACATGAAATTTTTGCTACTTATTATTCTGTTCTTTATCCTTTGCCAGCCTTATTAAAAAAAGAAGAGATACCATCAGCCCTTTTCTGTGACCTTTCTTCTCATCAGTCATCTAAATCACACTATATTTTGCTTTCTTAAAAAAGTCACATGGATGAAGAGATAGAAGCAATATCAGAGGAAACTGTTTCAGTGAGACTAGGAAGTGGGATGTGATACTAGAAGATCCAAAAACCCAGTGAAACACATGAAAACTCCAGCAATGCCACAACAACTGCTGAGGGTTGTATGCAGAGGAAACTCAGGAAAAGCACAAAATATTTAAGATCAAATTAATTGCAGTGTTAAGTCTGCTTGTCTAAATTTCCAAAGTAGTAACCTAGTTTATATGACAGTATCTGTCTGTAAAACAGACTTTCACAATGTGCTAAGTGACAGAAAACAACCTGGCAAAACATGAGCCTGCCAGTTGTACCCTATAAAATGATTTAATAAAAATGACATTATAGGATTCTATATTCCTTTTCCTACTGATTTCCAGCTCAAATTTGTTCTGCTTTCCAACTGAAGAAAAAAAAATTGTTATTCCACCCTCCACCTCCCAGTAGCCAGTTCTATAAGCACTCCCTAGAACTGGGAATTAAGCCAGGATTGTGTTTTGGTTTTGATTTAGATATTGCATTCAACAGTGCTAGTAATGCAGGTGCTGCTGGCTGGATTAGGTCTATTGGGACACCTGTACAGTGCCTTACATTTTCATTATGCTCTTAGTAACACCTCTGTGAAGGTTTCACCATGTAGGGAGGGTATAATCAGAAGACTGTGGGTTTGCATGAATGTAGCCAGTGAATTCAGGGAGACAGTTGTGTTCAGGTGTTGTAAAATATAAGATAAAATGAACCAACCCTGACCACTAGATTGTTTATAAAGAGAAAAGAAATGGAAATCTATTTACCTTGAAATGCTGTCACATCACAGCCAAAAATAAAGGAACCTGATCTTCCTTTTTATCACCTGTAATTGTAAGGCAGAAACACAGATTGTAAGAATGCTAAGAGGTTAATTCTTGGGATCAATATTTGCTGCAGATAGTCTTTTGTATTCTACAAAAGCCTGATTTTTTGTATTCTTACATGTTAACTTAAAAGTTTTCTTAGAATCATCTATAGACTATCTATACAAGCTGTTGTAATATTTTCTAATTTTCTGAATAGGAGCGCTCAATCTTTTAAAAAATTTTGAAAAATTGCACTCAGCCGCACCATATCCATTCGTTTGTGGTTATGGTCAGACTTCTACAAATCTGGTCTCTGAATACTTCTTTCAAACATCTTAGCGTCTTGTCCTATGTTATGTGCAGATAGCATGTGAATATACATAATGTTACTCTGCCACTGAATATAACAAGTTTTCTGTTGCATATCAAGTAAAACAAGTCTTGAATGTGGACAGAAGGGAACATATCAGTCAAACAGTAAACTCTTGTAGATAAGGTATTAGCTGGAAGTTTTGCTACATTTCATTGATCATATATGTAAAGAAATTCGTGAAAATATTAATAAGTAATAAATTCTTCAGTCACTCAAGGCAAAAATACCCTTTGGTTTGCCAGTAAACCAGAACTCCTCAAAACAAAAAAAATTCTGCAAACTTTTTCTTAATTATTCAAAGCTTAAGATCACTGAGCCAAGACATTGTTTTAACTGCTCATATGTCATAAACAGTTAAATTCAGATATGTCAGCATTTTGATTTGCTCAAGATCCTACCCAGTATCTCTGAATGTTTTCAAAATAAGAGACTTAATTCAAAAGACTGCTGACAGAACTGACATGAGTGGATCACATCAAGCACAATATGTTGTTCCTTATTTGGAACTGTACATATTGTTTTTCTTCCTCTGTGGATGTCTATTTGAAGGATGAATAGGTCACTCTTAGCAGGAGAGCTCATCATATGAGTGCCAGATACAGAGGACAGATGAGTCAGTTCCATACAGACTACAAATTATGCATGCAGGATAAAACCATATTCATATTTGCATTTGACCTAAACTTCAACTTTCAAAAATAAGTTTAAAAGAAATTATTCTGAAATTCAAAAATTGTTTTGCAGAAAGGAAGCAGTTCAAGAAATACATCTGAAGAACAAAGAAGTGTCTGCTGGTAGGAAAAGAACACATTGAGAATGAAATACTGTATGTCAGTGTGCATGAGCTCAAGCCTGTATTTAATACACATTTTGAAATGTGTTTATCTGATGCCTGATTGATTGATACTGCTGCATTTTTCAAATCTCAGCCACTGTCCAGTCATTGCTTGTCATTGTAAAATATGGCTTGGTGTAGAAAAAAACCACATTTATTTTTTGGATGGCAGTACAGAATTATTTTTTTTTTTAATTAAACCTTCACATTTTGGTTACAGAACTGTTACTGACTGCTTTTTTCAATGTGTACAAATGAACATGAGGTGGGAAAGTCACACAGCTCCTTACAGGAACTGCAGTAAAGTCTAAAAAAAGAAAGCTGCAGTGAATAAGAGCACAATGCTGAATATGACACTCATATCTGTATTCTCTCTCCATTGTCTAAGAAATGGGAACTACTGGACATATGACCCAAAATTTCTTTTCTGTTTTGCTGTAATACAGGCATTATATTATTTGCAACATGTGCAAGGATTTCAGAAGCATAACAGATGATGAATAGTATAGCAAATAAACATGAAAATAGGCGAGGTATGTTTGCAGCAGAGTTCCAGGGTGATGGGGATTCTAATGTGCACATGTTAACCAATTAAAATGGATCCACGTGTACTAACCATCTCAGGAGAAAGCCTAGTGATCTTGCAAATCGTCTTACAAAATAAAAATGAGTGTTTGGGGTGGCTGTGGTCTTGGGGAGTGAGGGAAGAAGAGAAAGTATTAGTCACATTACTATGTCAGCTAATTATACCTATTCTTACCCAGTTTAAAAGTAACTGGGAATGGGACAACATCCCTGAATGACCTGCATTACCAACAGCTTTCTGTATTCCTTCTGGGCAGAGTGTTTTAATAACTGCAGAATTCCAGACAGTGCTGTGACTTCATTAGGTCCAGATTTGTGATGGGAGATGCCCCAAAGAGACTGGCAGTGACCATAAAGTCATGTAAGCATACAAGGATCCTTTCTTCTAACCCACTTGCTTAGCAAGAGCCAGGGGGACCTCAACAAATTAGAGGATTAGGCAATCACCAACCATATGAAAGCCAACAACGGAAAGTTCCAGACTGTTTCCAGGACAACTGTAGATGTACAGAACGTCTGGGGAATGAGAGGCTGTAGAGAAACATCACAGAAAGGGACCTGAGGGTCCTGGTCGATGGCGAGTTGAACATGAGCCAGCAGTGCCCTGGCAGCCAGCAGGGCCAGCCCTGTCCTGGGGGGCATCAGGCACAGCATGGCCAGTCGGGCAAGGGAGGGATTGTCCTGCTCTGCTCTGCACTGGGGCGGCCTCACCTCCAGTGCTGGGGGCAGCTCTGGTGCAACAATAAAAAAAAAGACATTAAGCTATTAGAGAGTGTCCAAAGGAGGGCAATGAAGATGGTGAAGGGCATTGAGGGGATGGGCTGAGGGTATGAGGAGGGGCTGAGATCATTTGTCTTATTTAGCCTGGAGGAGAATGAGGGGATACCATTGCAGTTACAGCTCCCTCATGAGGGGAAGAGGAAGAGCAGGCACTGATCTCTTCTCTGTGGTGACCAGTGACAGGACCCGAGGGAATGGCCTGGAGTTGTGTCAGGGGAGGTTTAGGATGGATATCAGGAAAAGGTTCTCCATCCACAGGGTGGTTGGGCACTGGAACAGGCTCCCCAGAGAAGTGGTTCCAACACCAAGCCTGACAGAGCTCAAAGAACATTTGGACAATACCCTTGAAGACACAGTGTGACTCTTGGAGATGGTGTATGGAGGGCCAGGACTTTGACTCAGTGGTCCTGATGGATTCCTTCCAACTCAGCTTATTCTGTGATCAGCATGCCATGTAAGTGCTGCTAGCTCACCATGCTTTTAATGACCTAGGATATTAAGGAGATCTGACCTTCTGGTCCGTGGTCAGATTAATAACTAGTTGAAACTTGGACATGCTAGCATCTTCAGGAGAGAGAGTTTAGACCCAACATCATGTGCTTTGATTTAGTTTGGTTTGTTTTTTTGAGTTGCTAATAAAGCTAATTCCACCCTTTAAGTGCATGAATTAGATTTTATTTCAAATATTCAATCTTTGTCCATAACAGGATCAGAAGAGCAGCTGCCATTTTAGATGGTGGTACTTAGGGAAAAAAATAATCCCTGACACAGTTTATAAACCTGAGATACTCCTAGTGTGACCCTTGGAAGAGAGGCTGTTGCTGAGAAGAGACAAGTGGGAAAAGGAATGAGTTCCAGAATGATTTCTCTTGAATTGATGGTGTTGTAAGAGAAAGATATGGTTGCTGAATCCCATCTTCTACTCCTGTTTCCAAACAAATAGAAAAATTGAAGATTGTGGCTTTCCAAAAGATTATATATGGCTTCTGTAGCAGGTAATATTAGTTAAGTTGTGTAAACCTGAGTTTGGATGCCCTATTTGCACTGATGTCAGCAAGTGTCAGCATGCTGTGTAATCTCTGTACGTATAATTTTGTTGTAAATGGTGGCCACCACAGTGTCCCCAATGGTTATTCACCACCAGCTAGTTTGTTTTGGTGATCATATCACTGAAAAGGAAAACCAAACAAACCAGTGGGAAGATTTATTTTCTGTCTTTCCTTTCTTTCATACTTTTTTTCAACTATATAACTTATACTCTATTTTTTGTTCTAATTTTAAGCACATATGGGCATGACAGATTTTTAATGAAAATCTCAGTGCCTGAATACCTGTTTCTGACACTTTCATACAACATCCCATGGAGAAGAAATAGACCTTAACATATGTCAAAAGCTGTGTAATCCGAAGAGTAAGTGTGAAGGCACTCTAAGCGATACAGCTCTCTTTTCCAGAGCTGTAAACAGGTTGGGTAAAACTTTAAAGTAAAATACCTTTACCTCCTGTTTGTTTTTTCCCTCACTTACTGGTAAATTGCATAACAGGACTGGTCACTGCAAATCAGACTTTTTTTCCAGCAATCTGCCTCTTAACAGGTTTGGGTTTTTGTTTGTTTGTTTAGTCGGGTTTTTGTCAGTTTTTTGATTGTTTATTTACTTGTTTGTTAAAAAATGAGACAAATTTCTTTTAGGCCCTATGATGAGTAAGTTCATAAGTCTGATAGTCTTTTTCAATCCCTTTGCATATACGAATCTTTCAAACTTTTCAACTCCCTTTCGTGTCTAGCTGTAAACAGTAACTATGTTTGCTGGTGTATGTAGTATTGTATGCTTCTGCAGTCCTTGAAATCATAGGAAAATAGTCCTTTTAAATCTCTGTTTGCAAGAAAAAATGAAACATTTGCTAAACTTGCATGTGTGGTTGAATGTGCTTATTAGCAGTGAAATTTAAAGTGAAAAATCTACAAGTCTGGTCGGTATCCATGCTTGCAGGTCACTTCTGTCACATAGCCCTTAATTAACCCCAGGTTACAGAACCATTTAGCACAGAGCTGTGGTTACTTTCCTGGTGTCAAATGATTTTATTTGTAAGAAATTGCCATAACCCTCTTTTTACAGAAGAAGATATTATGATAGAAAAAGAACACACCTCTCACTGTTTTTTTATTCCCTTACACTGGGTTACAGCAATGCTATAAGGTACAGAGAGGAGTGAGTGAAATTTGCATAGAGGATGTCTTATGACTGAACCAGGAATAATTTCTGCATTTGTGAGGCAGGTGCAGTGTGCATAGCTTACAATGGGGCTGCTTTAATGAGTAAAACAATATTTCTGCAGTTTCAAGGGCCTTTGGTTCCGTAAAGCCCTCTATAAACTGTCCAGTGTCTCAGTGAAGTTCTTCCCATCTCATGTCCCTGTGCAAATCTGGTGTAAAAACCAGCTTAACAAGGCCATTTAAGGAAATACTATACCATGAGCATGGATGTAGCTTTACTTCATCTTTTAACACATGGCTAGGTACTTTGAGGGGGTTTGCTAATGTATTTCCAGGGTCATTGGGGTCTTGTTTGTCTTCTAACACAGATATCACTTCTCTGTCAGCACTGGGAAGAGGCTACACTGTCTCTGCAAGGGTGAAATGTTAGCAAAGCATAAGTTGATTAGGAATCTGTTCAACAACACAAAACACTTGGAATAAGCCTCCACCATGGTATATGCCGAAACTCATGTTAAAATAGGACAAAGATTAAACCATTAGGTGGATAATAGATGTGTGGTAAGCAAGTAATTGAAAGTGTTTAAACTGGCTGCTCTTTGCTCATTAGTCTGTTTTATTTTGCTAGGCTTATGAAATCTAGGGAGCCAAAAGTAAGCAAGCAAACAAAATATTATTTCCGAAAATAATAGTGAACTTCTGTACTTTGCTGTTGGCTGAATGTTCACTGTATAAAATAATATTGACTATGAGAACAATGAACTCAGTAATACTTGCAGTTCAGTCCCAAGTTTTAAAGATCTTTATTAAGTTTTTCACTTTCCAAGGTGTCAGGACTTCTAGAAACACCACTGTTTTATTTCAGGCCTCCTGCGGTGAATTTGCATTGAAATGTAACATCATGGTGTGATGATGTGCATCAGAATGTGACTAAATGGTGCAAAAATGCAATTTCATCACCTGATGAGATGCTATGAGGAATATATACAAATGCTGTGATTCAGCAGTGCAGGTCTACAGCGCTTCCTCTCTCCCCATACAATAAATCCAGAAGGTATCACTCATGTTTCACACTGAACACATTGCCTGGAGGATGATATTGTGACAGTGATAGAGAACAGAGTAGAGAAAAGAGCAGAGGACCCATAACAGGTGCCTGATGTGTGTACAAACGTGTGTTGAAATGATTTGCAATGGCTTTTGGATATTAAAGAACACATTTGAAAAACAGAACAGAGCATTTAAAAAAAAATGTTGAAATAAGTGTCCCCTTTTCCAAGGGGTGCTTATTCCATGTCTAGATTGCAGTTGCTGCTGCCAGGGAATTGCACTAATGTTGCTAAGGTGCAAAACATCAAGTGCAAAAATACTTAGTTCTAAGTGTTTTCTACCTAGAACCTTCAGGGTATTTCTAGCCAGAAAGCAGCAACCAGAGCTCATTCAGATATAGTGAGCAGAACAGGATATTACCACTACTCTACAGGTGTAAAATACTTCATAATGTCAGTAATCTGGGCAAATAAAACTCTAGTTAGTTGTTAAGATATTTTTGTGAATGTTCCCTAACATCAGTATTTCTAATGCTGTTGTATGAACTGACCTGTGACATTCCTTAAAATGATTCTGAAGGAAATGTTGTGTATAAACGTTAATATCTTCTCTAAAATGTAAGAAAATGAAAATCTGTGGAATAAAATGTTTATACATGTTATTAATATTAAATAGTTACAGGGAATTTCTGTTTTGAATTTATAATGATATATATTTGAAAACTGCAGGTGGGAATTCTCAGATAAGTTTTTTTCTGTTAAACTCTAGACAATATGAAGGATATTTTCTTTCTTTCAGAGAAATCTGCCTACCCATTTGAGTTTTCCCAAGGTCACCAGTTCTAATTAACATACAGTTTTCATAGCTGGTGTGATGTATGGTATCGTCCTTAGTAACTCTTACCTTTTCATGTACTTCAAGACTATCTCTTTCCCTTCTTTCTGCTGGAAAAAAAATACGTATGAACACGATGATAAGAAAAGTGTGGGTATGTACCTGTGGGTATTTTTTGCTCTGTCGCCTTTGCTTCTGCCCAGCTGTTTTATACAACTGATTTTTTTTTCCACTTGAAATTAACATTCTTAACTAGCTTCATCTTCTAGCCAAGGTATGTCATGTCAAGTACTGCCAAAATCCACAAAGGAATTTAGAGTTTTCCCTGCAAAAGTATACTGTTGGTTAAGGATGTTACCTGTTCACATTCAATAGACCCTAGAACTTAAAGAGATAACAAGTTCATACTTGATCACTTTTTTCCTTCATCAGTTGTGGCCAGAAGGACTTAGGCTGCTTTGACCAGCTATTTATTGTCTTTTGCTTTGTCTTGTTCTTCTGTTTATTGCTTGATTTCTTTTCCTTTCCAGTGCTTTCCAGAGGAAAAGGTGATTTAAAATGAGTTACAGTAAGTACCGTAGAGGATATAAATTTCTTTCTGTTTGGGAATAGTGCGTCATATGTGCTCAGGTAGAGGAAAGGCATTTTCAATTTTCAGGCATAATGTTGGTCAAGAGTGCCTGCTGATTCATTCTGAGGAGAGTGAGTCACACAAGCTAAATTAGGTTTCTGCTCTGAATCATCCTCTATAGGAGACTATCTTACTCTGCTGACTATAGACAGAGCCTAAAGTGATTAACTATACTAGGCTAAAATTGCACTTTGTCAATACCCCTTTCCAAACTGTCCTTTTCTGAAGTCCATTCTATTCTGAACCCCGAGAGCTAATGGGTGAGAACTGTGTAGCTGACACTTGACATTTGCTTGCTCTCGAAGAGAGGATAAATGTGGAATTTATATAATCCCCAAAGTATTCTTCTCCAATATTTTTGTATAGTAATGTCTACTCATTCAGTAGAAGCACAATGTCTTGAAGTAGTAGAAAGGGTTCTTCAAAATTGCAATTATATTTGTAACTTCTCAGGTTTATTGAAAACAGAACTAAACAGAGCTGCCCTTAAAATAGGAATACAAAATGGACAAACATCTGCTCTGAGTCTGATAATAATACCTTGATATTAATGTAAAAAATAATTGGTTATTTTTGTTTGTGTAGTCTACATGCTGATAAATGATCAAAGCTAATAATATTGGAGGTGGACTACAGCTGTCCACTAGCATACAGAACAAATGTTTCATGAAAATTTTCTCTATAAAGCATTTAAATTAATACCCCAGGTTTTCTTCTGCTCAAACTTCATCGAGAACAGTTTCCATTTATATAACTATGTAGTTATGTCTTTAGCTATATCTTTATATATACCTCTTAAAATGGTTAGCAAAAGTATGATAGTGTACATATTTTACCACTTCAAACCAAGAATATATTTTATTTTGTGGTAAAAAATAAGATGTCTCACCTTTCCCAGATAAGGCATTTCTAGTTTTCTCAGTCCAACTTGGAGCTTTAGACTTGTGGGAAAATCCCTTTTTAATTTTCCTTATTGCATTTTTTAAGCAGTAGTTTTAACCCTCATCTAAAGGAGTTCATTAAGTTCCCTAGTCCTATTCTCAGAGACAGAAGCATAGGAACAAGGCAGATTTATATGACAGGGCATAAAGAAATAACCTGCACTAGCCCAGGCTCTGTGGACCATATTTTGAATTGTGTGCACCAGCTGTGCTACCCTTCATCCACCCTTCTCCCCATTGATATTGCAGTTGTGTCCAGCTTTGACAACATTCGTGTATTACCAGGGTGTTGATGTGTGGTGCCATTTTTATGACTTCTTTCAGCGTGCTTGATCTCATAGCTCTTATCCTCCAGAGGGTTCAATTGCAAATGAAAACACACGGCAAATATTTTTCACGTGGTTGACATGGAACATATATTTGCAATCTGCCTCTCCAAGAGTCTATTGCATGTAATAAAGGCAGCAAAAAAATAATGCCTTCCACTGCAAAACATGAGAGATGGCTTAGGAAGGCTGGCCTGTGTCTGTTCTGGCTAAGATTAGTAGTTGGAGAAGTTTGATTTGTGCCACTGACAATAAGTGTTCATTTTCATCTGGCTAATGCATTCAAATTTCACAATGATGGTGCATTACAAATGCTGCATAAACAGCTGCTGCATTAAGCATTATTCAAATTGAAAAGTCAAGAATTTAAATTTTAGGAACTACTGGAATACAGGGGCCCAAAGCATCATAAATTTTGTCCTACTCTGCCTGGTTGGATTTAGTAACCTTCATACAACTTACAAAGAGATAATACTTATTTGTTCACAACATTATTGCCCTGCTCATAATAACAGGACTCACCTCAACTGAACTTCACCAGGAAAGACTCTCAGAGGTGTTACACTCTTATAAATTTAATGAAAACAGTTTATTCGGTGAAATGAGAGGAAGACTCAAACTCGAGAGGTTAGTGCTCGAGATCCACATTCGTAAAAAGTCAGTTTTTACCTATTTCATAGCAGTTTTCTACAAGAGTTGCTAGGTCATTGCATGGGATAGAACTTCCTTGGGGGTGCACATGGGTTCTTGTTTTGGTCTCCTTCTTTCCTCATTCTCACCCAGCCTGGCTTGACTTTCCCTCTGGGTTACTAATCCTTGTGTGACCTCAGCAAACTACTACAAGTTCTATCAAACTATTTTCCTGCTTTCTGAATTCTTCAATTTTTTCTGGTTTAGGTCCTGCTGTGGGAAATAGTTCTAGTTTGAAGGAAAAAAGCTCTCTGATGTCTCCTGGCTGATAATCTTGCACTAGTCCTCTGCAGCTGAGAGTGGCTATTGCAGACAATGTTTAGTTGAAATCCAGCAGCAATATTGCTTCAGGAGACCTGTCTGGTTACTCTGTTAGTATCAGGCATACACAATCTCAATACCAGCAGGAACTTGATAAAGTTAAAAAAGAATAATTTTGTCAGAGGTGTACAGTGATTAAAAGTGAAAACACCTCCATTGAGAATGCACAAAACTGAAATTTACCAGAAACCTAAGGACTGACCAAATCTGCATGGATTTTCCAGGGTACAACAAAAAGTTCTTAAAATACGCTTCAACAAAATCATATTTTGGAAAATTAGCAATGTTATCCAGAGCTGAAAAAAGAATACCTGGATTTAATGAAAGATAACATCCATCAAAATATTCAAACAAAATGTTTCCCCTGGTTCTGGAATGTCTTCAGAAATAGTTAGCCTGGGTAGAAGTATAGCATGAGAAATTTAACTACAAGTATTTTGCAAAATGAAGAGAAATAAGATCGGAGCATTGGAAGATTTGGTTAATTTCTGTGTCAGGCAGGGTCAGTTACGTTCTTGCATGAATGACAGTACCTCATCTCCGGCAATTGTCCATTGTAAATGATGCCTTCAAATAAAATTTTAAAGGTGCCTGATAGTATACAGGTGCATTAATTTCATATCTGGCCTTTCTCCTGAAAGAAAAAGTCATTACTTCTCTTTAAGAGCAGTCTGAGTGGAAAAAATCCAGTAAGATTTCTGGAATACAGTAATCTTAAAATACTCAATATGGATATTCCACATTTACTGTATTATCTTTTATTTATAGATGTATCTTGTGTTTATTGCTTGGAGTAAATGTAGCTAAAGGTAATATTCTTGCCTCAAGTGCCTTAAAAATTAGACAATTTACAAATATAAAAATGAAAAATTAATATGTACTAACAAAAGACACAGAAATATTTACCATATTGTTTTATATCTCTGTTATTGTTCTTATCTTTCAAAAAGTTATCTGTTTTGCTTAGTCAAAGGAAACAAATGGTGTTAATAAGCTTTTGAAATGGATAAGTCTTCTGATGAGACCCAGGTTCACCAAGAACAGACATCAATGCCCTCAAGATTAGATAAATGCAGAAAAAAATATCTTAATTCCTATTAAAGAAAGTATTGTCACCAGTGCTTTTACTGTGAAAGTGACATAAGATGAAAATATGTGAGGAAATTTGGGGATTATATTGGATTTTTCTCTCCTACTGTAAAGCCATAAAAATGATAGTGTCAAGAAATATAGCCTATGTAAACAGAAAATTTAATTGCATTTAATTGCAACTGCTCAGTAGTGGGACATTTAAATCCAAAAGAGAACCTATAATTGTTTCAGTTTCATTGACTGACTTTAATTAACATTTAGTTATACTGTAAATGTAGAAAACTATCAATGAAAATGAGTGGACTTTTAAAGGTGTAATGCACTGAGCATAACCACAATAATAGATGAGCTTTAATGCTATTAAAATTCAGGAAAAATAAAACCCTCTCCCTTTTCTAGGTTAACTCAAGCAGTTAGGATGTAAGCTTTTCTTGCATTCCTTTTTATTTACTTTCCCATCACATAGCTGAATGTATTTTTAAAGTATGTATGCTGCTGTGTTTAATGTTTAGATGCAATGGCTTAAAGAAAGCCTTTTAATCCAGAAATTAATTCAAACTACTTATAATTTCATATCTATCTGCACTTAGACTCGGACTTAAAATCAAGTGAAAAATCTCTCACTGAGTGTAATGGGCAAGGACTCAGGCCCTTGTAGTGTGTTCATTACCAAAGACTCTAATTCTGCTACTGACTCCATGTGGGAGTCAATCGAAGTCAATGATGCTTCTAGAGGGAAGCTGAATCTGTCTATGCAAAGTCAATTGCAGGACTTATGCCTTTGTAACTGAGCATTGTGTTTTCATCAAAAATGCATTGATTTGCTCTCTGAAGAACATAATGGAGGCCTCAACTCTCAGGGTAGTATTTCTCCTCTTCTGCCATGTCTCATTATGATTTTTCCTAATTCAAATGTATACATCCTCTGTTTTTTAAGAGGTTTTTAATATGATGTGTTACTACATTCCTTTTTGTTAGGACTTTGAGGAGGAGTTGTTTGTTTACTGAGCTTTTTATAAGAAAATAGTGATGAAAAAGATATTTGTAAATATAGAACTACTCTCTAAGCAACATGAATATAATAAAAACACCATCAAAAACTCTGTTGTATCTATAAGTGGTTTAAAAGGTTAATTGTCTGAGTTTTACCTAATGGGTTCAGGTAATTAAAATGCAAGGGAGGTTTGGGTTTTTTTCTCTAGTTTTTCTCCTGTCTAAATAAAAGGAGAAGAAATCTTTAAATCAAATTTCACAGTTTCATCTATACTGTGGAGAAATGTGTGGTTATCCTAAAAACTTTAAAAGGCATCCAGAAAGACAATGGTTTATATATAAACAGACAGGACAATTATCTTTGAGTAACTGTTTTTTTTAGACTTAAGGCTTCAGACCTTAGTTGTCACATAGAGTTTTTATATTTTCCCCTTCTGATATGTCTAACCCAGAGGTCATTAGACACTTCCCCAGGATGGCGAAAAGAAGGTTCAAGCTTCTCAGCTGCCTGAATAGATTTAGAAAAACTGATTGAGGTGGTTTGCTTGGAAAAGCAGAGGCAAGAGGGAGATGGCAAAAGGAATCTCCCTCAATTAATTTTGCTATACTGAAAAGAAATTCAATAAATAAATAGGGAACAAAATTAAAAAAATTACATTTAGTTTAATCTCTGCCCTGAAATCTGACAATGATCTACAAAGGACTTCTGAGGAAGGGGGGCAGGAGCTGATAAAGTTCAGTAGCATGCAGAAACAGTGTAAAAACAGAAGTGTATGTTATTACCTTCACTACTGATTCTTGGCTCTCCTATTATCCTTTTGGTAAGACTGGATAGTTGAGCATTCCATTCTGCTCTGTTTTTCTATTCCCATGAAATTGTGTGGCAGGCTGAGCATAGATACAGTATAAGTAAAAAGGTTAGAAGAACGTTCCTGTTACAAGGTATGTATAAGCCTTAGAGACTGCTGGAAGGCTTCTAAAAATTCCTTTGTTTCTCCCAAAAACCAGTTCAGACAGCACTGTTAATATACATTGTTTACCATGTTAGCTGTTTATGTATGTTTGGTGTCAAGTGTACTTATTATGCAGTGTGCTAAATGTAACTAAAACATATTATAAGTAATATGAGCAAAGATCTGAACAGACCTTTGAGACACCAAGAAGGAAAGTGTTGGTTCTTTCTCCAGCTTCGTAGCAGAGCCATTACTAATGGCTTCTGACTGCCAAACACAAACAGCAGACACAGATGTAAGGTCCACTTTCAGTGGTTGCTTTTCTGGCAGGCAGAGATACTGCTTACCCTGCTGAAAAGCATCCGAGCAGGCTGTCCTGGCTGCTTAACAGCAGGTTAGAGAGAAAACAGCCTTTGGGTGATTGGTGAAGCCTGAAACTTTGTAATGGGATACCAGAGAAGAAAAATTCCTGATTCTTGCCATAAAGTCTGTGGGGAAGCTACAGAGGGGGAATGAGATGGCAAGAGCTGATGTTACTGGCAAAGAGAAAGTCCAGCTTCACTTTGTGGATGTGAAAGAGGAGGACACACTGGCTTTCTAAATGTTGCTTTGAAGGCATGCAGAAAGCCTGCATTTCTGGTTTTAATCTGGCATATCCTAAAATACATGTTAAACTGTATTTTCATGCTAAAATTGAATGTCTGGATAATGACTCCTCCAGCTTGTGTGCAGCTTTAGGTAGCCATTTGTGTTTACATAACTATGCAACTGTGACTAGATGAAGGTCTTGGGTATCTTTTTAAACAGCCTGTAGGTTTTGATTAAAAATCACCAGATTATGTCTTGAAGTGGTTTGCTATAATTAGGAAAACTGAATTAACAATTTAGTAATTTTAGATCTTCTGCTCTCTTAAAATGCAAATTTTTGTTTAAAATTAACATTTTATAGATAGAATTGAGAGAAAAAAGTTAATAAGGAATATTAGATCCTTATTTATTTTCTGGTAGTGTTGCCACAAACATCAAAATTCCAGGTTAATTTCCACATCATATAGAGTTTTTTTGTTTGTTACTGATAGAATATTTTACTCTATTCTTGCAGTGTAACCTTTTGAAACGAGACCATTTAATTCCTGTAATAGGAAACCATCTACACTGTGGATGCACTGGGATACTGTGCTGGAGGTGGCATTTTTGTAGGCTTACATTTTGATTTGTTATAAACGTTGTTGACAGGTCACTTTATTAAAACATTGGTAAAAGATCTGTGTGAATTAAATAAAGACAACCTCACCTCATTTAGAAACTTCATGTGATGGTTGGATGACATTGGATAAAAAAATAACCAACCACTCTGGGAGGAAAAAGGGTGTTGGAAGCTATCTATCCAAGGGACTTGAATATTATAGGAAGCATTTCATCTTGCTTGATATTGCCAGCTCTAATTAGTCCTGTTAGGAGTAGGGTGACAATGTTTACCCATTTTGATGTTTAGCTAGTGTACTTTTGCATTTTTTTCAGACCCCTGTTTGCATGTATACACATAATTTTCACAACTTTCCTTCCTGGATGTGCTCTGTGGATGGATCTGTTAGTGTTGAACACAGAGTTTTCAGTCACATGCCTCAACATTTTCTTGCTGTTGAAGTCAGTCTGAAGTGTTTCTCTGCACTTCCTTCTGACCCTATTAGTCATGGGGAGTTTTTGTTTTCTTGAAAGTCCTCATTTAAAAAATCAGATTTGTTCTAATTTTTTGGCATAAGCTCCACCATGTACCCGCTGTAGTATAAACATACACACAGCTGCTGCAGCAAGAGATTTTGTGGTGGAAGGACAAAAAACAAAAAGATGGGACTTACTCTCCTTGCATCTTCTCCTGCCTCAGCAGTTACCAAGAGGAGCGAGAATGGGACAGACTCATGTGAAAACTCATGTGGAGGCCTGAGCTGGGAGCTGGAGGGTGACCTCCAACATACACAGAGCTCTTGTCAAAGTTTAGTCAGGGACAAGGTCCATCTAACGCTCTGTAATCATCAAGCAAGTGATAGGCCACAAGCCTGGCCCAAGATTAGACTAGAAAAACACAAAGCAAGTCAGGAACAGCAGGGAACAAATCTCAGGACAGGTGTGGGTGTTTGGTCTGAGCCTGAATGGAGCCCTTCAAGTCACAGAGAAGCTGGCGGGGCTGATCAAGCCAAGTGTGCCCATGGGTGTCCTCAGGCTCCTCATAGTAGTCATGTCTGTTTTCTTTTCTGAAGACTGTCTTTTAAAGGGGGAGGAAAAATGTACCTTTCTGCTAAAATCTGCTACTCTCTGGTTTCTGAGGCTGGGGTTGCTTGGATACTGAAATCTCTGAGTAGTTACCTCTCATCCATTTAATTTTGACCCAGTTGTTGACTGTCCTTCACTTGGCTGTCATTCTTTTTCCTTCTCGTCAGTTATCGATCGTAATAAAACCTTCAAACAAACTGTTGGAACTACAACAGCAGCTAGCATAACAAAAACCAACATCCTCATTCAACTCTTTTAGCAGAGCAAGGATTGGTGCCTTCTTTAACACAAGTCTCCCACGAATTCTTGTCTTGCTGCCATATTTTACTTGTCAGATTGTTTGTGTTCTAATAAAAAACTTTATTCTAAGAGTATTGGCAACATCCTGTTCCTTTGTTGGTCCCTTTCGTGAAAGATTAGCAGTGACAGATGCTGCAAGTAGAGCCATGCAATCATTGTCCATACTGCTCATCCAGTTCTGCTCTACTCAGTAATGTGACAATATTATTTCTGCAGTTGAGAAAATGTTCCTTTGGATATTTCAGTGAATATCTGCAGTTTCATTTGTGTGCAACTGACAACTGTCTGTGGGCTTGCAAGGCAAGGAGAGAATGTGATCACATCAGCAATGTTAAAGGGATAGACAGAAAGTTTTTTAGTCCTAACTCAGTGATGCACCCTATTGTACTGATGTGACACAATTGCTTTTCATGTATCTTTATCTGGAATTGTGTTTTCCCATGGAAACTACAGGAAATTGGATGCCATAGATCACAATACAATTGAACTGGCTTGAATGGATTCTTATATGGATTCTTTATATGCTCTGTGTAACCTAGCATGCTCCCTAACTTATACCTGATGACCAAGCTCTTCATCTGCATTCGGGCAGTCTAGTGACAGTTGTCTCCTGGGATGCAAAGTGCTGGGATACCAAGACACAAGGTAGGCTCAGCTAGGAGAGATGAATCCTTTTGAGTCCATTTATCAAAGGAAACTGATTTGGGCTTTTAGGACAGCCTCTAGATGATTTAGAAACCAGTACTTGCTTATTCACAGAGATCCAAAACATTATTCTCTTTATGCCTTGTTTCTTGGGGAAATAAGAAAGAGAAATGGTCCAAGGCAGCAGGTACACTTCCATAGAGGTGTCTGCATTCACTCAAGAGCAACCAAAAAAAAACCACTTCCAGCATCATCTAGCGACCTCAACAGTGAATTGCTGGTCCATAAATACTAGTAATACATAATATAGATAGCACATAACCTGCAAGATGAATTGGCCATGTCTGTTAGCTGACTTGATATTGAACCGATAACATTCATTCCAAAAGACTGGTTTACTCACTGGAAAACTCTGGACCTGTTTCTTAGTTTATCATTGTGCCACACACCTGCATTAAACCATGGATGCATTTGTCAGTACACTTATGCCACAGAAACAACCTTTCTCCTTTCCCATCTTTTCCAGCATGCAAATGTTGTTTTCTCTTTTCTTAGTAAGTCTTGTGTTTCCTTACTGCCCATAATACCTTTTTTACTTTTCATGAGAGTAAAAAGGATATATCAGCTTGCTAACTGGCAAGAGAGCAAACCCTCTGCTTATTTACAGACTCAGGTAATCAAATTTGTTTTGTTGTATAAGCACATCCTTTTTAAAGTACATTACTAGACTGCTCTGTTTCCCCTTTCTTTATCATTGATTGAATTGGTTATTTAGTGACAAATATCATAATGATTCTGCTGATGTTTATGGAGCTGCAAAGGAGTATTCAATATTTTTGCTGCCTTAGGAAAAGGCTTTATTTTATTTTTACTCTTTGCACACTTTCGTTGGTAAACTTGAAAAGGAAAAGAGCAAACAGTAGGAAATCATTAGTTGGTACTGACAGGTCAATGCAGTGAGATTATTCCTATAGACTCTAGACTTGCTGTGTGTTTAAAGATAAAAGGTAACATAATTGTATATTTTTTCAAGTTCTTACTGTCCAAAGAGAATGTATTTTTATAAATAGGGTAATTTTTGCTGAATGGGTCCATAAACGTTCTCAGAAATTGCAGCTGTAGAAATATTTATGTACTGGCATAAGGTTTTGTACAGATTTTCCAAAAATTGGGAACGAACCCACTGTTCTGCCACTAAACTGAGCATGGCTTTCTATATATTTTTACTTCATCTAAATTTTCACATCATTGAAGCATCTACCAAGAAGACACCTCTTTCCAACTGGATGGAAAATTATTCTTTGAATAAAGCAACATCCCGCTGTGCCTTCCGTGGAATACTTTGACAGTGAGAGGAAATATTAAAAATTGTTGCCACAATTCTGCATCAGATTTACCATTTTCAGTTTAGTTTTCTAAACCTAGGGCCTTACTGAAAATTGCATATTAGTTGGAAAGAGGTGCCAAACATCAAAATACATGCAGCAGTGGTGTTTGACTGTAGATATTACTTTTAAAATTTGAGATAGCCATCTTTGAAGAGTTCTAGTGCTTCTCAGTGAAAATATGTATGTTGTTGCTTCCTTGCTTGGGGTCTGATACAATACCTTTTCCCAAAAGTAGGATTTACTTGAGAACTTAATACAGTTTAATTAGGATCTTCATTTTTTAATGTCTTGTACATTTACACATAATGTACTGTCACTGTTTTGACCTATCATTTGGTTGCAGATTGTCGTATGAAAAAACACTGCAGAAAAAATTCTGCTATTGGAAACAGTGGTGTTGTAGCATTTCTTCTAAACAGAAGCATGTTTAATGGTCAATGAAATGAGCTCTTGGCAGTCATTCAATTTGATGATTAAAGAATTCCTGCCTTTACAATAACAATGTTATAGTACAAAATAGCATTAGGAAACTGACTGTGCTGATTGGTTTGCAATGAGTCATAGCTATGCAATTATGGCTCTGCAGTCGCCCAGGCATGACATCATAAAACAAACTGTCACAATACAGACTTAAAAATTATTTTAAAAAATTGTGGTTTAAAAAATAGTTTAAAAAAAAAGCCAGTATTCTCTGAGTATCCTGTATGTTACATGTGTGTTACATGTTGTGTGCTGCATGCATGGTTAGACAAATCTACTGGCAGATGAACTTTCTGTTGCAAGCCTTAGTGGGTGATTTTGCAGATTTCACTTTTACCAATGTCAAAATATAAAACAAAATGAAATTTAAAACATCAAGGGATGGGAGACATTTGTGCTTTCCTTTGAGGCCAGAATTTTTTCTGTAGGTCTAACTTTTGACTGCTTTCCCTCCAAGGCCAAAAATCCTGATGTAAATAGCTGGCTCAAAGTGACTCTTTTGCCTTTGCTCTGTAACCTGAGAGCTCAGGGAAGTGGCACATTTAATATTTCATTACAAGTTCTGATATACCTCTTAATTCCTACATTGGGCTTCTAATGGCCAGACTATGGTGCTGATCTGTTATATTTCATATGGGCAAAGATAAAATCTTTAGAGATTTTACAGAATTAGAGCCCCAGTGCTTCATCTTGTTGTATTCTATTCTGAGAAGCTTCATAATTTTTCCTATAATCAGTTCCTGAGGTTTTGAAGGGTATCCTAAAGCCATATAAAGGAACTGCACTAGTCAGTGAAAAGTCAAAGGAATATGAATACCAGAGGTAGCTGTAGAAATACCTAAAATTTACTTTGAGTATCTCTTCTGTCACAGTTTAAGGTAAAAAGCTTAGCATTGCACTTTTGTCTAAATTTAAAGGAAAATATCTTTTTAATCCAAAGAATAATTTTAGGATTTTCAGGAGAAGAAATAGTTTCAGTCCAGCCCAAGTGTGGAAGTAAATCCACTGAAGTTTTTCAGAAAAATTTGAGAGACAGACAGATAAACCATAGTCAAACACACACTAAAATCTCAGTACTCTGAGCTTAATATCATGCATAAATGTCTTAACTACCAGGCTAGGAAGGCTGTGTCTCTCTTTAATCACTTAATCCACTAGTATAATTCAACATGAGCTGGAACAGAGCCTAAGCTGTGCATGTTCTCTTGTTTTGATTCTACTTATGAAATCTTTTTCCAGCGGTGTTTTCTTCAATACCTAGTAAAATTCTGTAGAAGAAAAAATGAAACTTGGAAAAATATTTTTATGCACTTGTCAGCAACTTTTTCGGTGCTCATCTTCAGCATCCAAGATGACCCCTTTCAGTTCTAACCAAACAACACTGATTTCTTCACTCTTCCTTGATCCGAAAAAGACTGAGATAAAAAGTTGCTGTAGATGCTTTGAGACAAAAGGGTGGGACAGTAAAAGCAGTCAGCTGGACTTGTTCCATTTTCTTTGCTGGAAAAAGAACAAGAAAAGGCTCCATAACTAGGAGCAAAAGCAGGGTACATCCAAGTCTTGCTCCCTGCTTAATATTGAGAGGAGAAAATATGAATTGCCAGCCACCACCAAGTGTCTGCTTTTTCATGCAGTGTCTCTGTTGGAGGCAGTCGAGAAGAGGCAGTGGTGGGAGGTGACATTATATCATACTAGTCAGACAGATCTCATGGGGCCAGTGAGGCTCAGAACCCCAAATATCTCACTTTCAATCCCAGTTTAGAGACCAGACTTCTGACTTCTGGAATTTCTCCATAGAAATTGTAGTTCTGGTTCTAACTCCTTTACCTCAGGCTCCATGGACCTGTCAAAAGGCTGCAGTCAAACGCTTGTTCCTCTACAGGTAAAGAGGTGTTTGTCTGAACTTACACTGTTTGAGATTGCCATGTATTTTCTGATTGGAATAGCATATCATCACAGAGCAAGCTCTGCTTTGTCTGTACATTTTTCCTTTCTCTTTATTTGTGGTTAGTAAGGTGCCTACTCTGGAGCATGAAAGTTCATCCCTGATTTACCTGGATGATATTTTTATCACACCCTTCCAAGTAACCTATCCCTTTTTTATGCTTTAGCCTTGGTTCATTAACTTTTCACCTGGGGAATGTAGTAAACAGAGAAAAATCAATTCTGACTCAATCCAGCTCTCTAAACTTTCTGGAGTTCTTGTTCAACACTGAAACCATGACCCTGGAGACTCCTCTTTCATAGAGAATATATATGAACTTTGTCAGTCAGTCTGATTAAATCTCTCTCCCCCTCTTTCTCTCCCTCTCTCTGTCTCTCCTGTCTTCTAGTCTCTTTTTAGCCTCTTTTTATGCCAGACCTTACTGAAAGGAGATGTAACAGAACCACACCAGTTTTATGCTTAGGAGATAGCTGCAGATATTCCCTGATTGATGGCTACTCTATTTTTCTTCTGAACATGTTTTTTACTCCTGTCACCTTCTCTTCTCTTCTCTCTATGAAACCCAGGGTAAGAAAAGGGAGACAGCAAGTAGGTCCTATTAAAAATTCACATTGTGCTCCTCTGCAGCAGTGAAAACAAAAGTATCCCTTATTCTGAAGTATAAACTACCTGGGGCGGCAAATGCTATAGTTTCAAGGGAAGTCTGATTAAGACAATAGAGAGAACCTTCAAGACCAGAGTTAATTAAAACTTCTCCCAAGTACAGCACATCAGAATGGAATTTCTAAAACCCTCAGAACAGAGCAATAACCTTTTTCACATTGTTTTATATCTTACTTCACATAAAAAAAGACACAAGACAAGGAAAACTAACAAAAGAATGATAGCAAGGTTTCCTCCACAAATATTTAAACCTGCTTAAACTTATACAAAAAAATAAATATTGAAGTATTAATTCCACATACAGAACAAAGTTATCCTCCAAGTGGAAACAGCCTATCTTTTGACATAAGGGCTGTCATTTTACATTGTATCAAAACACAATTTTATTATAGTTCTATGCCATATTCCTCCTCTTGTTTCTAGATGACAGGCAAGATATGAATACACTAGTTTGGATATCAGTATAGCATAGTCTAGGTTAATTATCCTTGCCAAGATGAACTGTAATAGTCCTTTATTTCTCGTAGAACCCTAACTAGCTCAGAGGTTTTTATACAGCAGCAAACTGGCCCACCCAAACATACCCCTTACAGAGAGATGCTCCTTACTTCTTACATAAAAGAGCTTCTGACCTGAACAACATTGGACTTTGATGAAATGGCCAAACTTTGCAAAATGCCTCTGAATCATCTGTATTATAAATTCATTTCATCACTAACCAGGAACCACAAATTGGGTCTTAGAAAATCCTTTGTGAATGTGAACTCAGGCAACCTGCTGAATGTCTTTGACTTTTTCTTGTAAGGGTTCTGTGTTCCAGATATTGATCTTAATCTGAATCCAATACTCTGTTTTGGGATCTCTTCTCTGAACTGGTGCATTTATGTGAGACATCTATGTTGTATCAACTCCACCCTTCCTTCCCCACTCGTTTTTACATTTAGTCCACTAAATTTTCATAATGTAAAAAAAAAAAAGCCAAAATATAAAGACCTAAATTGGAAGGCCGCACCCTCTTATCTTTTGTGATAGCTCGTAAAGGTCTGGAAGTATGCTAGGAGATCAGATGAACACTGTTGCATTTTTTTCTGAACTGGAAGAAGTAACATTGGCTATACTTAACAGGAAAACTTGGTCAACAGGTCCTGCACCGCCAGCCAATTTGCATTAGAGGGCAGAGTGATGGCCATTTTGCTAGAAATTATACTTTTTCATCCCATAATTCGTAAACAGATGCACACATCAAATGCTACAGCAGAAGAAGCCAGTAGGTCCATCCAGTTGGCCCTATCTCTACCAGAGGTCAATGCCAAAATCTTTGGAGGAGGTAATAAAGCCTATGTTATGTACCCAATTTTGTAATCATAAAAGGGATAAATTTCTTCATGAATCCAGCTGGTGATCATTTTATGTCTTGAAATTGTCTGTGGATAAACTCAATAATTTTTTTTTGTGTTGCAAATGTCTAATTATTAAAAAGCAAACAAATCCAGTAACATTAAGAGCATCACTGAAACATTACACAGCTCATCTTGGAAAATTATGGGCTTGTTTTTATTTTTTACAAATAATGCTACAGATGGCATTAGCATAGAATTTTCACAACTTAAGGGCTGTTTTAATAAACATCTAGTGTCAAAGTCAGCATCAAAGTCAGGACTGGAAAGAGCAGGTGTAGCTTTTTATTTGCTGCTTCTGTAACTTAATTGTGATCCTCAGCCAGAGACAGGAGACATTTTGTATAATACTGTAAAGGAGAAAAGAAGACATTGTGATTTGCAGTTGATAAACCTGTATTTGCAATATAATACAAATTATTTATTCTCCTCTCACATGATGGAAATGTTTATATTGTGAAGTACTGTACGGAATTGATGATTCCTAATGAAGGAGTTATTATTATGTATTAGCAGTGTGGTATGTTGTGACTTCTCAGTAAGTATGTCACCATTATATTCATCAGCCTCATGACTTAGTACTTCCTTCCATTGAAACATAGTCTTAATTGTTCTCTAAGTGATCAAAACTATGTTATGTTTCACAGAATGCTGCATTAAGCAAAAGATGAGCCAAGGAATACTGGAATTATGGAGACATTTTAGGATTGGTACTGTCTCCTGCAAGTATTAAACATTTCTAATTTTTCTTTCACTTTTTCCTCACTTCCAAGTACTGTACACCTTCTTTTAAGGGAGCTGGCCTGTTTTTATGCAGGACATTTTGAGATCTCATACAGAATGCATTTTTCCAGTGTTATTCTCTTTTTAAAAAAACAACAAACCAAAACAACACCACAAAAACCAAACCTGACCAAACAAAAACAAACAAAAAAAAAAACAAAAAACACCCACCAAAACAAAAAAAACAACATCTCAAGGAAGATCTTCACACCTGAAAGAACTTGGGGAAAAGAGTAGAATATTTAGAAGAATTGGAAGAAGAACCATTGAATAAGTGTCTATACTCAAAACTGCAAAGGCAGTGACAGCTGCAGTGTTTATGTTGGTGTGTTTACACTCTGCTTTCTCCCACTATGCTACTTCCCAGACTTTGCCTGTATTATTTACTTTACATATAAAATAAAATATCATGCTGATGGGCAGGCTGGAGACACAAACATCAGAAGACAAGAGAATGCTTACAGGTGAGGGTAAACAGGTGTAGCACTGGTGGATGTGGGTCAGATTTAAGTTTCTAGACTCACAGAAGGATGTCAGACCTCAACACAAACTGCAAGCTTGAAAAAATGGAGGCAAAGGTTACATTCTATTTATAAATGGTCAGTGAAAAGATGGGACAGATAATGACACCAGAAACACTGTAAAACTGACAAATATAATTTTATTACTTTGATTTAGAGCAGGAAGGGTTTTTTTTTATTAAACAATCTGATTTTAAGATGAGAAATAAATGACAAAGCAGTTGTTCACATTATGGAACTTAGTAATCTACCACTAACCTATTACTTGGGAATGTGACAAAATATTCCTTTTTATTTTAAAAAAATGTATCCTGAAGCATGTTTAAAGCACAGAAATATATTTTACAGGAAAATTCTTCCACTTATCAAGAACAAAAAAACATTCTCAGACTCAAGGGCAAAAATCCACCCTAAGAACTCAGAATGAAACTTACTAACAGTAGTATACATGAACTAGAAAATGGTATTATCTTCTGTGAAAATGATGTCACTGCCTTACATTTGCACATCAAGTTTATATGATTGCATTGAAGAAAAAAAATTTCTGTAAACCAAACAGACAATACACTTCTACTTAAGAAGATGACTTTTCCTTGGTCATATTTACAACTCAGCAATAATTTCATATATATAGTCAAAATAATTTTTTTGAGCTGTGTTACAGAGAAAGCTATAATGCAATCCTGGTAATATTAATAATTCTTTTAGATTAAAAAAACATTTAACAAAATGATTTACAATGAAAATCTAAGACTAGATGTTGGGGTGAGGATACACATTGTCAAGAGACTTAAAAAGTGATAAACTGTCTTTGGAGTTTATAGTACAACAATTAGGAGCAAAATAGAAACCTTTGGCAATAATGTGTGACAGAAGGAGGAGAACACCAGTTGTAGGTCTCTATATCCTTAGTAATTACTTTTGATGGGGACATTGATGTTAAATTAGCACTCCCATCCATTTGTCCTGAAAGAATTTATGTAAAAAAATTCCCTAGTAACCCACTCAAACCCCACCTTTTAAAATCAGCCCACATTAGAAAGAAGCTTTCAGATGACAAGAGAGTTTGTGTAAATTTGAATCTACGATTCAAACAACTAAGTTTGAGAAGGCTAGCACTGAAACACAAGCTCCAAAAGTAAGTTTTAACAGAGGACAACTACCTAATTTTACAGAGAGAAAACTTTTATTTCTTCTTTAGTAGCATTTAAATAAAGCCAAAGAAGAGTTATTCCAGGACCAAGAACACAAAGATGGTAGTTTGTAATGACTCCTAGATGACTGTTTGGGACTAGATTGTGAGGTGGAATACGGGCAACAGAGGAGCTACAAGCAGGCTGTAATGCTTCAGAAAGAAACCCAAAAAGAGTAATGTTGTACATCCAGCACCACATTGGGTACACAGCCTTAACTGAAAAGAAAATTGTATAACTTAGCTTAGAAAAGGTGTTGGGTTTGATGCAGTGGAACTGTGTGACTGTGCAACATGCACCTTTTGTTGCAAGGCACGTATGAAGTTCAACAAGTGCAAAGAATCTGTTGAAAGAAGTATTGTTGAGCAAACCATTCTGGTGTTCATCTTCATATCTCCAAAATAGACTGACGCTAGTGCTAAGAGTTAAAAGGGAACCAGTTTTCTGAGAAGCTGCTGCTGAAAGCAGACACACTTAGCAGAGCACACCTTTCAGATTGCAACACTGGTATTTTCTAAGACTTGGAAGAGGAGTCTATCAGCATGTCACAGTCCCCTTTCTATTTCAGAAGATGGGGTCCAATACAGTCTGGCAATACGAAGCATGACTTGGCTCTCTTCTAAGCAGCAGCTGATGATTTGGGCTAGGCAGGTTGCAAGAAGCAAATATGGAAAATACTATTTTATGATTGTATGCACTCTATGCACAAATGTTAAGTGTGCAAAAGACACGGTGAACTTACAGCAGTAAGTGAGTCAGGTCTATTCATTTTAATAATAGGATAATCGCAATTAATTGCTACTTTTATTTCTGGGGAGACAATTTGGCAAGGAATGTGATCAGGAAATTGAAGGTATGTTGTCTTCAGAAAATGAGACACAGTACATGTTGGGAGAATTCAGACAACTGACTGCCAAATAACAGGAAAGTAGAGCCAGCACTGAAGAAACAGACTGATAGAAAAGATGAAACAAGTGGGGATGATGTTACACGACAACATATTACCATTGCAACTCTCCTTTCCATGCTCCTTTAGAACATGGATATTTAGAGGAAAGATTGATGAGGCAGAGGACTAAATTATGCTTCACATGACGGCTGTGTCATATTTTCTTCTGTTCAGTACAAACAGTAATGAACAGCAGAAGTGTCTGAGGAAGTGATAATAACATCAAGGTTGTGGGTTCGCTCCCCAGATGGGCCATTCACTTAAGGGTTGGATTTGATGATCCTTAGGGATTCCTTATTATTCAGAATATTCTGTGATATCTGACCGTGTGATTAATGCTGCAGAAGATCTAGCTATCCGCATCTATGACTTTACAACTGGGCAGGCCTCAGCATAGTTAAAAGCAACTGCAAAAGTAATTTCAAAAGGTTAGATTCCATATCACATGGACCTTTGACCACAGAAGTTCTATACGGGCCATGTTAGCTCAGATCAGTACTGAAGAATATTCTGGAAAGTCATATAAAAGCTGGAGATACAGCAGTATGCTGTAAAGAGGTAAAGAGCCCATGGCCTAAAGGGCACATACATGTTGTCTCAGGTATTGTTGTCTTGTCTAAGATAAGAGGGTCAGGAACTATATGAAAAACAGGGTAGCTGTCATGCAACCCTGGAATGCCAGAAAAGTAGAAGAAAGTCCCTTTCCAACAGCATAGGCAAAAAGTGGCATTCTGGTCTGATTGGAACTTCAAAGGAGTTTATGATAGAAGCAGCGGCTCAGGTTTGGATATTGTTTTAGCTGCTACATTGATGTTCAATTGACTGAACAACTGTTCAACATCCAGTGAAATTCCATTTAAATTTCCTGAAAATTTCACTTTCACATTCTTGCTTGGAAGCAAGAAGAACTGAAAATCTCAGTGCCTGGATTACCAGATCTTAGTTCCTGTGTCAACTATGTACTGAAATCTCTAAACACCCTTTAAAAATTGGAAGCTTTTCCCCTGAAGTCACCATGGTGCATCTGAAGCCAAAAAATGTAAGAAAGATGTAACAGGAGAAAAAATGACTAGAAGTAAAAGTGAAATAAATTCCTCAACTGAAGTATCTTCAGGATATCTCTATACTCTCGACAGGAAGGACACCACCTGGAGCCACAGCTGGCAACAAAATAAAAAAAACCCCTCAAACTGAGAGTACAAGCATGATCCTGATTATTGGTGATCAAGGCAACTCAATACAAAGCAGTATCCCTAAAATGTTCCTAAATCTTACTTTCAATTTCAGGTTTCTCTGTCGGGACCTTGACAGAGAAAAGCAGAGATACAATGTCAGATTGTACTGGTTGGGGGTTTCCTGCTTTTTGTATGTTTTGCCAGAAAGTTTTCATTGCACAAGAAAGTCTACTTTGTGAAATCTCGGTGGTGAGACTTTTGTCATTTTAAAATTGCTTTTTAAATCTATGGTCTTAAATACAGATAATAATTATTGCACTTTTGAAAACAGAAAGTCCTTTGAAGGAATAGTAGAGGCACTGAATTCAGTATTTGGGAAAAGCATATGATAATTTAAGTAGTGGATGGTCACTGTTGTTATCTAATACTTCCCTTAGCAATTTTCTGGAACATTTTACAACATTTCTGGTTTTATTGGTTCTGTTTCTTGTTCAATACATTGACATTTGTAGATTTTCTCAGTGCAAATGGAAAACTGATATTATTATTGCCCAAGTTGCAAAGTATATGTTCATTAAATTGTTTCTTGCATTAAAGATGCGTAAGTAGCAAAGCAGCAGCTGCATTTCTATGCTGCTGACTAATTGACCAATTACTATAAAAAAATATTTTCAGAATTTCTCTTCCTTTGAAATGGGGAACATTTGCAATGTTATGGCCATTATCGGTAACATGAAAGAAGAAAGTCTGTACTTTCTTACAGTAAAAGTGCTTAGTGTCTTGAATATTGTGGAAACAGCAAGTTAGCAAAAGAGATGTTTTGCATTTCAGGGCTGTGCTAAGGCCATTTGGAGCTGTAATCATAATATTGTGTAAGCATCCCTACTGCTCAATGTGTAGAATGCTGCCTTTCCTTTATTTTTCACCTAAGGGAGTCATGGGTTTATCTCAGAAACACCTCACTCAGCAGCTGGCACCTCTGTGCACGGTCAGGCAGTGCATCCTGGCTGCTTCTCTGTGCCAGGAAAAGGAGGCTAGGTGCCAGCAGAAGTCCACAGGGTAGGTGATAACAAAAGTTAATAGTCTTGAGGCATCCTTTGAGAGGCATAGTGCAAATCACATATTCCTCAAATAGAGTTTCACCAGAAGCGTGGTATGTTTCAATGAAAGAAAGCATTTCATACTCACAAACATCTCCAATAATTCATTTTAGAATTTCTTTTTTAATATTTTTTGTCTTTCCACTGTTTATGAATGACAAAAAAAATATTTTCCTAAATGAAAATTTAAAATATTAACACACATTATTTTACCAAATGGAGTCTGAGATGTGAAATCTTTGGGCAAACAAAGAAGGAACTTCCCTTTTGACAGATTTCTAGACAGTTGAGTCTTCTTTGCTTTTAAACTGTAGGAAAAATAACTTCCACCTGTAAAGTAAAAATTGGTTTCATGACCCAGACTGACTGTCTGAGCAAATTCATGTTCTGTGACAGAGTATAGATTGGTTCATAAATGATTACAAAAAAAGGAAGTTATCAGTTTGGATGTCTTGTAAAAGATCAAATTTGATAGTTTGGCTTTTTTTGTAGTTTTTAAAAAATTTTTTTAGCCCAGGCAGGCCAATGCTCAAAGTGGAATTCATGCTAATATTGGAACAGGCACTTGAAAAAAAAAGCCTTCTACAACCCACTTTCTACTGATCTCAGCTCTTTTCCCCCGGATAAAAGAAAATGTGCCTGAACTAAAGTTGCTAGTTTTCCAGACCCTTAACCTTGGCAGAAAAATTTTCCACTGAAAGTGAAATTAATTCCATTCAAAAATGTTGTCTAGCAGTGGCTGCTGCTGTTGTTGCTTTATTGACTGTTAAGACACCTTTGAGTATGGTTGAGAGAATGGGGAAAAAATAGAAGCATTACTGTGCAATCAATTTTGTGTGTTGCAAGGTGATAATAGAACTGTAACTTTCTGCAGCATTTTGTTCTCACTGCTTCTTAAAGGAACAAACAGCACACAGACAGGTTCATTTGAAACAATTTTTTTAAGTTCCTTTGTGCTTCATTTTAAGAATGTTTACTTCACTATTAGCTCTGAGTGCCAGGTCTAACTATGTTGATTGCTTGTCCTTAGTCTATACTCCTTCCTGGGGCTAACATCCTTCCTGCTACGCCTTGTCAACTTTTAGGTTAGATCAGCTTGGGATATAGATCTCCTGTTGTCTTATCTCTACCTATCAGATAATTAATTAACCTCTCTGTTAGGCTTTGTATTCTTCTCAGTCTTTGATGGATCTTACAGTTTATCAGAATTGCAATTCATTAATACTGCAGATCATTTGGTTAGGACTGTGTCCTCAGGGCTCTAAGTTTTTTCTAGCACAGTGCATGTAGGCAAAGAAATACGATCCTGCTTTTCAAATCAGTAAACAGTGAATCAATGTTCTTGTCCTTTCTTGCACGCTTACTCCCTAATTTCCATTTCTCTTTACTGCAGCTGTTGATGCCTTTAACTTTGCTGTATTTGCCTATTTTTCTCCCATTATTTTGTTTTGTTTCACTCTGCTGTCAAAAATGTCCCCAGAACACGGGTTACTTTAAGTTTTTAAACTTTTTATTGGAGTTTCATATCCTTTGCATAGGAGTTGAAAACATAAACTGCTGTATTCTATTAGATTGATGTTTGTTGCAAGCTGGAATTTAGGTATGTCTACCACGATGATGGAGGTGGTAATTCAGACAAATATTCCAGCAGAGATTAATGACCCTTAAAGCACTAGCTTTGCCATTGCAGTTTAATGGTTTGAAGTTAGCTTAGGGATGATTCCTAGTTGTGCAAGCCTGTTCTGCCAGGTCCATTCTCACATGAATTTCTATTTACATGTTCTGGTATACAAAATATAGAAAATATTCCTACATAGTGTTAGGAATAGACATAAATATCAGATACTGTTCTCTGAGATGCAACAGCTTAGTCTATGCCAATTTGGAAAAAAAAGTCACTGGTTGGTATTCATTTGTGAGAAGTCTAGATTTTTATTGATGCAAAAAAATGGCACTTTTTCACTTTTTCCATATTTGAAAATTGTGTTCACTTGTTCAGCATTTAACAAGAAAGTTTTCACTACAAAAACTCTTGTGTTAGAATTTTCTGTCTCAATTAAAATTAGAAATACCTTTGAGCTGTACCAGTGACCTTCTGCCTGTGCTGAACTTACCAAATGAGTCCTGGTGGCTCTCAGTGGAGCTCCCATTTCTCCTGAAGCAAAGTCAGGAGGCTTATTCCCATCTCTGTGCAGTTTCAGACCCAGTGATTCCAGCTCATATCCTGCTTTCCCTGCTCATACCTGTAGGTCTTTCAAGAAAAGGAGTAACCTTTTTCTTGTGCTACAGGAATAGCAGCAGAAGCTCTGCTAAAAGTTGAAAAAAATTCTCCTTAATGTTTGTGTATTTTAGCAGATGTCAAACTCTTGATTCACACTACTTGATTTAACAGCTGGGCAGAGTTTCCAAACCATCTATGCAATGATATCAGTAGATAGCCAGGAATTTCAATAGCCATGAATATCTACAGTTTCAGCCCACTTAATATTCTCTGAATTCTTATGAGGAATGTAATATTCACAATTAAGTTCAGCATTTCTACAGACTATGTAATATGGCCTTCTATTCACATACAGAATTCTTTCGAAGTAATAAACCTGGATTGTACATTAAAATGTGATATGACTCCCTGATGTACCCTGACTACTTTTTTGGCACTTGGCACCACATATTATTTTCCACTGGTTCAGAAGACAGGCAGAGCCCATCTGAGGCAAAACGAAACAATTTCCAACTGGTGGGCTTGATAGTGCAGGTGACATTAAATAATTAACAAGTTCTCTTTCAGAACCATGCCTTGTGCTTTAATTAATATCACTTCTTAAAATAAGAAGTTGTTTACCATTGCTGCTTCTGCAAGCTGATTGCTGCTTGCAAAAAACATCTGAGACATGACTATGCCCAGGGGATTGCTTTCACTTCATTGTTTATAATAACTACAAACAAAGAGCTGCAAAAGCTCATCTCGCCATGAGGCATCCTGACAATCTGCCAGTTTAGTCACCAATAATAATGAGACTGGCACAAGCAATAAGCTCAGCGCGAATCTAATGAGGGCCTGTTTCAATCGCTCATTGATATTACAGCAGCTGCTAAGCACCCAATGTTTGGGACATACACACACAAGGTATGTGTGCCTCCAGCCTGTGGAAGGTCATTTTTCCCCTCAGTATGGCTTTATTCCTACCCAGAACATGCGTCACCTTTTTAAAACTTAATTTCTGTCCCCCCTCTTGGATATATGATCCAGGCCAGCCCTGCTCAGGCAATGGGTGTAAATCATCCAGGCTCCCCGGGCCATGGAGAGGGCTGCAGAGAAGGCTGAGCTGGAGCTGGAGCTGGAGCTGGAGCTGGAGCTGGAGCTGGAGCTGGAGCTGGAGCTGGAGCAGGAGCTGGAGCAGGTGCCCATGCAGAGCCGAAGGTGCATGTGATGCCCTGGGCTGCCTTGCTGAGCCTGGATAACGTCACTTCCGTCGCTTAATTCCTGCGGTGAATGCAATTATGAACAGATGGGCAAATGACACGATTCCACTGCTAATGAACTTCCCTACTGAGGAAGAGGACAGTGCACTACCCTTTTGTACTTCAGACTCTTAATTTTCATTCTTACAGTTCAGTGTGGTGTTTTGTGTTTGGGTTTTTTGGTGGTTGTTGTTGTAGTTGGTTTTTTAGGAGTTTTTGTGTGTTTTGTTTGTTTGTTTTTTCCTCCAAGCACAATTAATTCACATCTTTGAATTTTAAATTCTTTTGGAGATGGTTAGCTAATTCCTGCTTATTCTGGAAGGTTCTGAGGAAGTGGCAGAACAAAAGGGTTTTGTTTCCAAATGGAAACAATTGTATTTAAACGCACAGCTTAAGAGAAGAGAAAAATCTGTTCTAGCCTGAGTTCTTAAATACCATTTTCTATTTCCTCAATTCCCATTGCTCTCCTTTCCAACAAGTTTTCTCAAAGCAGCATTTGTAGATGAAGAGCTCATAGTTCTGTGGTTCATACATCAGTTTAGGAGGAATGAGTAGGAAGAGACTGATTTGGAAATGTATAAATAACATTTTTACTGAGCCAAAGCATAAGCAAAATAAAACCCAGAAAAAGTTGATGCTCAGGTTGTAAATTTTGAATTTCACAGAACTAAACTGATAAAAATACATTCTGTATCCAGTTGAAACATATGCCTCAGCATCAAAATATAATGAAATGAGTGATGCTGAGCATCTAATTGTAGATCTTTTTCCACGTCTTCAGAAACAATATTGAGGAATAAGATAGGAGACCTTGCACTTCTGAGAAAAAAGAGGTAAAAAAGTTAATAGTTCCATCACCCTAATTTGCATTTCTTTTGCATTCTGAAAATACATGGCCATCTTCTAGATAAACAGCTGGGATAGAGTGTATCTGTAATCCAGGGCATGATAATAACCTAATGCAAATTTGACAAGAAAATATTAACTTTGAAGATTCACACAATAGCATGTTGTTTTTCTGCATTTCTGCTTGTTAGAATTGTAAAGTACATAATAGGATTTCTAAATTTCCCTCTATTGCCAGGGCAGTGCTAATTTTTAAATATCTTCTCTGTGTCACCTTTTAATTTTACACTGTTATTAGACAGCTAGTGACTTGACCTAACTTTAGGCACTTATATGAGACATCTAAGTAAGAAAGGTGTTCTCTCCAAATTATTCCCTCGTAGTGACAGCAAGTGTGAGAGTCAGCCTTCTATGGAGTATTTCAGAGCACTTAAGTCAGATATCTTAGAGGTGAACATTACCAGTCTCTTCATATGGAAGGAATAAAAAGGTCTGTTATGTCATAATGGAGACTGTAAATGAGTCTCTTAATAGTGAGAAGCAATTGGAAGACTTGATCTCCTAATGCATTATACAACTGCAATGAATTTTAAAAGGCTTCAAAAAAAGGGACATGGGAGGAGGTGGGAGTAGGAGAAATATTCCCTGAGCTGTAGCTGCTAACATGAGCTGAACTCCTTTTCATGAAACTAGCAAATTTTGCTGCTATAACTTTCCGGGAGCACAAAGAGGCTTACATATTCAAAGTACCACAAACTGTTAATGGGTTCCACTGAAACAGATGGCAACATTATGATCATTTTTGCAATTAATGCTGCCTGCAGATTGTTCTTGAGGCTGCAGTCATAGTTCTCCATCTCCTGTGCTACCACAGTATTATCCTGTAACAGAATTTATTTGAAAAATTTCTGATAACCCCTTCTTCCCCAAGCTACTGAAAACACTTAATATATTTGGAGATAGCTTGAAATGCCTTCAGCTACTTGCTTACTAAAGCTCTTGAAAATTAAGACCTTTCTCCCCTGACCCTGAAATTTAGAGTAATGTGCGATCATCTTTTTCTCTTGAATGTTATTAGAAAAAAACCCTATATGGCTGCATATATGTGACACAATAGCACTTCTGATTTACTGAATAAGTGAATATTTTCTGTCCATTTATTTGGATTTCTCAACACTTTTCATTGTAAGCTAATCTCAGCAAGCAGGGTTTTTTGTTTCTTTTGTTTTGGTTTTTTATTGGGGGGGGTGTTGTTGTTTTGGGGGTTTATGTTTGCTTTTTTAAAAAAACTGAGTATAATGTCACTTGCATTGCATGGATTAGAACTGTCTTCTTTGCAACCTTTCTTCATATGCCCAGCAAACTCTGTATGGACCAGAGACCATTAGCAGTTTGCAATGCCTTTGAAAATAAATCATACCGTAAGAGGCACAAACAATTTCCTTCTTGGAATTACTCTGGTGTAACAGGAAAAGTGAGTAGATTGCTTTGCAATTCAGGTGGAAATAGAATCAATGCTATCGTCCTACAAACATCAGTGAAATGCCTTGTCACATTAGAGGGAGATGAGCGGGAGACAGGAAGGACTGTTCTGCTGGCTGGTAGCATAACTTAACTTTTGCCATTGGAATTAACCAGCTGATGATAAAGTAGCTCAAAAGGAAGTTTTCATGAATAGCTGGAGAATGATCATATATTGCTGAGAACAAAGTCAAGGAGCAGAGGGCCTGGGGAGCACCTCTGCTTTATCCCAGTTGGGATTACTGCCAGGTAGCTGTAATGTTTGTCAGCTGCAGTGTCTGATCCCCATCCCTACATGCCCTGCCACGGCACACACATGCAAATGCCCACAACAGGCAGTGACAAAAGCTGTGGTCCTCTCCCCAAAGACGTCAGGCTCAGGTGTCAAGGATCTGCTGATAGCAGAAGGAGCTGGAGCCAGAAACCCTCCAAGGGGCAGCATCTCACTGCAGAGCCTGGCAGCTGATCCTGCTCCCTGAGCATCGCACGGGCCGTCCTGTGCCAGGAAAAGTCCCATGGTGGGTCTACCCCCAGCTCAGCAATCACAGGAATATGGCATTTATGAAGGACGATCTGCACCATCAAAATGAAGATTTTGTCACTTGAGTTGCAATTTCCCCAGCTCAGTATTTAGTAGGAACTTAAACCTTGGAGCCAGACCTTCCAGAGAAAGAAAATAGTGCTGGTAGGCTGCACCTTGCTGCTGTGAAAAGAAATTGCTTGCCAAAAGTCTGCTGTATTTTAGAAGATATGTCTTCCAAATGCAGCAGAGAAAATAGTACAGAGTGGAAAACCTGGCCGAGTTCTGAGGTGCCTCATTAAAAAGTGAAGAGATTTTGTGAAATTCAGTTTGTTAGAAAACCTGAGGTTGGGGCCTGATTTTTGCTTTCAGGTCTTGTGAAGGTGAACAGCTTAAAGTGACAGGTTAGCAGAGTTCAGATGTTTGTTTTATTCAAGGGTGGCATTCTACAGATGTAATTGGAACTAGGGATGCTTCTTAGAGTCATATCACAGTAATAAGCTGACAATTGTACAATTTTTTTGATACATAACTTATGTAGAGGGAAAAATACTCTTTTCGTTCCAAAGATTATTACTGCAAATTGTTGAATTACTTTTCTATGCAGATGAAGTGTTAGTCTCCTGGGAATTGTTCTAATAAAATAGAAAATTTATAACAATGTTACAATATTGTTTTAACAATCAGGAGCCACAGTAAAAGGTAATCATGTTGTTTATTTGTAAACAATGGACATTTTAATAACAAGAAAGTAGTTTAAAGAGGATTTTATTATTACTTCAAGAAAACAACTGAGAGCTATTCTGCACTACATCTGCAGTAGTGAAGAGCAAATTCTCTAAATTTTGCAGTGAAAAAAGGTCACAGATAAAATCTTTACAGCTGAGAAGTAAAACATGGAACTCTACCATAAATCTTGAAGATATACGGTGAAAGATTTTTGTTGATATTGCGAACAGTTTCTGGTTTTTGGCAAATATACTCATCTGGGGCTAAAAACGATACCTTGTTCAGTTTTATTTTTGCTAAGTAAAAAGTATGTTAGCTAAAATAAAGTCAATGAAAACACTTCACAGCCAGAAATCTCATATGGGCCATGAAAGCCTATTGCAACAACCATAGAAGGTACCAGTAAAGGTTTATCTTAGTATATAACTTAGAATCTAAGTGTAAATCAAACTTTGAATCACAGTCATGACTTAAGTGAGACAAATAGAGTATTTGGAGAGATAGATCTAAATATACAGAAGAAATTTGTTTAGCTTAATGCATTCATAAATATTTAAACTCTTATGTGGATTACAAAAATAAATTTGGGGGATCCACAAGAAATCTCATTAACATCTTTTTTTTTTTTCCTTAGGAGAGATTGTCTGAAGAAACTTTTGTTTAGTCTGGATATGATCTCATTGTTGATACTGTACATAGAAAGCGTGTGTACAGTATACAGCTTACACAGAATCATATATGTTTATATAACAGATACACTAATAGGGCTTTCAATTTAAATAAAATCAACAGAGTAAATCTTGAGTTGACGTATGAGTAGGGCAAACACAAATGAAAATGAGGAAAGGATCCCTAGAGAAACATCATGTAATCACTTTGCATTAAGTTCATTCATCTGTGCAATGGCTGGATTTATACCTGCAACATAACATTGTGATGCTCTTTTTATTAATATTTTTAAAAAGCAGTGACTTTACTTAATTAAACAGGGATGAAAATACCTGGTGGTGTTATTTATCTGTCAACAGCTGACATTCATAAATTTTCAGTTTTTTCCCCCTTGAAATGATGTCTTATTCATGACAGAATGAAGAGAGCTGGGTGAAACGAAGTGACATAGCTTACCTCTCCAGGTGATGCAACAATCTGCCTTTTCCATGGCCAATGCAAATATTTGCCCAGTTTATTGGCAGAGATGTTGCAAGCTCTGTAACACATCCTCTAAAGTGGTTATTTAGCCTTACGAGTAGACTCATTAATATACGTACATTCATTGCTGCAATAAACGAGATTTTTTATCCTTCTTTCTCTCTTTTAGCCTTTTCTTAGACTATCCAGCCCTTGTTTCTAAAATTGTACCTTGTGGTCCATCTTCTGAGGGTCTTTAATCATTCTGATTCCTTCTCCTTTGCACCCTATTCAGTAGTCCGGCAGCTTTCTTAGAAGTGAATTGTGCAAAATGGAAGATGAAACTTTAGGAGAGATTTTGTACAAGCCAAAGCAATAAGATTGCTCCATGTACAATCTTGCTGCCTATCTTCTCATATGTATATCCTTCGTGTGATTGCTTGGGATGATATTATTGACTCATTCATCTTGTAATCAACCCTAAGGCCCAGAGTCCTTTACAGGACTTCTATGCAGCCAGCTGTTACACACACAGTATTTGCTGCTGATTATTCCTGTCTAAGTGTAGTATCCTACACTCTGAGGTTGAAAACTTCAGACCTGAGAAAAGGTCAGCTATTCTTTTTCTTGTAATATAATAATAGGAAGGTTTTGTCAGTTAACCCATATTGCTTCCTTTCATTGTATTTGCAGAAGAAACAATTGCTTCATATATTTATTAACTGCAAAAAGAATTGACTAAATAAAAATATTGAATACTAAGATCATTATTCAGACACTGATTAGCTTGAGATCACTCAAAGAAGAAAGTTTGGCCAAAAGGGAGCAGTACAGACAGAGGCATTTGTGTGCTTTTTTGTCTGTGTACTCATTTATTGTGTTCCTAAGCAAGAAAACTACTCCTTATGAACAGTTTTCCAATTATTTTGACTTTTCAATTCAAATGGACTCAGGTTTGTGCACACTCACCTTGAAGTACGACTTACCCTTCTTCAAATGACCTAAAGTGTTGTAAAATTACAGAAATGAGATAATTGTAAAGAAGAGAGATTCATCAGACATCCTGTAATTAAATAACAGGTTTATATAATATATCGTACAATACAATTGTATCTGGTGTTACTGTATAGCAGGAGAATAAAAAGAATAGGAAAAAAACCATAATATATCATGTTAAAGAACTTTTTAAACTATTTATTCTCATCTTTGGTTAGCTGACACATAACACTTGTAAACTATTTTTACATGGAAAATGCAGCCATTAAGCCTACCATGTGAGCCACTGATGTAACCAGAGCAGTCAAAGATGAAATGGAGCTGTACAGTTGAAGAAATAATTCAGACACTAATAGACAAGAGGAAAAAAGCTTTTATCCTGAAGTAGGAGATTACTAGCCATAGCAACATAAACAAACACTTCTCGATGTCTTTCTTTTCCAGTTATATCAGATTATGTACCAAACAATGAAGCAGATTAAGATACAGATTACCTTATATTTTGTTTATTTTTAGAACTACTTTTCTGTTGTTGATTTCTCTTCCAAAGGGTACTCTTTGCCAAAAGAAATGGTCGATAGTCGTGTACATTTACACCATAGACTCCTCACTGCTGGTCTTTTGTTATAAATAGAATGTATTTGAATAAATTGAAGTGAGGAAAAGGAACTTAAATAATGTTTTTACTCTGAATAGTGCAAATAGAAAGAACTGAAAGAACTTTTCTGCAGCCTGCATTCTTTACCTTTTTTTAAAATGGCCATCTCCTGTAGCATTTTTTTTTTTAAATTTCACAGTGCTGGATGAGGAAGCAATCAGGCTTGTGTGTACTTTGCAGATGGGTTAATATGTTCTGCTAGTCTAAAAAAATGAAATTTTATTTTGTAAAGATTGTTTTGCAGTGACTGGAAAGAATTAATATTTATTAAGATGCAACAAAAGGAAATTTAGTTTTTGAGGAGACAAAAGAAATTATTTTTTAAAAATGTTTTTAAAAAGACAAAAAATCTTTGGCTGAGGAATGCAGAGGAATATGCTGTGACCAGGAAAAATTCTGGGGATGTGGTTCCTGCTGGAGTGTGGTGGAAACCAATGGGTCAGAAAAATCACTCAGAACAATAAGCATTCAAATCATGGCAAAACTTTTTATGTTTTCTTTGTAAGCCACATATATTAGAGTGTTTATTAAAACCAAGCTGTCATTTATATATATATAAGGTGATGATGCTTTATTTATCTTTTTAACTGACCGTAGTGCTGCTTCTGCAATCCTATCTGCCTAAAGCAAACAGAAACAAAATTATTATCTGCAGCTGGTGCATGGCCAAATGAATTTAAGTCTCTAATTTTAAGTAAAATTGTTTAAAATTTCCAAATAATTCATATTTGTCAACTTATTCAATAGCACTTTTTCCAATTGTACAACTCTACTATTGAAGACATTGTAACTGTCTTGGGTACATAATAGCAAGTACTTTTTGCTCTATCATCTCGTTTAGGCAAAATAATAAGTACATGCTTGGTTTAATCTTCAGGGTAGTTTGATTCTACTGATTTGCTCACTCAGGGTCTTGATTTTTTTATTGCTTCAAAGGAATTTGTCCTTTATTCCATTTGTCGTCTCAGGAGCTAAATACTCCATTACATGTGGTAGGACTTCATAACCATCGCAGCACGTAGTCTTTTCCTCTTCTCCAGCTCATCCTATGTCACCAAATTTTATTTCTCTGTAGGTAAGATGAAATTACTCATAGATTTTGGAGTTGGAACACTGTAAGGTCAGGAATACAGTGGTCTAAATTATCTTATGTAACTGAAGAATAAAGGTTTTTGTGCCCCAGTTCTGAATCTTGCAGCATACTGTCTCCCATTCTTTATGTTTTAATAGTAACCCACCTAGAAAGAATGAGCATGAATGGTTTTTAGTGTAGTTATAACACGCAGCATCAACAGAAAGAATATCTTGGGAAAGGTAAGTCTCACATGATCTTAATATCTTTGCTTTTCTGCATGGTCAAGTTTTCTATTTTTACAGTTTAAATGTAAGCTGCCTACATATAGATGTATTTATACATTTAATACATATACACACTTTACACACACTACATAAACACATATTAAAAATATATATTTACATTTTTATATTTTATATATTTAGTGCATAGTCTTTTATATATATATAGGCTTGTGTTTCATTCAGTTACATCTTTTCAATCTTTTTTGATGACTTATATTCATTTCCAGTTGTCTTTTCCAGTCACCTTCAACTGCAGCAAATTGTTGAGCATTTTGTTAATTTCTAGCATTAAGAAAGACGTTATATTATGAAAAACCTGAGACAGATTAAAATTAAATTAAAATCTGAAATAAAAATTCTGTATCCTCTCTTTACCACAGATCACTAGTACACTTCTTCTAGCTCTCTGAAAGGATTATGTAAAAACAAGAATTTCCTTGAGTGCCGTGCATGAAGTTTATGATGTTACATTGGACGAGGCATGTAAATCTGGACATTTTCCCTGTTTCTGAGATAAACAGAATTTTCCTTCTTGCAGTCCCCTGTTCTGGTTTCCTCTCTGGATGGAGTGATAGCTGTCCCTTTCCTTAGATCAGTGACACAATGCACAACAAAAGCAGTGGTGCAGCTTTTTCATGTATGAGGCTGAGGAGAAATCCTGGGATGAGGTTTCCATGGCAAGAAGCAGTCCCTGCCCTGTACAGTTTACACTGTATTGTGAATGCCATGCGCGAGCTCCACTTTTTATCTTCATTTGTATAATCAGTGATTAATTTACTGTGACTTAATTCACAACAATGTGTTTAGACTTTGCACACTTCATTTAGAGGCTGCACCTTTATTATCTTCAAATTCATGCAAAGATTTCTACAGGGAAAAGAAAAATTTAAAGGCGTCTTCCTCAGTAGTGACAGGGGCATAGAAGGAGGGGCTGTTCTTTGTTTGTAGCCATTAGATGTCTCTATTAGTGGAGCATTTTCTAAGCATCTGCATTTTCTGCACAGAAAATTTAACTGTGTGATCAGGAGTCAAAACAACTCGCTATAGTAAGTCCTCTCAGGCTGATGTTTCATACCAACAGGTGTGGGACACTTCCATGGACTGATGGACACCATGGTTGTACAAGATCACACAATATCCAGAAGGAAAGGAGAAAGACACTGGCTGTGTCACTAGGCAAAAAGTCCTGTCTTTCAGCTGTTGAAACAGCACTGGCTGCCCTACAGGGATCTATTTGCTACTTTTGTACATGAAGGTGAAGTACTAGAGGGTTGTTGATGACAGGAATGGGGTGGAGCAGGATTTTTCTTGTAGGTTAGACTAGTTGCAAAGGCTATCCTTGATATCTAGGGAGAGTTAAAGTTAGCAGAGCTCAGTGCGGCCAACATAACTGAAGAAAAAAAAGGAAAACAGACTTTTGGATTCCTACTCAATTATTTGAAAAAGGGGAAATCTCAGAATTAAGCAGTTCATTTAAAAACCAGTAAACTGAAAAAAACCAACCACTTTATTAGCCCATCTATTGGACCATCATACTGTTTTATTTCTACACTTTCTGGCCTATGTACTTATCTTTACAAAGTATGGAGAAAAGGGATCGTAGCCCCACTAGAGATGCTTGGGGTCTTCTGGCAACAGAAGCCCTAATATGATTTCAGTTTCAAGGAGGAAATTTACTTATAACTTGCCTCCATTCCCACTTAGATGACACCAGCAAGTATGGCATATTAAAACAACTTTTCTAGCTCTTTTGCAGCGTTCTTCTGACAGTTTTATTTTAGGATTTTTATCAAATGATAGTGTTTTGCAGTCTTATTGAATTAAAAGGGACTTGCAGCGTTTCACACATGAAACAATGGTGAGAATTTCCAGTAACTTGAAAATTTCTGAGGGCATTATTTTACAGTGTATGTTACAGCTGTTCACATCATTGTACTTATGAAAGCAGTAGCTTTCTGTTGCTCTATCCTGCATAAAATGGAGAAATACTTAATTAGATTTGCCACAGTGGCTACAGTATGAAGGTGATGAAATTATTCAGACCAGAAACCATATGCGGACTTCAGCGCTAGAGAGAGAGACAATTTTTTTGCTATCAAAGCCACAAAAGACAACTGAGTATCTTAATTTAGACATCCAGTATATCTGGTTGACATTTTTCCTTTCTTCCTCTTCTGCAAATGAAATTCTTATAGAATGGAAGAAAGCCACACCTGCAAAAGGAAATACTGAGTAAAGAACATGAAAACATTTAAAAATTTTGTTCACTCTATTTCCTGCCCATTTCTTCTTAGTTTATTTTCATAAATAAAGATGGCACTGCTGGAATTCTCAGTTTTTCTCATTTTTCTATTTACGGATTTAGGAAAACCTTTTTTATAATATTTACTTACCAAGAAGTATAAATAGCTAGAACCAAGCAAATATCCAAATATCCATCAACAGATCCAGTTTAGGTTGGAAAAATTTAAGATCAGATAGTCCAACTGTAAATCTAGTGCTACCATGTCCACCACTAAATTATGTCCCTAAGTGCCACATCTACACATCTTTTAAATACCTCCAGGCGTGGTGATTTCACCACTTCCCTGGGCAACCTGTTCCAGCCCTTGACAACTTTTTCAATGAAGAAATTTTTCCTGATATCCAATCTAAACCTCCCCTGGCACAACTTGAAGCCCTTTTTTTCTTGTCCTATCACTTGTTACTTGAGAGAAGAACTTGGAAGTTAGAGCTTGAAGCTTAAACCCTCTTCTGTATTTCCCTACTCTTCACTATTTAAGCAGTTTCTGCACTGCACAATTGTCAAGTAAAAAGCATGTCAGTCTGGAGAACACTGAAAGGAGAAAATCCATTCTGTATAAAAATGGCCAGTCCCTGTTATGACATTTTCTATGTCTTCACTTATGAGATATTGGATAGTGCATATGTGTCATAACAGAAGGATTATTCATCACAGCTACTCCTCCATATATAGCTGTGAAGTATTTAGGTTTGTGATTGTATATCCACATCCATATAAAGTCATATGAAAGACTTGGCTCACAATGGATGTCTAAAGCCAAAAGGTCTGTTCCTACAATGTAACAAGACTACACTGTCCCAAAACCTTGAGGACCCATGTTGTCTATTTAACCTTCAAAACCTCCTGTGAAGATGATCAAGCATCCTCCCTGTGACATATTCCCTAAAACTTAGACCATTCTTATATAGATTTTGTTTATCTAAAGCATAGTTTCCTTGTTGTAGCTTCCCAGTACATCTACTATTTGTCAGTCAAAGGCTATGCTAGAATTATTGCTCCCTGTCCCTTTTGTTACATCCCCTAGCATATTTTACCAGTTATCGTGTCTCCCCTCAGCATTTTTTTCCTAGATGGTGTCTTGTGGGATCTGTTTTCTAAATGTTTAATCATTTTTTATTTCTCTCTGAACTCCCTAATTTACCTGTCATTTTTCAAATGTGATGCTTAAAATTGAATCTGGGACTCCAACTGATGCTTAATAAACACCAAGTAGAACAGGGTAATTAACTCATTTGGGTTTAAATTTATTACTCTTAATACAACTTAATACCCTATAGCATTTGCTTCCCTTTCACCTTTTTTTTTTGGTTGTGAAAGTGCTGTATGTTTGACTCATAAGTACCTTGTCACCCAGGACAAACTCCTGTCCTCCTGTTGTATCTGTCTCATTACTCTCCTTGCCTTCTATGTTTGAGCACACTGTTAATCTTTCACCTTTACTCCTCAGTTACTTACTGCTGCTGTTGGAGGGGATTTTTTGTTCATTTTAGTCAAGTAATTAAGATTTTATTAATACTAGCTACAACTAGATGTCTCTTTATGTACCTTCCAAAGAATTTATAGTCTTCCAGCTTCAAATTAAAGATTGGTTTTGTGTGCGTTCTGCCACATCCCACACGGAGGCCAATCCAAATATTGTGTGGTCAGAGTTGGACTCCATACAGAAACTCACTTGATATTCATGTCAATATGACATCAGATAGGTTAATAATTACTTTCAATATTTGACTTGTTTTCCCCAGCTGAGGAACATTTAACTCCTTCCACATTCCTGGTGACTTCAACTGAACTACTTGTAGAACACAGTTTAGTGCTACTATCTATTAAGTTCCTTCTCTGCTGTTGCTAATCAGCAAAATAAATTAAGGGCCTTAAGACGGCTCTTCTATCAAAGCATCCCTACTATTCATAGGACTATGTCTAAGTAGAATCAAAATTTGGAGGACTCTCTGGCTTGTGGAACCAAGGCATGAGAGGGAAATCTGATTCCTTTGTGAGTATGTGTGACAGGGAGAAAGGGTGGCTGGGGGAAATGGAAATTTGGAGGAATGTGGGAAAAAAGTACATGCTGGCAAGTCTTCAACGGTCTGTGTTAAAACGCGGCAGGTTATTTGGGAATTTCCAAGTGGCCCAAAGGTAAACTCTGAATTGATTTCACTCCTTTGTGTTCACTTTCGTTTTATCAGAGTGCTTAAAAACTTTAATGCTTCTGAGGAGTGATAGGTCATTTATCCCTTAGACAGAATTTTTATTTCTTTTATGGGAATGTTAGGAGGACAGTGGTTTTTTTCCTTGGCCAGCCAATAAGATAAATCATATTCTGCAATTTCTAGTAAATATTTTAACTTCAAAAATAAAGTGAAGAAGAAAATATTTGACAGGCACTTTTAGAACTCGTTTAATCTTCAGCTGTCTCTGAAGTCTCCATGATGTGATATCTAAAATTTTAGGCATATAGTAAGGTATTACAGACAAACTTTTGGCATTCCAACCTTCAATTCTCTAACTGTATGTAAGTTCTATCAGGTAAAATCTACAAAATGCAAGGAAAAGAATAGGCATGAAAAGGAACCCAGGGAACTTTACCCTATTCCTCTTACATCTCTTTATATTAGAATATGTAGACTGCTGGAATCCATGAAAACTTAAAGTCATATTTGCAAACAGTAGAATGCTGCTTATACTTCCAGTGACCATAGAAGACAATTACTAGTGACCAGTACACATTTTTGTTTCTATGCAAAAATATTATTTCATGCTCATGTTTCAAATGTCTATACCAAAGAAAAAAAAAGCCCCCAGCGTTTTTCATTAAAGAATTGTGAGATAATTATTAGACTGTGAATTTAATCTTTCATTTCTTCAGGAACATAATTTAATGATTCTGGAGACAATTGATATATGTTGCTATTCTTTCAAGTATGAGTAGGTACTTCCCTTTCCTACTTTCCTACTGCTAGTCTGCATTGTATTGACCTTCTGTACAAGACTCAAGCAGTAAACAAGCTATAAAACATTCTTATAAAACAGATGGACTACACACTGCCTTCTGTGGGAGGAAAAAAGCTCAACAAAAAAATAAAAGGCTATTTTTTAAATCTTATTTTTCTTATTTTTCAGTGAAGTTGTTTTCATGGCACAGTATTTTAAGAGACAGTGAGCTTATGTGTGCATTAATGCGACCAGAATCTTGTACGGTTTTTTTATTTGTTTGTTGTTGTTTTTAAAACAGATTCTATATGATGTCAAAAGGTCAGAAGAGAAATGTTTACTTGTTCTCTGTCTTTGTAGTACGTCTGATGTCAAACAGACTGTATTTTTCAATCTGCTTTGCATGTGGTATCTCATCCCCTGTCCTGCTGAGCTGAAGTTATTGATATTATACTGAAAAATGTAAGGGAAACAATATTTCTGTTGAAATTTATTGACCGGTTTCAAAGTAGGGACTAGCATATAGAATGAAGAAATGTCATAGAAAAGCAAGCATTTAACACTACCTGGGGATCTGGTCTTCCTTCTTATAAGTCTTAGTCAAAGAGACACTTCAATCCAGGCTCATTTTGCCATGTTTATTTAAGCTCAGACACTGAAGCCACACCTAACACTGAGAGGTAGCTATCAGCGGGGGTTTTTTTGGGTTGTGTTGTTGTTGTTGTTAATTTTCAATGTGCTACTGTAACGTAAACAGCCACGGTATCTTATGCAGTCTCTATCAGTGTTTCCTGATTTTAAGGAAGGTAAAAGTCTGTCATTGTTAAGGTAATTGTTTTTGTATTACAAATAATTTTACCCCACTAAAATTGAAATGCATGTCTGGTTCCTCCAAGAGAACTTGAATTTCCAAGCTAGGTGTTTGGACACTTTTGATGAACTCTTGACAATTTACCAAAGATATAAATCTGATTGCCTCATGCTAAGAAGAATTATATGTCATGAGTTGTATAAGGTTATCTGGTTTTATGAGTGTGAATAACAAATGACAAAAAAAGTTAGCTTACCAAGAAAGGTCCAATTCAGCCTTTAGAAGAACAAAGCACTGGTGGTCACCATAAAAAAATGAGAAGACAGGTGTTGAGGTCAGCAGACTCTAATCAGGCAAGCAGTATTTCCTGAGCATGAAGGCGGCTCAGAGGCACCAGGTTCACTTAAACAACAAAAAACATCCGGAGAGATTTTGCTAAAGTTTGCATACCATTTTTAGACATTTCAAGATGGAATTTTAGCTTGTAAATAAAAAAGAAATTGCAAACATTACTCCTAGTTCCTAAAGTATTTAACCTAGCCATACTTTTAATTGTATACTAGATACACTCCAAAAGAAGAACTTAAGTGTTTTATTATACAAAGTTTGTTTTATTATACTTGGAAGTGTATTGCAGAGACAGTAGATGGACTTAGATATCATTTAACTCATATTCTTCAACATAAACTGGCCTCCACTTTCCGAACCAGTTTCTTTTTTTAATTAGAAAACACATATGCATATGAAACATGTGGTTTGTGTTCTGAACTATTGGCAGGGTATTTGTGTTTCTAGTAAACAGTCAAGGGCTCTAACCACAAAACCCTTATGGGCAGATATTTGGTAATACTCAAAATGGATTATGTCACTTTTTACATAGCTTATAATGGTATACAGTCTAGTTCCTAAGACTTGTTGAAGCTTGCAGCACTGTATTCAAATAGCGAAATATCATTTAAAAAAAGTTAAGTACAAAAGTATCTGAAAGGTTTCTCTGAACGTAAAAAAAAATCCAAATGCCATTTCTTGCTGTGAAGATCAACTTTTCTTTTAGCAACCGTTTCAAATTATTCACTAGTTTATCTATAATTGATGTAAAATACTGCAAATCATTTCTTCAGTGTCTTCTCAGTATGTCCAGGCAGACTTTGCTGTGACTAAGCAGTCTTTTTCCTGTACTAAAAAACCACTATTTAAAATCTTAAAAGTAAAACTAAAATAATCTTAATTTTTACTTTTTTTTTTTGTATAAATGAAAGCTTTCCAAGTACTTCTTTTCACAACTTTTTTAGTAAGCTGCCATGTTATTTTTGTGGATATAATAGCTATATTCAGTGCTGAACATCACTGTTGTCAAATGTACTGATAATTCCTCTGATGTCAGTGACAGAAGGATTGTGTCTTGTCAGTAAGAAAAGCAGATGCCTTGGGCATGTTGAAACTAAGAAATTAGATTCCCCTAGGAGAGCAACCATGTGAGAAGTCTAAGCAGTTAGATCCCAAGAAGAAACTGGTGAACTGATTTATAAAAAATGAGAACTGACACCTTTGCTTTAAACTGGAGTCAAGCATGCAGTATAGTTTGCAGAAGTGTAATTGCATTTTTTTTCCAGTTGTGTTCTTCTGTTTATGTTCTTCTGTTTTTCCCTAGACAGGTTTAGCATGGACGTGTCTCAAGGAAGAAGATATCAGTATGCAGCTCCAGATATAGATAGCCTTTAATAATGGTGTAAGTGACCTTAAGTTTACTCTTGTGTCACTCTACCAAGATATTTAACTAAGCATTCAAGTGTTTACTGCTTTACTAACCCACTTAGCTTTCTTAGATATCTTTCAAATAATTTCCACTGTACTCTTAATGTTTCAGGTGTTGCTTGAAGATGCTGGATGTTCTAGTTATGACCCAGGAAAATCCAGGAGGAAGATATAGCTTTGAGCTGCCCTCCAGGATTATTTGTAATCCAGAGATGAGTGTGTGCCGGGGAGCTTGGCTGAAGCAGATGTTGTGGTTCTTAGCAGAATGAGGCTGCCAGGGCTGCTCCATTTGTGAAAGAGGTAAAGGGCTACTCGGGGTTGCGAGTCTTTCTTCACCTATTATTTGTCCCAAAATCTGATTAAGGACACATTAATGACACCTTCCTTCTGTCATCTGCCCTTTGGAATTACACTTTTCCTCCTAAGTCACAGGAGAAAAGTCGCAGTTACACTTTTCCAGCACTGCACAGATCTACTTGAATTTATCTAATTTAAACTTATTGACATATCTTATTTTCATAGTAGAGTGACTTAGTGGTACAAAAGATAGGGGCATGCAGACTCTTTTCCATAATTTCAAGATGTGGTAGTTGGGACTGAGCCTTACAGATAACAAACAAGGAATGGTTTTAATTAAAATATAAACATTTTAATAAAAAGCACGGCTGTATTTACGGTGCATTTACTGCTCTGGATCAAACTTTTAAACACTTTCAGAAAAGTGAGGAATCTTTGTTTAAAGGTAGAAGCCAAAAGAAGAAATAACAGTACGTACCAGATGTAGAGTGATGTTCCAGATTTAGGTACAGATTAGGAAATATGTAAAGAATTAAGAAAGAAAAGAAACAAAGACTGTAGAGAATGCAGAGGTTATCCTATAAGTACAATATCTTTTATATATGAGCAACAGGAAGCCTATTCAAAGAAGGAGAATGTAAGAATTTTCTCAAGAAAATAGAATATTTAGGAAATAGCACTGTGCTGGGAAAAGCATTGGCTATACATCTGTTCTACTGATGAATATTAACTTACTCTTATTGAATGTTTTTTCTTACATTCTGTTTTCAGATTTTGAAAATGAACATCAGAATAGTTTTCCATGGCTTGATGTGTTTCAACATACCTGCACAGTACTCAATCCATAGAAGGTCTGTTTTATCAGCTGTAAATTGGGATTATATGCTCTTGTGAAAAATGTGGATTCAGAGGTGGCCCCATAACGTGGCTGAATTCAACTATGGATAATATCTCTGTCGTGGTTCAACTCTGATAAGAATCTAAACCTCACCCAGCTGCTCACTCACATTCAGTGGGATGGGCAAGAGACTCTGAAGGGTGAAAATGAGAAAGTTCATGGGTTTAGATAAAGACGATTTAATAGGTAAAGCAAAAGCTGCTTGTGCAAGGAAAGCAAGGAAAGCAAAACAAGGATTAAATTCACCACTTCCCATGGGCAGGCAGGTGTTCAGCCATCTTCAGGAAACCAGGGCTCCATTATACTTAACAATTACATGGGAAGATAAATGTCATCACTCTGAATGTCTTCTATTCCTTCTTCTTCCTCCAGCTTTATATCCTGAGGATGATGCCATTTGGTCTGGGACAGCTCTTTGGTCTACTGGGATCAGCTGTCCCAGCTGTGTGCCCTCCCAATTCCTTGTGCACCCTCAGCCTCCTCGCTGGTGGGATAGCGAGAAGCCAAAAGGGACACAGTGCTTTGTAAACACTGCTCAGCAGTAATTAAAACATCTGTTACCAAAACTGTTTTCATCACAAATCCAACACATAGCCCCATGGAAGAGCTTAGATTTCAGTGGAAAAAAATATTTTGGTGAGGAACCAAAATTCAACAGTACAAGGATGTTTTGTTTCAGGCATGAATAAAAATGATGTTGAAAGAATCTCAAACACTGAGCTTGGAAAAGGGAGGAATTAAAAGATTAGTGCAGTATGAATCTCTTCTATCTTGACAAGCCCGGGATTCCTTCACATATTGTTGGGTACAGTCTCTGAGAGAAAGTATAATGCGAAGAGAAATGTCATGTGCAATAAGGGATAACTAATGTGGAAAAAAACCCCTGGCTTTATAGCCATATCTGTAACTCATAGAAATAGATGGGATTATTTTATTGATCTGCAAAGGATACAGGATTTAGCCCCATATCTACAAAGGGGAATGTTTTCAAATGTAGCCTGGGAAGTTACAGCTGGGAACATACAAGCTGACTGGCTCTTATCTCAGAAAGTAGAAACTCGGTTTAGAAAAAGCTTAAAAAATGTAAGATGTTAATCTTCATAAATCTAGTTATTTAAAAAAAAAAATCTGGAAAAATATTCTACTGCTCGTACAGAGTTTAGTTTAATATCTCCATAGCTTAGCTCCTTCACATTCTTTCTTTTCAATGCTTTACTTTTTGGGAGCTACTACTTTTCTTTTACATCTTGAACAGTTTTGCTACTCATACAGTGGCTAAAAATGATGCTATCCAGTCAAAGACCTCATTTGAGCAAAAAAATTTAACACGCTTATTCCTTTCTTTAGGTTTATAAAATGTATAAAAACCCTGAAAATTGACTTAAAGAATAAAATATCAAAATATTATATATGGATCTGAGAGAAAATTTCAGATAGTACAGTTGAATTCTGAATGTAAGTGTCTCTGGTTTAATGACTCAAGATAATTCTATTAAGTAATTAGTTCAGGGTTGTTTGCATTTTGACATCAGAAAGGTCATTTTTCTAGGTAGATTTTTGCATTTGTCGTTTATGTTTGTGAAGGCTCAGAAAATATGTCACAATAAAATACTGTGAGTGTGCACAAGTAAGTTTGTGCACACTCTTCTTCAGTTGTCCCTGAAATCCAGACAGGTTTGTGATGAATACAGCCAACCCATGTTTGGTGAAATGGTTGGTACAATGCAGGAATCTGGCTCATGAGAGGACATTGTTACAGCAGCAGTGGCTCTTTCCCCTCTCCATGGAGTTCACTCAAACTTTGCAAGTTTCCCCTTCCCAGGGCAGGCATGCCTCAGCTGCTCTGTTTGTGCAGGGGTACCTGGAGACCAGTAGTTTATAATCACATTTATGAAGGCAAACCTGGCATCAAATTAATCTTTTCTAGCTCTGCTAGGCCATAGATCCCTGAGGTTAAGAACCTGCAGCTTATTTAAATAAAGAATAGGCATATCTGAGGCAGGAAGGGGACAAGAAGCACAAACCACAACCACCTGATTCAAGAATCTTAATTTTTTTCTCATTATGAAGTGTATGTTCCTAGGTTTAAACTTGTTTCAGTTTTTAATTTTTTTTATTGTCTCTTTTTTTTCTTTTTTAAATGAATGACAAGAGGAACCTAAAAAAAATTCCTTGAAGCCATGTTAGTAAGAGGTGAAATCAGAAAAAAATGTGAACTGTACAATTAGTTTTAAAGGTTTTAAGGACTGGCTTCAACTTTCATCAACATTTCAGAAAAACAAAATGTGCATGTTCCTACCTATAATGGCTATGCAACTCCCGAGCTTTGGAGTCTCTCAACCTCTTTTGCCACTGCTAATACAACTGAATAAATTTATTTTTGTTAAAAAAAAAAAAATGTTGAGGAGTATACCTCGAATACAAGCTTGAGGTACAGTTGGAGCAAATGAAGACAGTTTTATGTTTGTGTATTCTTTGAAACAATACATGATTAATATTAAGGTTTTGTGAGAGGAATAGGTGGAAACAGGCAATTAAACCAGCTGTTAGAAGGTCCATAATAAACTGGTAAAACGTCTGGTCAACAACAAGACAGCTACATTGGAAACAAATATCTATTTTACCCAAATTCTTGCTTTGGAGTAGGAGTGTCATTTGGGCTTTGCCTCTCAGTGGATAAGGGAGCTGTAAACAGGAAATCCTTGCCAGTTCCAAAAGGATCTCATAGGATCACTCACATCTGTGTAGCACAGAAGCATTTATACAGGCAGTAATTATTTTATGATTTTTTAATCTCCCTTTCTATGTACTGAACTCCTGCATAGATCTATGGAAAGCACAAGACGTCTTGGCTACTTTAGCCCTCTCCATATTTTTTTTTTTTAATATATCTTTTCTTTAAAGTTTTTCTGTTCAGTTTTTCCCATTCAGTAAATCCTCTGGAGAAAAATCAACCTGAAATCTTCAGCTTCTTGCACTTTGGAAGACATATTGGAATGATGTAAAATGTGATATAATGTTGCCTGTAAAGAGTTGCCACATGGCAGTTGGCTGAAGTTCTTGACTGGTGTAGTAGGGAAGTTTGTTCACAGGATAGATCATTTCTCACCTTTGTTGCTGCAGGAAATCAATACCCCTGTTGTGGTTTAACCTCTGTCAGCAACTAAGCCCTAACCAGTTGCTAGCTCACTGCCCATCCCCAGCCCTTCCCAGTGTGATGGGGGTGAGAATATGAAAGGTAAAAGTTATAAAAGCTGGGGGTTGAGATAAGAAGATTTTAATGTCTAAACTAACCTAAATTAAAATAAAATAAAATAAAATAATGACAATGATAATAATAAAATATTGCAGTGAAAAGGAAAATAGAAACATGAAAGAGAAATTTCAACCAAGAAAAACAAGGGATGGAAGTGAAAAACCTTTGCTCATCACCAACCAAACCTGCTCAGCCTCTTCCTGAGCAGCAGTGCCCAAGCCAGCTTCCCTCCTACTTTACATGCTGATCATGGTGCCGTACAGTATGAAATTTCCCCTTGGCCTGTTAGGGTCAGCTGCCCTGACTGTGTCCCTTCCAGGTTCTTGTGCACCCCCAGTGCCCTGGGTTACAGGACACCATGAGGCAGGAGCTGAAAAGTACTTGAGTTAGTGTAAGCACTTCTCAGCATCAATTAAACCATCAGTGTGTTGTCAATACTATCCTCATCTTAAATCCAAAGCACAGCACTGTACCAGCTACTAGGAAGAAAATTAACTCTCTCCCAGCTGAAACCAGGACACTCCCTAAACTAATCATGGTTCCTGCGCAGAGGACTGACAGTTTTTTGTCTGGATTTATGCTAATTTGGACTGGCTGCAAGAAGGAATCAATTTTCCGCAGCTCATTTTTCTACTGAGCCCTGCCAGCCTAAGTTGTGAATGAAAATAGCCAACTTCCATATGTGAATTCAGTTGTTAATGAGAAGGCAAAATCCATCTTTGTTGCTTTCTTGCTTCAAGCCCTACTGGCTGAGAGTTACCGGAGTTTTGGTTGAACCTCCTTTACACACCTCTCTGCAGTTCGACCCTTCACTGACACAGGGCCATCCTCAAGCCCATTCCCTTGCTGCTGGGTCTCGTAACCAGAATTTCAGGATCTTTATGTACTATGAAGCAGATGCTGTTCTATTTTTCTTCACAGTTTCAATTGCCTCCACTGAAGACAGACATGCTCCATTTCTCTGTTAGCTGCTGTAGTTGGTCATCTAATGGTCAAAGCTATTATCCCTGGGAAAATCCCCCAGGCAAACAGAGCAACAGCCTGCCTCTCTTAACTCACTGCTTTTACTTTCACTCGCCATAATTGCCTCAGCCTGTTGGTCTGTGACAACCTGCTCCGGGAACAGCACTGCTATCTGGCAACCCCATTATTAGCCCCGGAGATGTAGAAGCCTTCTCCAAGTGTCCAGCAGCAGATATATGCAGAAGTGAACTGAAGGGAAGAAGTGAATTAAACTTTCATACTTAGTGGTATAGCAGAGCTGATTCTCTTCACAACCCTTATTACAAAGCCTTTGTTTTTCTTCTTTCTCCTATTTTTAAGAGACAAAAACCCAAAACTCCAAATCAAATTGCTAAACTGGACACAGAGATGTTTAAAATAATCTAGTCGTATTTTTCTTCAAAGCAGCAGCTGAAATATTTGTGTTTCATGAAATTTTTAAGGAATCTGTTTTGTACTGAAGATATGAGCCATTGCTTAGCAAAGAATGCAATCAATAATGCATGCACTGAGAGAAATACGAAGGTGGACATACCTGTGGTTAAATTTAGAATGGATGTTTACAAGCTGGAGAGCTTTTCTTTCAGAGTTTCCTAAGGTCTTCTTCGCAACAAATCAGGGCATGTGGATTTCTCAGTTAAAGCCTGAGAAAAAAATGTTTTTGAATTATTATCAGTTGGGATTTTTGGTTTTGTTTGTAAGTGCAGGTAATCACATGTGTAGGACCCTCTTAGCCATATAGATCCTCACAGATTTCACCACTGGCTCAGATAAATATTAAACTTTGCCAAATCACAAAAGACCTAAGTATGACAGAATAAGGCAGGAGAATATTGATTTGCCTTAGGCATTTCGTTAGGCAGTACTTAGAGCATTTGAGGATTTCAAATATTGTCATTCAAAATACAATGTATTTTGCCTTTATCACAAGAAAGAAAGAATAAAGAAAGAATTATTTTTTTGTGGTTTTATTTTTTGTTGTTGTTTTGGTGGAGGTTTTTTGTTGGGTTTTTTGTTTTTTGGTTGGTTGGTTTTTTGGGGTTTTTGTGGAAAGGAAGGGATAGAGATGAGAGATCTGTATGCTGTACATTTTTTTATTTTTTTCAAAATTATCTTTGCAAGGAAATCTTATTATGACCAGAGTTTTTTTAAATGATGATACACTCTCATTGGTACACTATGGTTGGTAACCATATGATGGTACACTATCATTGGTAACCATTTTTTCCTCTATTATTTAATATTGAGATTTTCTTTCATTTCCTTTTTTTTTCCTAGCTCAGAAGACTAGAAAATGGGAGCATTTTTTTTCTAAATACAGAAAACCACAAATCTTTCTCATAAACTGTTTCATCTGAGGATTGCTTCTATAATCAGTGCTCTCAAAAGTGACTAGCCCAACAAACATTTTAACAGGATATTTCCTAGCCTACTTTATCTCTTAGTGTTAATAAAACTTTTGGATTTGCTAATGCTTGTTAATTGTGTCACTGTTTCTGAGTTAAATTGAATGAGATGGTTGAAATTTTAAAAATTTTTTCCTAATATTCAATGCATTTTTTAGATCGGTTAGGATGCATTTTAAGAAATATTTAAAGGTTATTAGGAATTACATTGAAAGTGAAAATCCTAGATTGATTTTAGGAAGGAGGAAGGAAGCAGTGGATTTTTTCAGAATCTGAACTGCATCTTGAAATTATTAGCCTCCTAGACCTACATACCAAAGTCATGTTGAGGTCTTAGTTTCCCTGCCAAAGTTTACCTTACAATTGGAAAGGGTTATTATTTGTTGTATTTGATGCAGTGCCTGTTTTAAAGATGAGATCATGATCATTGTCTTTTGACTATTCAAGAAAAGGGTATAGTGAAACTGTATCAGAAGCTGTCTGTGGAGAAATGTGCTTTCTTCACTACGTGTTGTAGAAGAAGATACTAAAACAAAGCTTTAACTGGAAGAAATCACACAGTTTGTATTCAGACAGAAAACCTGAGCCAAAATTTAAGCATCTACAGTTGTTGTTTTTCAAAACACTGCCTTTTTTGTAATTACTGTTGCCTTTTTAGGCAGTAATTTCAGACAGCAATTGTTACTGCCTTTTTTGCTTTTGTGTGAAGTAAAATGTAAATGTAAAAAAAAAAAAAGGAAAAAAAAGAGCAGATATGTGCTAAGGTCAGAGCAAAATAGAGTTCTTGAGAGAATAGGCTGAGTCCAACATGTATTGTCATGATAGCATCAAGAAATATAAAAATGTTATTGATCAACAGGCGTGCTGAACCAAATTCTAGGGTGACTAGTAGGAACTTAAATATAGAATACTTTCCCTGCAGTAAATACTATTATTGTTATCATTATTATTATTATTATTATGGGAAAGTCAAGCACACTATTATCATTCTATAGCAAAACTCTAAATCAAATTTATTAGGCAACTAAGTTTTATATTTTTTAATGGCTTTTATTTGTTATTTCAATTGTATGATATATCAAACTTGTGTTTATTTTTTATTTTGCAAAGACCTGGCAGTAAATGTACTGGTCAATGGTGCCAGTGGTCTGACTGAAACGATTTTTATTAAAAAAAAAAAAAAGAAAAATGATTGAAGTAAACAAAAATTCATATGGAAGTGAAATCTAAAATTCGTTGGACTATTCGCAGGAGTAAATACTTTATTTGGTAGAAAATGCAGGATCAAGTAGAAAAATATTGCTCTTGTTTCTCTCTCTCTCAAAATACTTACTTGAAAGAAGCACTTCAACTTCCCTGTGGAAATAAAATGTTATAGCCTCAATACTGATAAGTTTCTTAAAGACGTGCTGCGCTAGACACAGAGAAATAATCTTGTTTCTTTTAAGAAAATGTAGAGGCTTTTCTCTTTAAGAGAAGTGGCTTCTTCCTATAGAAAACATGTTTCAGTTTAGACTATACTAACGGTATTTGAACAGGCCTTCAGGCATTTTAGACTTCAGTAGTGCCACAAAGGTTTGTCTAATTTAACAAACATGTTAACCATAATTTACCAGTGCTTTTGATAATAAAGTGGGATTTTCTGTTTACACTGGTTTGAGGTTTACCCAAATTAGATGGCATGCTTGGGGGGGGAAGGAGGGAAGAGAGGATAAAAAACCGATTCCTCTTTGCAATATTGTTTCTTTGTCCCGCAGAACTTCAGTGGTGCCTGCCCCCTGAGCTTCTGTATGTGCCCCAACCTGAGCAGTGTTGTCACTGCCTGCACTCAGGAATTAGGTAGGCTGGAAGTGCAGTGATAGCCATGTGGGAGAATATGTACACTCATATTATTTCTAAACTACTGATTAAGCTCTAATAGGAGGAGCTAATTATGTTTTGCTACTGTTGCAAGTAGGTGGGGTGAGAAATATTGTCTATATTTATAAAGTTTGAGTATATTAGTATTTGGTTCTTGCACAGGACCATGAAGACAGCTCACGCTTGCATGAGTTTTCATGCTTTTATAGCTTTCCTCCTGCCATGAATTAGAAGCAAATATGTGGTCACTCAGCAGAACTCAGCTGCTGCTGTCTCGATAGGACACAATGGCTCCATCCTCTCTTGTCCCAAGCTGCAGACCTGGAAGACAACGCAAATAAAGAGATCACAGAGCAAAACAGTGGCAAATGTAATATCATACCAGAGCTTCCTAACTCCTAATAGATATTTCTAGATTATTTAAAACTGGAAATACTAGAATATCTTTTTTGTATGAGATAGATGTGGAGGGAGAGAGAGAGCGAGCAAGAGAGAGCAAGCAAGCCAACTGTAGCAGTTCCAGGAAGGTTCTCTAGCAAATTATGGATTTGATGTTTGAGTAGAATAGAAGGGGAAGTGGCCATTAAAAAATGTGCTGAAATACATGGAATAAACAAGTGTACACAGTAAAAGATAATGTATTGAAATGCTGCTGACACAGGAAAGGGAAAAAGGGAAAGGGGATTAGGTAGGAATTACATTAATAAGAACCTGTAGAAGCTAATTGAGATGATACAGGAATAATAACTGAGGAGAAGCCAAGACAGAAGCACCATAGTGCCACGGTAGTTTATTAACATATGGGAGAGAATTTGCCTGAGCTATTAACTTCCACTTGTAGTAAATTCCAAGGGCAGCAAATCCTCAATTAATTTTTCCGTAAAGCCTTAGAGATGCTTCAGGGCTTGTCCAGATCATTAGGATTGCTTTACAGGCCCATAACAAAAAGATTATGAAGAAGACAATTTTCCAAGTAATACAAGACAAATTCAGCGCCAGATCAGGTGAGAGCTGAATATTGATTGTTTCTAAGTACCAAAAGAATTTATTATTTTCCTTTCCTCAACTCAGAAGCACGTCCAATATCATAAATGCTTTAAAACCTCACTTTTTTGTTTTTCTGACCATTCATTTTTCTGACCAGTAAATTCAGGTATGAGCCCTGAAGTGGACAGTGATCTTAATGGGTGTTCAAATGGAAGCAAAGGATGTTTTCTCTCTCCATGTAGAATTCACTTTGCACAGGCTGACAGACAACTGAATGTTTAAGTATCTTGTTATATGTGTAATAAGTCAAGAAAATGTTCACCATTGGCTGTTCCTAGGCTATGTATGCCCCTGTTTTGTCTGCCATGTTACAAAGTGACAGAACAATTAATTATTTCTTTGAGTAGCCCTGGGACACCTAATGTGCCACAGCTAATGACAGAAACAGATGATTGAGAGTTGTAGGAATACTTTGCATTATTATCTTAGGTTATGGTCTTGGGGAAAGAGTTCAGAAGAATTTAAGGTTTGTATGATATGACCTTTTAAAAGCAGCAACCTTTGATACATATGGAGAGTATTCTAAAATTTCTAACATGTTCTCTTCTATTTAAGTCAAAAGCATGAATTTCACACAGTTCTAGGGCGCCCTACAAATGCTCCAGGCTCAATGGTTTCAATACTTCTCTTGTCTATGGATGATGTTTTTAGTTATAAATAACGTCCGTATCATCTTGATCACTGTCTTGAGTGATCTCTTCGCATTTTACAAGACTCTATTGTGAACGGATTTTCCCTTCCTCAACCCTTAGAAAAGACTTAGTGAACCTTGTTAGTTTTTTCTGATGAAGAAAGTGGAACTGGACACTGGTGTTAGCATAAGAGCTTATATCGTATTCCTTCAACACAAGGAAACAAGCTTCTTTAACTTCAGGAAGCCTTCCAAGCAATAACTACTCATGGTGTTTATGCAAATCTCTACAGACTGCAAAGTTCAAGTAGCCTACACCCAGCTCCTGGTTTCAAATGCTGCTGAAATTTAGGACAACATACCTTAGTCCTGCACCTCCACTTTTTGTTCTCTACAGCTCCCTCCTATTTCAAACAGCAGAGGAGCAGACAAAAAAATGTACATAACTTCTTTTAGCAGATATTGCTCCTAATAAGTGACATTGCTGCTTGCCTTGGGTTTTTTTTGTAAAAAATGTAAAGTTGCATTTGCTTTCTATCTACAGCAAAACTAAAGCAACCTCCACAGAGCTGGAGTTTTTCCCACTGTGCATTGGACAAGTGGATATACAGAGCTTCCTACCCCTGCCTTCTTTCCTTCCCTTGGTATTCCTGGAGAAAAGTGGTCTGCAGCTCATATCAGAATTACAACCACAGCCTGCCTTGGGAAGATCTTACTATTCCTCAGTCAGAAAACGCTACTAAGAGTTAAATCTTGAGTAGATAAGGCAAGGTAATTCACCATATGGTGGGCAGATGAGAAGTTAGAATTTTCCAAGAGAACAGACTTTCAGCTTTGGAAAGTTATAGGCTGGTATAAAATCATCAGCTCCTTGAAATTTGTAGAACGAAGTTTCCAGTATCATATACCAGTTGTATCTCACAGTTTGGTTTCCATACGGTATAATTATCTAAAAAAATCTCTTTAAATGAATGGTACTGTGAACAAATATTGCTGTTGGATATTCAAGAAAAAAACATGAAATCAAATGTATATATATATCAGTAGTGATGGAAGTTGTTGGGGATTTTCCATTCATATTTACCAAAATGTTCATAACTACACCCCCTTTAACTTTGTCATTGCTATATTTCATTGCCAGCTGAGCTTGGGCAAGTTCAGTGAACCACTAAGTGAACCACTGGAGAAAACGGAATAATTATTTTTAGGCTTTTTCTGCTCAGAGAAAACAGGTTGAAGTTCTGCATATTAATTTTTATTCTGAAAGCTGAGGGGTTTTTTTAAACTTAGTAAAATGTCAGAAAAATCTCCTATTGATTTTTTTTTCCCCAACTTTTTCAATCAAAATTAAAAGTGTAATACTTATTGAAGTTGAAGCTTATTATGTTATTTTTTATTAAATACTTTCTTGTATGGCAGAAAAAAAATTAAATAATGCATGTACCACATTTTAACATATTTGCACTGTTTTTACTATTAATAAAAATTATATTCACACATTTCAAATTGCAATGTACCTAAATGATATGTAATCTGCCTTTTTCTTCTCCACTGTACTTCTTTAAAAAAGGCAATATTGAACTTCAAACTGTTTTCTGCAACCGAATATAAGTAAGTAGGGAATTAATTAATGAAAGCATCATTTTCATTTTATGCATGAAAATAATCTATTATTTTCTCTTGCGCTCTATGTCAATTCAAAGAGTCTTAGTTTTCTTCTTGATAGCTATGAAGCATGCATGTCATCACAATAATTTTTTATGCTATTCGATATAAAAGCTTGCACCTAAGCTTTTATACAAATTTTTAGGCTATATGATTATACAATCTATGGACAAAGCCACATGAGATGGGAAGAAAAACATAATTCCTTCTGCAATCCAGCTGCATGCAGCCCCTGCAGCTGCTATAGGAAATAGACATTTACTCAGTGAAAATATAGACTTTTCAGTCATGGTACTACTCTAAAGACAGGTCTAGTTTTCTACTGGCTCTGAAGATCATAGGTTTAGAGGCCTCTTTAGTTTTGAAAGCAGAAGAGATTTTGACTAAAACCTCTCAGTAAAGAAGGTCAATATTTTGAGTGGAAAATAAGATTAAATACTTTTGTTTTATTGCTGGCAAAATCAGCTCACATAACTCTCTTCTTGGTGTCCCCTCTAAAAGGGAGGATATTGAATTGTCAGTGAGTTGTGACTTTTTCTGCAGCTTTGTAAACAACAGAGATTACAAACTTTTGAATATAGTACTAAGGAAAAACAGAAATCCAAACTGTAGTCAGGCACTTAAATTACAGTAAGTTTTATGGGTGGTCCTTTAGAGATTGAAGGGTTTTTTTGGTATATACTAACATATATCTTTGCCTGCCTTTGTTTATGTGTATTTCTGCATATATAAACATACAGATGAGCATAGCTACATCTGCAGTATTTAGCGAGCTAACCCACAAAATGGTATAAATAATAACAGCACTGTGTTAGACATGGACTACTGAAACCTTTATATTCCCATTTTGACCACACAGTTGAAGAATTCTGAGAGACTACATGCGATCTTAGAAAATGTTATTTATTATAACCACAAGTTCATATATAACATTACAATGTACTATGGGTTGTTAAAGAATTGGTGGGCATTTTCAAGAAAAAGAAAAAATTAATGACAGAAAATAATGAATAAATGGAGTTGTACTTTGATTTCAAATCTCAGTTTACACTTAGGATACACTCTAATAGTCTAAACTTGTCATGCAGCCATGGAAGTGCTAAAAGCTTTCAAAAATAAACAGATCCAGATGACGGAAGCCACTTTATCTTCAGGGTAATGGATCTCTGTATTAAATACAGTAACATATGCATAATAAAGCATATGGAATATGATATTTGCAAAACCATTTACAGAACACTGTGTACAGGTGTGCAAGGAAGATATAAATACCTCAGTTATGACAGATAAACTGTTACAGAATCAGGGCCGCAGTTATTGCCTCTGGTGTGTGTCTGTAACTGTAAACACACTGGGGAAGACGGATATTCACATCAGAACTAATTGTAAGCTTGCCAAGATTGTTCTTGGGGAATTCAGATTTAATTGCTTTCTTGAACTCTTGTATAAGGAGTTGTTCTCACCTTGTTCCCTGTGTATTGTTGCCGTTAACTCTTAATGGGAGTCCTGCACCTAGAGTGCAGGGAGAGTGTCAGTTCACCTGACTTTGGGCACCCTTTGCTCCTGCTGCAAGCACCATCCCACTGGATACAGATTCTTGGCTTGTTGCTGGATATGTTCTCACTTCTTACCCACCAAAAATCCTCCTCATAGGTAGATTTTTTATTTGTTCACTCTTTTCATTGCTATGACCTCACTGTCTTTGTATTTGAACTGCTGTTCTTCTGTATAAAGTGGCTGTAAAAAAATAGCACTGCCTAACTCAGCTGTGCTCCCTCTAGGTATTTGGAGCTGCTGACCAATCTAAAGGTATTTTTAGTGTTCTTCCTTTTAACTTTGCAGAATCAACACAGGTATGACTGTGATCTGAGACAATGTATTTTATTCCGCAGATTCACTGAAAATGTTTCAGATGTTTTTCACTTAAGTGTTTCCATCACGACTAAAGCCAAAAAATCGTAAGTCTTCTTTTGTCAAGAATGGATGATGGAACTAAGAGTGAGTGTGATAATATACTGTACCAATACTAAAATTGCACTTAGCTTCTCCTTGCTCCCCACTGCATGACTACTTAGAGCTTGATGACTCAAATAATTTTTTATTACTTCTGGGTTTATTATTGGGTATATTATTCTTTGGGGTGAGATCCTTGTTTCTACTGTCTGCAAATCAAAAGACCCACAAAAGAGTCTTCCAAATCTGCCAGTAATCCTGGCTGAATTACAAGTGAGAGCCTTTGTCAGTCTTTTGGGCACTCTCTATTTGGAAAGTGTTTCCCTCTAAGCAGCTGGACGCTCTCCATTTGGCATATCCATTTTGCAGTAATAATGGTACTTTAGGATACTTGGTTATGTCATCAAAGCAAATTGAGAATGCCATCTTTATTTCACTGAAGAATCTGACCCAGAGATGCTACACTTTGATACAGTTATCATGTCACTCAGGTAATATTAAATAATATCTGGAGAGACACCTGCTGAGAGATGTAAGTTACAATGATCTGACTTGCTCAAATCAAGGGAAACTTCAGAAGTAATTGATGGTCAATGTGAAGTTTTCAGTTGCAGAATCCACACGTGTTCAGATCATCTTAACTCTCACTGACCTACAGGAGGTATATTTTTCTGAGAGCTATTTTTGAATAACCACTCTGGTGAATTGAGGACATGATTTTTAATAGCAGACTTACTGCTATACTTGTCATTTCTCTTTTTTCAAAGGAGTCTTTTAGAAAAAATAAAACGAAACAAAACAAACCACCACAGTTATTGTGGAAAATAGTATATGTAAGATCCAGGACACTCCTTTTTTCTGTCCTTGCTTTGACAGTAAACAAAATACATTTCAATCTTTCCTAATATGCTGAAGCTCTGTGGTCATGGAGGCTGCGGCAATGTGAAGTTATCAAAAATCGTGGAGGATCATGAACAAGCTCAGTTAGCATTTCCTGTACATTTGAGACTCCATTTCCTCTAGTATAATTAAAATAAAGTTTTATTGTTGGGTTTTTAGGTTTTTTTGGGGTTTTTTTTGGAAAATAATGAAAAAGAATCTTCCTGCTGTAGTTGGATGGTTCGCAGAACTACCTCCCAAGGCATATACTGAAAATCTTGTTGCACTGGAACCCTTAAAAGTGCCTACATGTTTCTAGGCATGTGCAGAATGTATGCCAAGAAAATCTACTGCAAAGGCAATGATTAGACGTATATTTACAGTTTGGTGTGATTTTTTAATTAATATCTTAGCAGTTCTGTCAGATGTTTTACAGGATCCTCTCTGGAAATTCTTACTATTCAAAAACACCGTGTACCTTGAGATTTAAAGAGGAAGTGCATACAAAATCATACATTTGCACCCTAACATTGCTGAAAATAACTCAAGTTTTGACAATCAGAGTTGATAATATAGTAGAGCAGAAAAAATATATATATAGTATAAAAAAGAAAGAGAAGTAGACATGGTAGTATAAATAGCATCAAGCTTTGAGAGAAGATGAAGAGTGCAAAAAACATGAAAGAGATAAATTTAGAAACCTGACAGGCCATCAACACAACAGTATGAGAAGCTAGAGTGAAAAATGACACTTTGAAGATATGACCGCAACAGCCATAATAAAATGCACAAATGGGCATTCTTCCCATACAGTCTTTCTCCTTCCTATATTTTACCTCTCTATGTCAAGGCCATGTAATTATTTCAGTTTAAAAAAAAAACAAAGAAGAAAGGCTAGTTAAACTAAAGCCTATTCAAGAATATGATATATCGCTCTCAAATGGAGAATTACACTATGTAGCAATTTCATCTGAGTGAGTGAGAGTCAAAAGGGAAAAAATGAAACGAGAAGGAAATGAAGCTAAGTAATTGGAGGAAAAAGAGATGTCATGAATTGGAAATGAGTTTTGCTTTGAGGTGCTGACTCAGATGCATAGCTCTCTATAAAAGCTACAGTAAGAATAAAAATAGATCAGAATTTCTGTTATGAATAATAATAAAAGAGACTTTTATTTGCTTCATGTGCTGCAGAAATATCCAATTCTTCTGCTTATGAATAGGAAAATAGAAAATCTTTGCAATCCTTCTTTCAGACTTTGAGCCTTAGTCTCAAATCTGAAACCTGTAAATAGAATATAAAACATATAATACCAAACTTGCTTTATTTCATCTTTATTTACAGCCATTCAGATGGATGACAAAAGAAATGAAATTGAGGTGGAAAAAGGGAGATCGCCTATATGCATTTTTTTATAGAGATGATCAAATAGATAAGTACCAGAACCTTTCTTCAGGCTTCATTTAATAAATTTGTCCAAAAAAAGCAGTTCACATGGATGGTAAAGAAAATAATCAAATACAATGTTAAGAGAAACAGCTGGGCATGAATACTTAATACCTTTTGGTATTGTCTTCACCATATCAAGAATTTTAATATTGCCTTTAAATCTGAACTACATATTCAGACTTCGGTTTCTTTGCTTTTGGTTTCCAAATATTCTCTTCCGAAGGTGCATTATTATTCTTCCATTGTGTGATAATATTGTGTCTCCGGCTTTTTTTCTATTATTTTTAAAAGTTCTTTCTAGTATCTTTCATCAACCATATTATATCTCTGCCTCTTTTACAATCCTAATCACAGGTCTGATTTCACAAAGGATGTCAGGACAGATTCACCTCCAGATGGTTATATTAGCAGGGCTCATAGCTGATGGCACACATGGATTGTTAATGGAGAAAGTTATAAATGCAGGGGAGAGAGAAAGCTAGAGATGGAGTGAGGGAAAGAGGAGGGAAATAGGGAAATAAGGAAAGAAAGAGAAAGAAAGAAAGAAAGAAAGAAAAAGAAAGAGCGAGCAAGCAGAAATGAGGTCCTCTGGTACAGCAGAGATGAACAATCTGATCTGAGGGTGCTTTTCTCATGAAGCAGGTGATGATGGCAGAGGAAGCAGGGTACCTGCAGACCTGTGCAACAGTCCCTTGCCACTCTTACAAAACTATCTAAGCCACTTCTTGTCAGGGGCTTCATTCTTCTTCACAACTGCTCAGCCCAAGAGATAACTAATTTTCCAAAAGAAATAATTAGTCTTTCCTTTGCTTGCCAGGAAGCCTTGACTTCAAGAGGCAGCAAAGCTCTGTAACAGTCCTACTGATGAAGACCACTAATGTCTGGTGGAGTGGAATATCTTCCAGGTATTGCTGTCTTTCCTTACTTTCTGATGCTTTTATTTTCAAAGTAGCCTTCTTTCCCCATCAGATCCCATTGCATATTTTCCTTGTCCCAGAGATTATAGAATGAAGTCCACTGTAGCGACATGTCTCTCTCACACTGGTTGCAGCATGTGTACAAATACAGACAATTTCCTTGACTTGCGTAGAATTATTTTTTACCTTAGTCAAACTGCCAAAAAATATGTATCTTGGGAGTTTACTTAAAACTTTGTTTTTCAAACGCTGCCTCAGACTTCTACAGATAGTTTCAGAATAACCTTTTCCTTTGAAACAGAGTCAGTGTTGGATGTGATTATAAGGGCTTATTCTTCCTGATGATTATTTAAAATATCATATAAAGGGGAATAAAAGAAAAAAGAAAACTAGAGTACTAATTGTTTAGCTTGAGAAACATTTTAGTATTACCAAGTTTTTATTCTATAAGTTCTATTCTACCTATTCTATAGGTTTTTCGTTGGCTGATGCCTTTTCTTTTCATTGTATATATTTTATTAAAAATATCCAATATAGCTGGATATTACAATGTCAACAAATCAGCCCCTCACTGAAAAACACAGCTTAGAGACAAATTTTTATTGTCTCAAATAAGAGTGACAGAGCATTCTGAAATGTGAAGACAGCTTATGAGCATTTGGCATAAAATCTAGTTACACAAAGCCTCTTTTCTCCAAAAAATGAGGTGTTGGAACCCTTCAAAGTTGCAGTTCTATTTTTGGATGACTCAGAGCAGGGATTTGAATTAATGTATCTTGCCCAGAAGAGCACCTGAAAAAGCAGGCCATGAAGTCATTTTTATGCTATCCTCTTGTCCCATGAATATTTAAATAGTCTATGCAGTATATCATGGCTCTGTCAGAAAAGAATGAGGGAGAGCTACCTCTACCAAAATATTTGAGACTGCTTTATGTGCTGTGAATGGTCAGATCCCTACATCAGGAAAGGTCTTGACCCTGGGCATTTCATAACTTTTTATGAATTCCCTGAGAACTGGGTTATTAGACAAAAATGAAAAATTAGGATACATTTTCCATATCTAAAATGTTGCTTCTTTTGCCTTTTATTTCAAATATACCAAAATAAAATATTCTGTTTCAGAGTGAACAAAATATTTTGCATGAGCCTCAAGTGACTAGGGGTTTTTTTCAGCAAAAAGGAAAAAGAATTATACAAACCAGAATGAAAAAATGGCCCAAAATGAAATATTTATATTTCAATCCAGCTTTCAGATAAAAGCAGCCATTTCTTGAATGGCTCTAATACATAGGTCTGATTTGAAGAGCTGCTGAATATCTCCTCTTTAACTGACTTTAACCCAGGTGCCTTACTAAAAGCTGAAACACACTGTAGCTCTGAGAGTCACCTCTAGAACATTAACAAGCTGGAGGTGCAAATGTCAGCAAGTTTAAGTAAATGAAGAGTTATGTTGATTTACAATAAAAGAAGCTCAGCATAGTGCTTGTTGCCAGGCTCAAGAAAGTATTCCAAGGTTTTGTTACCTCTTGTTTTAATTTTCTACAGTAAACGAGGGAGGTTGATAATGAGGAAGGGAACCCATTGCTGGTATCCATACAGTAAAAGTGAAAAAGAAAAAGGCACTGTGGCTTTTGCATTTCTAGAGTAATTACTCAATATTAATCCTACAGGTATCTGAGACAGGTACTTGCACAGAAAAAATGTACCGTAGCTATGACAGAGGAATTTGAATATTAAAACATTTATCTTATCTATAAGACAAATTATACATTCAGTTATACCCAAGTAAAAGTTTGATCCTATAGCTTTTACTCTGTAATTGCACAGAAAGAGAAAATAAATTACTGTGAGTGTGTCAATGAAGTTTATTTCATATTGCTATGTCTGCTTAGAGGGACAAAAGTATCTACCCAAACATAACCTACTGGATACCCTAAATTCACAACAATGTATAGATGACACTGAAGAATACGTTTAAAATTAATAAATAATAGTGGATAAATTAATGTAATGGGAAAATAAATAATACTGACACAGGAGGAGTTGCAAAGATAATAAGGAGCCAGGCATAACCGCTGGGAATGATTTCAAAATTAGTCTGTATAAAGTAGATCTTTCACCTTTTATGCAGGCTTATATACTGTACTGATAGGACATGCATATCTCTCTAGATGACACTTTGGTTACTCATTGTATAAAAGGAAGAGTTATCTACTTATATTTAAATGTGAAGAAGGGACTGAAGAGAGGACAATGCTTAGGATCTAGTACTGAAAGTACTAATCTGTTTATCTAGTGAAAATTTGCTCATCTGTGGAGAGCACTGGAAAGTGCAGATACTGCTGAGAAAGATTTTGGGATTCAGGAACACAGGAGAATTGATGCTAATGAAGATGACAGCTTGAATGTCTGGCTGCTGCATAAAAGCAAAGCACAACTGCTTAAATGTCCCAGGTTAAAGCCTTGTCTTATAAACCACATTGGACAAATATGAGACAGACTCTGCATGTGATGTGATGTTAGCACCTCCAGAAAAAAAAAAGTCTGAATAATTGAATCTAAAAGATCAGAAGAGGACTACTTTCAAGCACTCATGACTTTGTGGATGACTTTGAAATGCAATCTGTTAGGACATAAAGTTGCGTAAATACTTCTAATCAAATAGAGCTTGTGTATCTCTTCCTTGATTTTTCTTAATTAACAAAGGAAAATTGAATGAGGATTTTAATAAACCCCAGACTGTCTCAGCTCTTTCCTTTATCCTAAAAAGGCAATCAAGATAGATGGAGAAAGTGAAGATATCCTCAGTTCCTTTGCTTTCCCAATAATATTTCCTTCACTGTATCTTATTTGGTTCCAAATGTATGAATATAGATATTTTTTCTGGTGTCCTGTGTTATAGTTCTGACTGTTTCTGCCCTGCTATTTCTCTTATTTCTATTCTTTCTAATTTTTCCCTTCCTTTTACCTTTTCCACTCCAAAGATATTTGCTGGCATTCCTGGATACAAGAGCTAGTTGGTTACTAGCTGCAGTTTGCCATAGTGGTACCAGTTAAGTTTGTCAGAATCTCTCTCTTGCAGGGTAACACTGCAGATGAGAGCCATTACCTGAGGCATTACTGGTCCCCAGACTCACTTGCTGTGAAACACGCCAAGAAAACATAGCCTGAGTCCTGAAACTGTCATGGGACATTTTGGGTGGAGAGGCCACTGGGAAGACTACATAGCTCCATTCTGTTGCTTCTCAGTTAGGAACAAATTACTTAGTTCCTCTCAGATCTCCCCCAGCCTTCTCATTACCAGGTAAAGGCAATGATGGAAATGATGTGCAATTCTAGAAAAATAAAAGATTGTGTTCTTGATTACAAAATGGTAGACATAGTTTGAAAAAAACCCAAGCCTATCTTAAAATAAACCCCACAATACTGGATAATGCTTCTGTGGGTGATCATATGAATCTCCTGTAAGCTATTTCCCCTCATCTTTTACAAGGTTAGGTACACCTTAGTAGGTTAATATAAATTCTATTTCTTTGTCTGTAATGAATATCTTTTTCCTTATCTCTTACGCCTTCTGTTGCCTACATATGCACAGCTGAAGCATCATTTGATCTGGGGAGTCTTCTAACTGTCCATCTGCTTTTATTAAGCTGCACCCTCTTGGGCTTCTCTTTCTTCTGGACCAAGGTGCAAATGGAATATCTCCTGGTTTCCCTCGTGTTTCTCATCACATCTCTTTTTGCCATCTGTCTCTCTCCCCCTCTCACCCTCTTATTTTAGGAACTTCATTTTAGTTTTTCATCCAAGAATGATTGTCACAATTCTTCCTTTTTCCCTTCACTTCAAGTAGCTGGATTACCAATTTCAAGGAAGGAAGCAAGGAAGGAAGGAAGGAAGGAAGGAAGGAAGGAAGGAAGGAAGGAAGGAAGGAAGGAAATCAACCTCTGGACTTTATGTACCTGTGACAGTTTTTACTTGTCACTTTTTTTTTTTCCTAGATCCATATTGCTTAATACCACAATATTTTCAAGACTCTAGAAGAAGGAATCAATAATTTAATCTTTAGGAGTATTCATTTCACAGATGTGTTTGCATATCCTGGAAATTTTGCATTTCTGTGTACTTCTCAAGGCTAACTCTAAAAATGTAGAACTTGAAAATGTCTTTTAAAATTGGAAATCATTTTGTGATCTGGCTTTACAGCCCAGATACATCTTGATTATATATAAGAATGATAGGCTAAGTTATATAGCACCCTAATAATTTTTTTTCCTTTGCCACTCCCCATGTAATTTCTTCTGCAGCCCAGGTTTACTCAACTTATAGAGAATTACATCATTCTCTGCTGGGGATTTTTAAGATCATTTAGACATAATCAGAGAAACCACATTCAATTTATTTGTAAGAAAGATGACACTGTACCTGCTTTGTGCACTTTTTCTAAAATTCCTAACCTTATTTGCACTTTTGAAGATCTACGGAAAATGGTTGTTTTAGTCCAGTGATTCTTCTGCATTCCCGCTAGCCTTTCCCCTTCTCTTTTAAGGTCTCTAAAATAACCACTTTTTAACAATAAAATCACTGCACTGGTTTTTAGGACATGAGTTTTCAGCTGTCAACCAGGCATAACACTATTTTTGAGTATGTTGCTATACTGTTTATTTTGGATTTATGGCTGTTTCTTCACTGAAAACTTCAAAAGGTCAGCTTTGTCTCAGTAAGAGATGGGGAAACTTTTAAAATCTCAGTCTGGAAAAACCTTTTCTTGCCCATTTCTATTTTTACATAAAATTTCTTCCACTCATAAGGTTTTGGAGTCAACTAATCTGAGATCAAAATCTCAAATGGCCCGTTGACACAGCCTCCTCTTCTTCTAAACCTACCAGATGTGAACCTGAAATGAGTGAGCAAAGACCCAAATTAAGATCCAGACCCTAAATTAATATTAGAGAGCAGAAAGTCCAATTGACAAATCTGCATTATCCACTTGCCACCTTGACTTCCTGTTCCTCAGAAGTTAGGTGAATCACAATATATCCAGGAACCTACCAGAAAAAATAGAAAAATCCCAAGACTTCATTATAATGGCTGAAAAAATTATACTTGAACAGCTAAAAGAAGAAATGTGAAGACAAAAGTGCACACATGACAAATCATTCAGTATGACATGTATGACAAAATCATTATGTTTTTGTGTAGATTACAAAGGTACAGAAAGAAATAAATGACCTCTATTGTCTGTAGAATGTATGTATGTAATAGAAAAAGTAAATTCAAGGAGGACTTAAAAATTCAAAGAAGAACTTAACGAGGACATTTCTCTTTACATTGGGAACTTTAATTATTTTATAGAAGTCCATCAGTGATGTTTTAAAAACAATTCAGAAATCTTTATGTAGGAACCTATGCTTCAGCTTAATCCAGGCATAATTATGATTGTAACATTTTGTCATCATATGAATATCTGAATAAGAGGAAAGCATATTGGCTACTTGGAACATTTCCTCTAATCTTTTGCCCTTGGAAGTCCCTGACTCCTCCAATTTCTGCTTAGGCTAACTAAAGATAATATATCAAAGATGCTTGTAATGGTGACTCATAGACCAAACTGCTGCTCATATTCATTACTTTTTCCATCTCTAATAGCTATCTTCTCTTATAGTAAGTACTATACCTAGGCATATGGAGACTGCTGACCAAGAAAAACAAATATAGTCATCCATACAAAATGTGTATCTGAACTGCTGAGGTATGAATTCACCGCAGAATTAACTTTCCCATAATTTCAGAGAAGAAAATCAGCCCTTTCACTGGGGAGTGAGAAAGGGAGGTTCAGATGGGAATTAGCAGTAGAAAAGTGGAACCTGTCTAGGTTCTGCATGAGTATTTCATACTCATACTAAAAGCACATGGAGAAGAGTGAAGAGCTTCACTCACTGTTCTTTACTGGTAAAACATGCTTCAACAGTTTCAGCCCCTTGAGTTAGTAAGGAATGCCATTGCAAGGAAGATTTACCCTCAGTGGAGGAGGATCATTATCAGGGAACATTAAAACAAACTGGGAACACACAAATCCATAGGATCTGATGGGATGCACTCATGAGACCTGAGGAAGATTGTCACTGTCATTGCAAGATTATATTCAGTTATCTTTAAAAGGTCTGAAGAACTACAGACTGGTCAGCATGAGCTGAGGCTAGCTCAGTTGGTTGGAGCATGGTTACTAACAATGCCAAGGTCATGTGTTCAGTCCCTCTATGGGCCATTCACTTCGGAGTTGGATTTGATCTTTGTGAGTCTCAGAGTATTTTGTGATTCTGTGATCTTAGTCCCTGGGAAGGTGAGAGAGGAAATCTTCCTGGAAGCCATTTCCAAACATATAAAACTTAAAAAGGAAATTGGGATTAGTCAACATGAATTTACTAAGTTGTATGCTTAACCAATCCAGCAGCTTTCTATGATATAGTGACCAGCTCTGTAGGCAAGGGCTGATAAGTAGCTGACATCAAGTTTTTCTTGTTTTCATCAAGGCTTTCAGCATTGTCTCCCATAGTGTTCTTACAAACAAAATGACAAAATATAGTCCAGAAAAATGGACAGAGATTGACTGAATCTGTCAAGAAAAACAAAGCCAGATACCAAAGCATGTAAGACAGCAATGCAGGCCTTGAAATAAAGAAACTGTTACTAAACTATCAGGATCAAGGCTTTCAATCAGCAGAGCAAAGTCTGGAGACCAGTCACTAGAGATATAGCCCAGGGGTTTGTAGTGCAGAAATTCTGTCTGAATGGACACTGAGCTGACCAAGAGACAATGAACCATTGCATCAAAGGTCAACAGCCTCTGGCTTCATTAAGAGAAATCTTTCCAGTAGGATGAAGGAAATGATCATTCCTCTCCACTTAGCCCTGGTGAGTGGAATGCTAGGACCAGTTTTGAGCTCCCCAGAGAAGGAAACAAAGACGTGACGTGAGTCCAGCAAAGGGTCACAAAAATTTAGATACTGGAGCTTCAGTAACAAAGGAAAACAAAGAGCTGGCTCTGTTCAGCCTGAAGTTTAAGACTCAGGGGGATTATGTCAATGAGTAAAAATACCTGACCAGAGGAGGTAAAGACGTCAGAGCCAGATTCTTAGTGGTGCCCAGTGCCAAGAGGCAATAGGCCCAAATGGAAATAAAGTTATTTCCCTTTATACATTAGAAAAAATGTATTCTGTAAATCGAATTAGAATGTGTTTACTGAAAGCGAGGTCATATACAGGTTTCCCAGAGAGGTTTTAAAGCCTGCATCCTTAGAGATATTAAAACATAAACGAAACATGATCCTGATGAATATTTGAGAAGGGAATTGGCCTAGATAATCTCCAGAGGTTCCTTCCTATCACAGCTATTGTGTGATACAGCAACAATATAAATTTTAAACAGGACCCTGACTCTTGTCAGGTCTTGTATGAGCACATATATAAGGCTTTGATCCCAGCTAGAGAAACAGTTAAAATCTAAGTGTTATTCAGTCATCATCTTAAAAAAGATATTTTCTCAAGAGATTTTTAGAATGCAGTAAAAATAGTTTGTCATTTCTGGGAACTGATTAACAAAATTGTGCAGGAATTCCATAGAAAAAATGCAGCAGATAGTGGTCTATGGTGTTTTTTCTGCTTCCTAACTTGGTGTAAGACACTGCCTTAGAACTTTATCACATGTTAAGAGACCTTTATTTTCTGTCTTCTTTAAGCCAACAATGCCAGCTTTCAGAACTGTTGAAGTTGAGACTATCTTCATTTACTGCAGCGTCCTTCACCACTTCCCAGGTTTCAGTAATCTTTACTTTAAAAAGTTCCACAGCATAGAAAGGCTTCTACCACTCATTTATGTGCCAAGTATATTTCTCCCTGCCTTTTCTTTTGCTTTGCCTGTATGATTATATTTCCTTCATACATAAAGCATAATATATAACCCAGTCTGTTTCCCCTTTCCTTCACACACAGAGTCTTCCTTCCTTTTTTGTGTGTTTGAAAGCCAAAAGTAATGTATTCATCTGAACAGCTGGGTAACTTTCATGCTACATGCAAATCAGTTTAAAGAGTAAAAAACCTCGGGAAATTGTGACAAAAACCTACAATAGCTCAAATTATAGTTCCGATACAAATCTCTCACTGTTCAGAAAATTGTGTTCATTGTCTTTTATTTTTAGAAAATTCATTACAAGAACTTAAAAAGGAGATGTATTCTTCTGCATTGTGGAATATTCAGAAATTCCATTTTTATCCTGTAACTCTATTCATTTGGGAACATGCAGTGAAACAGCAGGACAAGGCTCATTTCAGAAACACAGCAAAGTAGGACAGTGTCCTACCAATGACAAAGAAAAAAATAAAAATAAATAAATTTAAAGAGGCATACTTCCAGTTTTCTATTGACTTGTGTTCTTGTTTTTATAATACTGTAAAAGATATAATTTTGAAATGAGCCCTGGCTTGCAAAATAAAAGTGAACTTACAAATCCTGCATTTTAATGCGCAAAGTTTGTTTCTCATGTGGAAATACACATGGAGTGTGGGCTTTCTCCTTGCTGGAAAACAAACTACAGGAAATAAATATTACATATGCAGCAGTTTGGAATAATGGATTTAAATTTGTTCTCATTATAGCATTGAAAATGTTCCAATTTCCTTGAGTTAGCTCCAGTGTAATTTGAATATGGATTACAATCATGACAGGGCAAAAAACTGAAACTAATCTGCCAGAGTCATTGTTATTAAGTAAAGATTTTACTGGGCCCATAAAACAATTAGTTACTCTCAAAAATATTTGTATTCTAAAAAAATCCAGACACTAAAGAATGCTACTCTTTCAATTTTTTTGTTTCAAGAAAGACATGTTTGCTTACCCCTCTTTATCTCGGAAAGTAGCATAAGAATTCTGAATGGGAAATCAAGATAATCTGGTCTAAATATTCATAGTCCAAACATATACCCAGAAGTGTAAATTACTTGGTGAGCTTTTTCTAGTCACTAACTCTTGTAATTGTGACACTGCTCATAAGTGCAGCTCTTTTCTTCTAGCCAGATTTTAAAAAATCAACACCTATTTTGGTCACTTCTATAGTAGCCAGTAAATAGTGGTGATACGAATGAGGAATTGAACATCTTCAGAACTTTTGAAACATGGATAGTACTTGTTGATAAAGAAATGCATTTATCAATGTTGTTAGGTTTATGCAGGCAGAGATTCTGCAGGTGTATAGAATGAAGCAACTAAGTTCCTCCAGTTAATTTCACTTGTTAAAGTGATCAGCTGTAGCTTGTTCTGGACCATAACCTTTCAAAAATCTGAAAGCTTACCTGATGATCTAGCCAAAATAAGGAGGCAGAGAACTGAGACATTGGTAGAAATATATTTATTAAAATTAAAATAATGATTAATAAAAGTAAGTTAATCATTATCACTTTTACTGAGTGCTGTGTTTTATCCAGTACAACTAGTGTAATAAATATTCACTGTGCAGACTTCATCTGTGAGCTTTGCATCACAATGATAGAGCATTTGGGTTACAAAATTTAATAACTGGTCTACTTTTTTCTTTATCAGATGTTTCAGAAGCTTCTGATTTATGCTATCTTTCTGCAAAAAGTTTTTACTCAGGTTTGTTTTTATTAACAGGCTAAACTTAATGACATTTAGTTTTACTAGATGAGTTGGATGTATTTTCAAGAATTATACCTGCAGTGGTCACTTTTTATTGTTTTGTGGTTTTACACTCATATTTCCTGTCACCTCTCTGTGTCTGAAATGTTCTTCATTACATATTACCACTCATTTCTCTGTGAGACTGGCAATCTGACTTTCACAGATGCCAAATACAGGTGCAAACTCTGAGTCCATCAGTCTTATTCTCAAGCAGATAGATTTAACTTTGACCTCATCAGCACTGATATCAACACATCACATCTGCAGAGTCACACACCCCATGCATTTAGGAAGTTGTCCTGACTTAACACTGCTGATCTCCCCTTAAGACTTTTGTTACAGTTCAAGTCCCAAACTGACACTTGTCATAGATTCACATCCTCTGTGGAGCAGACAGAGTTCCATAATATGAGCGCAAATTCCAGCAAGCCCAAATAGCAGTGGACTTTTTTAAACAAAATCCAAGACAGTGGCAGAAGCTTCAATTTTCATTACTTGCACTGCAGTTTAGGGATAGCATAAATTATAAAAATTATTACTTCCTAGTTTATAGAAATCATATTTAACCATCTTACTATCTTTACTATCTTACTATATTTCGGTAGGTCTGTTTGCTTTTCTTGTGATTCCTGAGCTGGACACTCAGCTGGACTCACTCTATCCATGTTCAGCATTACACAAAACCAAATTAAGGACCTACATACCCCCCCAGCTTTCTCCCTCTTTCATCTTCTTCAGGAGACAATGAAAAGACATGACATTCCTAGACAGTAATTCAAGTCTACAGAGGCACTATTTTATTGCCTAAAATTAGGCTGGGAAGGATCAGGCCTTGTTAAGCTGCAAGAGAGGTGGTCCTTTAAAAATAAGCTGCTGGTGAGTGACTTACACATTATATAATGACAACAACTCTGTAATTAGTCAGAACTAGAAACATGATACAGTTCAGCAAAACATTTTCGGCTGGAAAATAGTAATATATTGGCAAGAATCCACTTAGAGTCAATGTAATTAAGTCCACTGTAATTACTGCAGTGGTGTTGCCCAAGTTCATTCCTAAGGACTTTTAAAGTAATAGTGCATGTTCAGTCACAGGGGAATTCATCTCGCTTTGTTGAAAAATAAATACTCAAAGTTTAATGTATTCACCCTTCGTGGAGAGATGTTTAGAGAGGACAATACCATTCATATACATAACTGCCCTTTGAAAAATTCAATTTTCTCCCCAAGAAAGGAAAAATTTGCTGAAAAGATCCTAGGACAACTAGCTTAGTTGCAGACTCCCAACTTCAGACGTCTATACAAAGTGAAATGCATTCAGCAATAGCTGTTTGTACCCTAAGAGCTTATAACCTCAGGGGGAATTTAAAAGCATTTAGAAGTAAGATTTGGGCTCCTGATTCCCACAAATTTATAGCTTCTATTTATCGTTGTAGTTTGTGAATACCTTCTAGTGGTCATAACATGAATGACATTGTCCATGTGCTGAATGATCTTTCCAGGACCTCAAATTTTTATTTTAAGTATTATTAAAATTTCATGTTTTGCATTGGTGTTTTAAATCTCAGGAGTGATGATTTTTATCATTAAGGAGATTTTTCACTTAATTAAAATTTGATGCATTAATGTAGCTGGTATTTTCTTTTAAATAGAATAAGAAGACATATTATACACAGACATGAAATTGTGGGATATAATTAATGATGTATTAATTACTTTATGAAGACCAGTGCTACACTCAAAATACAGGTCTTAGACTGTTTAGATTTTTACCAATGAGTTGCATAGGAAATGAAGACAGAGAATCACAGAATGGTTTGTGTTGGAGGGGACCTTAAAGATCATCTAGTTCCAAACCCTCTGACATGGGCAGGGACACTTTCCACTAGACCAGGCTGCTCAAAGTCCCATTCAACCTGGTCTTGAGCAATTCCAGGGACAGAGCATCCAGAACTTCTCTGGTAACCTGTTCCAGTGCCTGACAGTAATCCAGTGAAACAATGCCAGAAGGAATTTGTTCAAAATATTTTGTTCTTTTTATTTTAATTTGTTTTTCTCACAACCACCATGAAAAATTCAAAAGAATACATTAGGTTTGTATTTTATGTTTCATACTTGCACTTCAAAGATATATTTTACAGAATAGATATTTAATTCATTTATTAAAACTAACTCTGCCACCTGCTCTTCACTGTGAAGCAGATTCTAGCTAATTTATAGTTGAGGTGGATTGTGTTTGTATGTATTTTTAACTGGCTGTCATATTTTTGTATATCTAAATCATTCACAGTTCATCCTAGTGAGAAGAGAGGAGGAAAAGTGTAGCCAAGTTCCCACTGCAAACTGCTGAGAAGGAGGTGTATTGGATTTGGATGGCAGGGTTTTTGTCAGTGAGGGACTACAGTAGTGGCTCTACTGTGAGAAGTTTCCCCTCTGGTCAAAAAAACCATTGACCTTTGGCTTCAAGACAGATCTGCCACTGGCTGAGGATGAGCCCATCAGTAATGGTTTTAAGAAGTGGAAAAAGCTGCTGCAGGACAGTGAAGTGAGGAATGAGAATTTGTGAGAGGAGCAGCCCTGCAGACGACAGCAGAGGAGGTGAAGGAGCTGCTCCAGGCACAGAGCAGAGATTCCCCTGCAGCCCATGGTGCAGCCCATGGTGAGACTGGCTGTTTTCCTGCAGCTCATGAAGGTCCATGGTGGATCAGCTATGCACCTGCAGCCAGTGAGGGACCCTCCCATGGTGCAGGTGGATGTTCAAAGGCGGCAGTGACTCTCTTGGAAGCCTTTGCTGGAGCAGGCCCCTGGTAGGACATGGCTTCATGGAGAGAGGAACCCACTGGAGCAGGTTTGCTGGCAGGACTTGTGACCCTGCAGGACATGTGGCTTCATGGGGAGAGGAACCCACTGGAGCAGGCTTGCTGGCAGGACTTGTGACCCTGCAGGGAGCCCCCACTGGAGTTGTCTGCTCCCGAGGGACTGCATTCCATGGAAACCACTGACACTGGGGCAGTTTTTGAAGAACTGCAGCCTGTATGAAGAACTCGTGTTGGAAATCCATGAAATATCTCCTGTGAAAGGGACCTCACAATGTAGCAGGGGAAGAATGTGAGGAGTCCTCCCACTGAGGAGGAAGAAGCAACAGAGACAACATGTGGTGAAACTGGCTGCGACACCCATTCTCCCTGTGCTGCTGGGGGGATGAGGGAGAGAAAATCAGAAGGAATGGTAAGCCTGGAAAGAAGGGAGGGGTAGATGGAAGGTGTTTTAAGATTTGATTTTATTTATCTTTATCCTATTCTGACTTGCTTGGTGAAAAATTAAGCTAATTTCTCCTGGTCAAGTCTGTTTTGCCCTTAATTGGTGAGCAATCTCTCCCTGTCCTAATCATGACCCACAAGACATTCATTACATTTTCTCTTCTCTGACCACCTGAGAAGTGACAGAGTGGCTTTGGTAGGCATTTGATGTCCAGCTGAGAGACTCTATTGCTAAAGAACAGAATCCTGTTTGTTGAGATGAGGTTTGAGGGTCTGAATGATGGGAATAGTCTGGAGGCCATGATAAGAGAGTAAAGTCCTCCTTATGATGAAAAAAAAAAATCAAGACTGCCATTTGCTTGAGATTAAAATCACTCCTTGGGAATATCTGTTCCCATGCAACAAAGTCTTCTGGCTAAACTAATGGTTTTTTGACCACACTTGTTTATCAAAGGAATTTATTCAATCTGATTCATTGTGTCTCGAGACCTTTCAAACCAATGCTTAGTTTATTTCCTATTTTGAACATAAAATACACCAGGTGCATGCAACAATCTGATTTATAGCAACAAAACCAACAAAAACCCTCCTGGATTTTCTGGTTTCAGATTAATCTGGGGATTTGGAAACAAATAATTAAAAAAAAAGTGCTGTTTTTTTTTTTTTCCCCAGCAAAATGAACACCCTTAAAAGATAGGAAAAAAACTCAAACCACCTGTAAACAACAGAATGTTGACCATGTATCAGAAGCTGAAGATGAGCTGAAGATGAAGTGGCTTGTCAATAAATATTAGCAATATACTGCTGAGAGTGATAATGAATTAATGTAGTAATTAATATGGAATTTGATTTACCTGATAGAGGCACATACAGATGAATGTGCAAGATAAGTAAAATGATAAATTGATTTTAATCAATATTCAGGAGTTTCATAAATATTCAGGAAGTTGATACAGTTTTTGGCTATCTGCTGGGTTCTGGCATATTAATAAAAAAAATAGGATCTTTCTGTTTCAAATATGAAGAGAAGAAATTCACATGAATACGAGCACTGAATCCTGCTGATTCTTTTGACACTACAGCATTTAGAGTTAAGCCAACCTCCCTGCTGCTTTGAAATGCAAACTGAATGGGAAAATTAAGGGTAAATTACCACCAGCATGCATGATATTGAAGACAGTCTCAAAATCTACTCCTGGATGCAAGATCAAAGCATTTTACTTTCAGCAGATGTAACAGGAGGCCATTATAAACACTTGCCTAATGAACCGTGTCCAGCTCCATGAACCCTATCCAATTGTGTGAGTTTTGAAAATACTGTGCAGAAGTCTGCCACAAAGATATGCTGAAGATGGGATTTTTCTCCCAGTAGTATTACTTTTTATCTCTGGATTCTCACCAGCCCAAAACTTGAATTACTCCAACAAACTGTGTGAAGAATGCCAGGTCTGGGGGTGGGAGTACACTGTGACACATGCACTGCTACACTTGTGGAGGTCACTCTGTGAAATGCTGCTTTCTGACCTCCCACTTCTTGCCAGAGAATGGCACCTTGAGTTTATCAAAACTGCATTGAAGATGTGGGAGCCAGTCTCATCCCCAGATCGCTTTTTGCTGAACATTTTTCTTGTAATGCTATGGAATGACCTCCTTGCTGTACTCTCTTTCTACAGTAGGCATTTGTTAGAACTTTCCTTCTCTGCACAGCAGATAAAATAGTTTGGAAACATGCAGCTGTTCTTTCACTAGAAGCCTTTGCACAGGTAGCGTGCAAGAACTTGGCATGGACTGTGCCACTTTCTGAGTCTATTTTAGACATTTTCGAGTTTTTATCTCAGCGGAGGGGGAGGGGTAGCTCTTAATCAGTTTTTCTTCCCTAAGAAACATGATCAAAGTTCAGTGTTAATTTCTCCAAGCAGTTGAATGGGTAAGAGCAGTCGTTCTGAAAGGGGCCCACATTTGCTCTCCTTGTACCAATTTCAGGTTCACTGCACAGTGACAGGCTCAAATCTGCATGAGAATGCTGCCTTGGCAGCTTGCCCTAGCCCATCAGGGCTACCTTGCCCTGGCATCATCTCAGCTCTGCAACCAGGACATTCTTCTGGACTGGAAAATCTCTCCCTCCTGCTGAGTAGCAACTTCACAACAGCTCATTAATATCATCTTACCACTCAATCTGCCCCTGAAAATATCATCCTGTGCTACTGTGCTCTCCAAAGGTTTGCAATCCCCAAGAAGTGTGTCTGTCTGCCCGTAGCAACTGCTTGAGAATTGCCAGTTTGGATAGAAGTCAACCTGCAAACAGGACTCTGTCACAAAACTTCACATTTTGCCACTGCTGTGCCGTGGACAAGAGAAGGTGCTCAGAAGACGCTGACTGCTGAATGTGGAGCTGTGCAATGCATCATCTGCTCCTTTTTGATGGTAAAACTTTGGGTTTAGTCAAGTAATTGTTCATTTCTGCAACGAAGTTGGAGGCCCTACTTGAATTCTTGGCATACTTGAGCATAAACAATCAGACAATTTCACCACAGTTTGATTTCAGGATAATGTTGGCATTATTTAGAGATTTGTCATGTCATAGGTTTCATTTGAATAAAATTGAGCATTATTTCTCTGTTTAATTACAGTTCAATGTTAGTTTCACACTAAGCCTCTGATTTCTAGTTCAGACATACACCATTGTTTAATCCTGCAAAAGGAAAGCAGAAAAATGTGAGGCCTATGCATCCTACAGGACTGCAAAAAAAAGCCATTATGAATTTCAAAAACAGATAAATGTTTCTGATGGGGTGAGGTTTATTTGTCTATTTGCCTCCTTATAACGGTTAACAAAGTTTTGAGAAATTGTGGTAAATTTTGCAGAATAAACATATTTTAAAAATACTCTGTTGGAGTGTGGAGGACTAGAAAGGTAACAAGGTGCAATTATTCAGTCGTCATAGGTGGTGACAATAAGAAGAGGAGATGGGGAAACTGATGTAGCTGTTTAAAGTTTTGAGTTCTTTGAGAATTGGTCTTTTAGGTCACACAAATCTGTAATTCTAGA
>VZRF01009379.1:0-44577 GCA_013396875.1 Vireo altiloquus
TAGACAGCACCCTGAATGTGAATTTAGAGCCTCAGCTTCCAAATGCTGCCCCAGGGAGTGGGCGCGGTGGGATTCTCCATCCAGACTCCAGGCAGGGCACTGCTTGTAGCACAAACATTAAAAACCTCCTCCTCCTCCGTGCCACGCAGGGATTCAGAACCTCTCCCTGTGTTTGCAAAGCTGATCCTCTGACACAGCCCAGCCCTGCTGCCCATGCAGCTCCTCCTGCTCTGTCCCAGCAGGATCAGGTGGGATCGCAGCCTCCCCACCCTGCTGAGCCCTGCACCCAGCACCCAGACCAACACAGGGATCTCCAGAGCTCTTCTGGATCCCAAACACCCAAATCTGCTCCCTGATCCCCCTGCTCACACCCAACCCAGCCACAGTCACACCAGGGAGCTGGGGCAGAGCTCCCCCTCTGCTCCATCCCCACAGAATTCCAGGGATGTGACTGAGAACTCAGCCAGCTTGGGATGCTGCACGTTTGAAAATGGAGACAGAATAAGCACAGCACTGCTCTGAGGCATGTTGGACCCATGTAACACATCCTGGCTATTCTGGGAAACAGAACTGCAAAAAGAAAAAAAAATAAAAGGATTTATCCTTCTCCTCTCTGGATGATTCCAGAATTTTTAAGATGCTGAAGTCTAGAATTCAAAGGATCTTGAAAAAAATCATTATAAATAGCAAACAAACACTTGGCTTCACAGATAACACGAACACTCTGATCCCATTAAACACATAATTGTCTCAGTTTGGTTTTTTTTTGTTCCCAAGAGCACAGGTGAACATTTCCCTGGAAATGTCTCCTGGATGGAGCAGCTTTAGGCTGTTTCTCTGTGGCGCACGATGCTTCATTCCTCGAGACTGAGTGTGCTCCAGTTCACTGTCAGTCAGGTGTTTTTCCTCTTTTCCTCTTTGGAAAAGAAAAATTCCTAAGCTTTGTTACCTGAAAAAAATTCCCTGGGTGAAAGAAAGCCTTGCTGGAGCAGGTGAGGAGAGTGGAGGGGTGAGTGGGGCAGAGACAGAGAGAATTTGAGCTGCATTTTCCCAGATTTGCAGCCTGGAGCAGAACCTGGCGGTGCCACCCCTTTTTATTTTCCATTTTCCTCTTCTCCGGTGTGAGAGAGAACAACACAGGGAGCAGCAGGATGAATGCACCCATGGGTGGCTGCTGGATTTTCCAATGGCTTGAGGCAGAGCAGAGCCTGACAGAGGAGCAGAGGCTGCCAGAGCTCATGGGGAGAACTCTCCCAGCGCCATCCTTCACACAGGGAGCTGTCCAGGAGTGCCAGAAGATGCTTCAGGGTGGTTTATTTTTTTTTTTTGCTGGCCCAGGTGTGTTCCTAGCCTCCCATCCTCTTCCTGGCTTGCTTCCTGCGGGGTTTCAGGATGGTGTAGTTGGAGTACCACGTGTGCTGCTCCGACAGCACGGGGATGTAGAATGCTCGCAGCAGCCGCGAGGACCTGAAAGAGCACAAAGGAAAAGCAAATCGCCCTTAAGAGCCCAATTCTCTCCTTGCTGGCGAGACCAGAGCTGGTTTGTGTCACTCAGAGCAGCAGCCTGGTGCCCAGCATGCATTCCCAGCAGGACTGAGGGGGACAGAGGGCAGGAAGGTGCTGTAATTACTGGAAGAAACTTAAATCCCAGATATCAGCATCCAGGGGATCCTGGGGGTCACACATCCCTGTCCCTCAGGGTGAAGGTGAAAGGCTCCATTTCCCTCCTGGAATCTCCTTCCTATCCCATCTTTCTGGCTGCCTTTCCCCCACGCCTCTCTGAGGAGCAGAAAGCAGCTTTGATGGGCACTGGCACTTTGAAGTTTGGCTCTTGAGCTGATCTTCGGTGGAAATACTGAAGGACAGAGAGCTGGGCAGCTCCAAACCCACGCTCACTCCATGCCCTGCCAGTCTGGGAGCTGCCATCTCACAGCCCTTCAGAAACTGCACCAGTGGAGCAGGGAAGGCTTAACGATGGCTGGGTGAAATCAGCACCTTTGATTGGGTTGCTAATTGCTGGAGCTGTGCTGGCTGAGGGCATTCTGAATGGATGACTTCTCTCACTAATGATAAAGTCCAGGTTTCAATGTGAAGTGGACAAATAAAACATCCTCCAGCAGCAGCTCTGAGCTTTGTGAAGCTTCAAAGGTTTGAGCAATTGAAATAAGGGCTGAGGCAGAGTTTTTGAGGCACTGCAGCTCCTCTTTATGTCTTTAAGATCAACTGGATGGGAAAATAGCAACCCTTGCCAGGCAGAGGTGTAACCCCAGCCACAGAGAGCTCAGAAAAGCAGCAGCAGCACTCCAATTTGGACTGCTGAGTGGGCAGGGATGGCACACACACTCGCTGGTCACCCCAGCTCCCAGCTCTGCTGTTCTGCACATCCAATTCGAGTAATTTTTTCAGCAGAAAAGATGAGTTTGTTTTGTTTGCTTGCTGTAAGGCAGCGTTGGAGATCTTTCAAAAATGCAGCTGGGAAACAATGGCAGGAACTGCCACTGGGAGCTGCATCTCCCCAGGGGCTCCTGCACAGCCTGGCTGGGCTCAGCTGGGATCAGGCACCCTCACGGTCCCCTCCCAGCTCAGGGACAGCTCTCAGCTCAGAGAGAGGGAACCTTCACCTCCTGTCACCTCCCTGTGTCGGGCTCAGCCACCTCAGACAGCAGATGGCATGGGGAAGGGGCTGCGTGACAGATGACAGGAATATATTTAATGTTCCATTTGCATTTGCTGCTAAATTTGTCCCCCAGAGACTGAGTGTGTGGAGCCTTAATCAGCACTCAGCTCCCAGGCAGCAGGAGCAGGGCCATGATCACTCCAAGCTGGGTGAGCAGGGTCTGTTTTTCCAGGATTTTTGGGCTCTGAAGGAGGCACTGCTACAGGACAGAGAAGCTCCCAGTCAAGGCAGAGATGGAACCAAGGCCACCCTTGGAGCTGAGCTTCTTTCTGCCTCAATTTCAGGAAAAGCAACTCAGTTCTGTTACAGCATTGCCAGAGGAGGCTGCTGTGGGATTCTGGAAGGGAATCCCAAGTGGAGACGTTCCAGTGCCCCTTCCCAAATTCACAGAGTGCCACGGAACAGCAGCACTCGGATACCTGTGGTGAGAGGATTCCTCCCAACCTGAGCTGGGTGCCAGCAGAGTCCAGAGAGCAGCAGGAGAAGGGACAAGAGCAGGGAATGGCAGGAGGAAGCTGAACTCTGCCACAGGGACAGGTCCCAGTGCCATAAAGCCAAGTCCCAGTGCCACCAGGGCAGATCCCAGTGCCATAAAGGCAGATCCCAGTGCCACCAGGACAGATCCCAGTGCCATAAAGGCAGATCCCAGTGCCACCAGGACAGATCCCAGTGCCACCAGGACAGATCCCAGTGCCATAAAGGCAGGTCCCAGTGCCACCAGGGCAGATCCCAGTGCCTCCCAGCCACAAGAAGCTCACGATCAAAGCTCTCTGAAAGCCCTTTAACGTTTGCACTTCCTCTGGGGGTTAAATTCCGTACCAACACACACATTTCAGAAGTAATTCATCTGCTTTTTAAAAAAAATTCAGGGAAAACAACTCGAGGAAAACACCATTAGAGGGAACAAGACAGGCTCTTATCAAACCAGGGTAATGCCATGCTCGAAGAAGGTGACCCAATATTAATTTTGCACTAAGAATTTCCTTTTTTTTTCTGATGGAAAACCCAAGAGTTTGGAGCAAGCAGACGGCTCAGCCTAAAGAGCTGGGGAAATATGTGCTCCTCAGAGGGGAGCTGGGATATATTTCCCCTTTTGTGTGTCAGATTCGGAGCGCTCAGCCAATATAGAATTAAATGGACCTTGGCAAAGCAGCTTCCTGAGGAGCATAATTAGCTGGTGGCTTGGAGTGCTCTCTAATTCAATTAGCAGCAGCATTTATCAGAGCCAGCTGAGATTCACATTTGCACTTGCTGACGTCAGTGGGAGGCTCGCAGCGAGCCCCAGAAGCCTCCAGTGCAGCAGGGCCCAGCTGAGCTGCTGGGGTCATTTATTTCATTTATTCTCACACAACAAGAGCTGCACTTTGGGCTGAGCTGGGGAGGTGCTTGATGGGTTTGGGGTTTGGTTTTTTTTTCACCCCTTGCTCTGCAACCATCAAGCTGCAAAGCTGCCATCTCCACTCAGCTCCCAAGTGACACTTCTGTTCCTCTCTAGGTATGATAAAAACCCAAAAAGCTGAGTTTTCAGAGTGGTTTTACACTTCAGAGGGAGCAAGGGGCCTTCCAAGGCACTGGGAGCAGGTGCTGGGTTTGAGACAGCAGCCTGGAGCATTCCAGGGGTTCTTGATGAAGCCTCACTGGCTGCACAGACCTGTGTGACCCTGGGGACAGCTCTCCACTGCCTCTGGGATCCTTTAATTTATTTCTAGCACTTAACTTGCTCTTACACCCCTGCTGCTGCTCTCCTCAAGCTGAACTCCCCAGAATGATCAAGAAGGGCCAGCACTGCACAGATCTGTTGTCTCAAATCAAAATGAAGATGGGATTTCCCTCCCTTCTTCACCCTCAGGCCTATAAAAGCACTTGTTGCATCCCTGGAACAGCTCTGAGGTTTTCCAATCTCAACAAAAGGCCAAGAGGAAATATCTGGGTTTTGAGACCTTGGCATCTCCTTCAACCACCAGGCAGATCTGCAATTGTCACCTCCCTCCTTCTGCTGCAAAACTTGTGTCACTTCTCCTGAGCACTGCCTGAGCCCCAATATCTGATGCAAGTTAAAACTCAAGAACACTCAGGGGAAAAAAAAAAACCCCAAGGCAAACAACACTGCCTTAAATTAGAAATGCTCTGACGCATTCTGAGCGAGGAGCTCAGCAGCACAACCAGGAACGTTTGCCATGGGAAACCTTCCTGGGGATGCTGTAGCAAAATTCCAGGGCTTGGATACAAAACCATTGTTCACCTGCCACTGCTGTCATGAAGCTGAAGCTCCTCACTCTGAAATTTTAGTCACTGAAAGCTCCTGGGGATGAGTGGGGAGCTAAAAAACCTTTGGTGCAAAGGCAACGCAGGGAGGGTTTGTGACACCTGGACAGAGCCAGGGCAGAACCAAAGTCCAGCTGAGCCCCTTAACCACTCATCCACCTCACCTCTTCTCCAAGGGCCAAAAGGCAGGAAGAAATTAAAGAATGAAATATATATGACAAAAATGATGAAACACAGAATCCAAAATGAGCTCTGAAATGTCTCTTGCTCGTGCTGGATCAAGAGGGGCTGGCAAAAGGGGCCTGCACCTTGTCTGCACGGACCAGCTTGAAATGTGACACCTTTAAATGCCACCCTGGCTTAAAGCAGGGCAGGTCAGACCTGTGCTTTGTTCCTTCTGCCCTTCCCTGGACCAGGGAAGCTGTGCCCACTGCTGGTTCCTGTTTCAGTGCTCCTCTCCAGGGGGAACAGGCTCAGGGTGACAGGATGGGGACATGCTGCTGGTTCTGTCACCCCTCAGAGTCATGACACCTCGCAGGTGAGGCCAGGCCCTTCCAGCCCTTCCTCAGCAGGGAGAACTCCCCTGGCCCACCTGAAGGGCTGGAGAAGTGCCTGAGGAATGGGAATCAGAGCTGCTGCCATGGCAACCTGGCCTCCTCCACCGCCAAGGCACGGCGCTCCCCGTGCTCCAGCTGTGCAGGGTTCAGAAGGAACAGCACTTCCAGCATTTCCAGGAGCAGAGGAGGCTGCCTGGCAACACCCAGGGCTCAGGAGGTGGCTCTGTGACCTCCTTCTGGGATGGGCTCTTCTCTCCCAGCACCTCTGGTGCACGAGGACAGAGCAGGCACAAGGAGCCCCTGCCCTCCCACCAGCTCGGGATGGTCTGGGATGGCTCAGCCGAGCACTTCCCACCCTGTCCCACTCCCTGTGCTCTCCACAGCTCCAGGAGCAGAGCTCTGAAGCTCCAGGATCTCCCAAGAAGCTGCTGCTCCCTTTGAGGCGATGCCTTTGCTGCACCAAGCCAAGGAGTGAGTTCAGCAGGAGCAGCCCCATCGAGCCTCCCCTGCACAGGAGGAGCCCACACAGCACATTGCTTCAGCAGGAAGCTTTATAAAGAAATTGTTTATTTCTTTATAAAACTACTCCTTCTCACCACCCTCCTGACAGAGTTTCACCCTCTAAAGCAACTTAGGTCATAAATTTTGCGAGCAGGAGTTGGACAAAGGCTCCACTTTGCTGGAAATTGGATTTCCAGCTGGCGTTTGCCAACGGATCTCTCCTCCCTGTCCACTTGTGCAAAGAGAAATCACAGCCTGCCAGCCCTCACCCTCCCTCTCCCAAGTGCAAATCCTACCTGGAAGCATCGAGGAATGGTTTGTAGGCAATGGTCACCCACTCTTCTCTGTTGGAGGAGTACCTGGGCTCCCTCGGGGTCTCCCTCGCCGTGTCCAAGTCCACCAGGTAGTGGCACTTGGAAATGTCAATCTGCAGGGAGACAGACACCCCTGAGCTGCATTTCCTGCACTTCTGCCTCTCTGTGCTCATCCACAGCAATGAGAAGAGAGTTACACCTCTAGCAACAGGTGAAATGCTTCCTGCAGGACGCAGGTAACAGAATTTGAATGTTTTCAAGCAAAACCTTCGTGGGGAAATCCAACAGGAGACTCACGTTATGAAACCTCTCCTTCCTGCTGGAAATCCTGTCTTATCCTGCCTTACCCCCTTCAAACTCTTCCTTGAGGGATTTCAGTTCACTCTCCCACAAAATTTTACTGCCAACTTCCTTGGCCATGCTTGAGATCCCTTTTCTGAAGCACCTTTGGGGTTTAATGTAACAATTTAGGCAGAAAACAATTTAATTAGGTGGATAGCAGATGGCTCCGTGGCATCACAACTGAGTGGCAAATGAAATTACACCACAGGAAACGCTGCTGAGGATGCTGAATCCACTTCTTGCTCTGTGTGAGAGGAACATTCCAGGCCCTGGGAGAGGTTCTGGCTCATTAGCAGAAGGACTCCCAAACCACTAACCAAGTTTTTCTGGAAGTGATGTAGAATCATTCAGAGAAAGACAAGCTGCTGCCTTAAGGATCTCGCCTGTCTCATTCTGAATGCTGCCCTAAGAGGGACTTCCAATTCCAGGTGCAAGACAGGCTTCCCTTGTATTTTCACAAGTTACAGTGAAGCCAAGCGTGATGTTCCTCCCACTCTGAGGGCCAACACAGCACCTCTGCACTGATCTGGGGCTTTACACAAGACTTGGGTGATGAAATGAAAGAAAGGAATGAGTCTCAGTGAACAAAGCTGCGAGGGATTTCTAAATCACATCCTCTCCTCTTCTGTTCCCCTTTCCTTTTCCTCCTCCCACTCCTTCTTTATTTGATGCAACTGCTCTGCCAAGTGGAGGAGAGCTAAACTGGATCCCATCCTGACTGACAGGAGTGGGAACAGCACAGAGCTGGAGCTAAGGGCACATCTGCTGCTGCCAAGGGGTCTGGATGGTGTTAGGAGTGAAAAAAAAGGGCTTAAAAACCCTTTCTCTGAAGTCAGCTGTGGTTAACAGCTTTTAGGCCTCATCTGCTGGATATATCTTGGTAAGAAATAACATTCCTTATCTCTTTCTTAGCAGTTTCAGAGACAAATGCACCTCCCCAGCCGGGCAAGTGCAAGGTAAGTGCTGCTCAATGTGATTAAGGGAGGAGAGATTGCAAAGCAAGATCGAATCACTCCTTCCCCAGTGTCTCATAGCAACAGAAACACTGAGGTTCACTCTTCCATTTCCAAGCAGAGCAGTAACAGACACTCACACCTGAAACAGTGACATCTGTAGCCACTAACTGGTTTTATCCCTGCCTCACATAATCCTCCTGAACCATTTGTTTTCTCCCCTTTTAAATGACCAAGAGCCTCGTGCTATTTGGATTTATTCACTCTCATAGTCCTGTCCAGTTCTTGCTAATTATTCTTCTATTTTTTTTTTTTAAATCTGAGTGTGCTTGTACTCACTATATTTGGGGAAAGATCTTGATCTCCTGGTGGAACTAGCAGGTCAAAAGTAAGAGTTTTAACCCCCTGATTTCTGAAGTTCTAGGCCCTTGAGCTTGCATGAGGAATAACAAAGTTGTAGGGTGACATTAAGGAACAAGCATGAAACAAAAGTGTGTTTTGCTCCATTAGTCACAGGCTGTGCAGCAGCCAGCTGTCTGTGCTAAAAATAAGCCCCAGTTAAAGATTTCATAAATTAAATGCACTGCAGCAGACAGCTCCTCTCAGGTGGGAACACGCCTCCTTCCCATTTCCAGTAACTACATAATGAGCCTCAAAATAAAGAGTTTTAACCCAGAAGATTGCCAAGATTTAACCTGTTAGTAATTTTAAACATGCTAGCTAGCAATAATTTTAAAATATTCCTATTTGTGCATGGGTTTAGTTTAGGTAAGGCAGTGCAACCAGGAAATAAATCAGTAATACTAATATACATTATTTTAGCAGATTCCCACTGAAATCACTAATGCAATTAAGTTCCAAATTAAGTTCCTCCTCCTCAGATGCAAATATGATGAATAGTTTTATATTTAAAAAGAAATAAAAGAGGAAGATTTCAATTCCTGCTCAGTGACAAATATTTTCTGTGGGAGACTTCAAACTACTCATTCCTGTGATCACATTAACACACCACACTAAACCCAAAACTGCAATAATTAGGAATTATTACTTCTGCTGCTTCTTTTATTATCATTATGTCTTAAAATGGGCAGATGAAAGGCAAACAGAAACCACTCACAAGAACAGGGAGATTTCCAAGTGCTGCAGAGGGACCATTTTTGGTTTGGAACTCCCCAGGAAACAGAAATGGGGAGATCCACTCAGAGGCATTACAAAAATTTAAATTATACTGCGAGGTAAGGGAAAGAAAGCAGCAATAAATGCTCACGTATCGAGATGGCTCCTCCTTGTTCTGGTCATTCATGTCTGTGGGAATGATCCGTGTGCCCATGGGGCCCTTGGCAAAGGGTTTGGGCAGCTGGCCCCGGAATTCTGACAGGATGAACTGGAGCTGCCAACTGCAGAGAACAGGGAACACATTTTGTGAGGAGAGCACTGCAAGCAGTGATAGTTTAGGTTTGAACTTTTCTCTGTTCCCAGCCCTGCAGTGCCCAGTGTGACTCTGCAGGTCCCTGGAGCTCGTTCAGTGCTGTTCTCTCATGCTCACACTGACATAACAAAGCCTCTCCAGCTCGCTCTCCAAGGACACCCAGACCCTCCTGGGCCCAACAACTGCAAACCTTCATCTTGGCGAGAGGGGGGCAAGCTTGGGCAAATTCCATCCTTGCCTGGCTTCTGCTTGGGCAATTGATGCTGATATCAAAGTGGGAAGAACTCGGGAGCTGTCATTGTCCATGTTGGGATGCACTGAGGCAGGAGCCTCTGGAGCCCAGAGTGTGACCTCTGAAGGCCTTTCCAATCAATCCCTCCTTTATTCCTTTATTCCTGTCTGTCTCTGGTTCTAGGGAGCCACTTAAGGCATCAGCAGAACCAAGGACATCATTCCCAAGGTGGGTAGCTAAAGGAGCAGGCACACCACAGATTCCCAAGAACTTGTGGCCAATGGGCTGATAAAAAAACCCCTTCAGAATCCTTTGGTTTGGATATTTTAATCACTGTCTAGGACACTGCTGCTGGTGAGAACAGAGATCCAAGGCCTTGAGGGTTACTCACATTAATTACATGGCCCCCTCATTATTATGCCCCTCATTATCCATCTCCCCAAAGTGCACCTTTTCCATTCAAGCACTCACTTGTCTGGCAGCAGGAAGCTGCTGGGGAACCTGTGCCACTCCTTGCCCACACAGACATTGACTGGTCTCCCCTCGGGCACCGTGTGGATGCTGGGGTCAGTGGCAATCCTGTGGAATTCCGGGTACAGGTCCAGGGGCCCATGGTAGCCTGTGGAAGGCAGGGAGTCATAAATTAGGGTAAAGTAAGACAGGCATTTAATGAAAGGCTACAAAAAGCTGTTTCAGGCATTAATTTTTACCTGATAACTCACTGAATATGCTGGATTCAAAGCTGCCCCTCCTTTTAGCAGTGTTTGTGCCCTACCAGTCTTAATTCACATTCACATTCCCCTGTCCTGGCTGTCAAAGGCCACCAAAACCCCAAAAAAACCCTGATAAGGAGGGAAGGCTCTGATTCCAGGAATGTCCAATCCACCTCCATTAAAGACTCATGCACCTAATTGTAGGTTTTACACAGGAAAATGCTTCTCCAAGTGGGATGATCCACCTGAAAGTCCAACTATCTGCTTTAACACCAGTCAGGTTTCAGACCAGCGGAGTTGTGCTGGTGGAAGGTGAAGGGCAGAGGATTTTTAAGCGATGCCATTCTGGTGATCCATTCATACACATATGGATGTATGCATAATCAATCATCCATATATGGATGAATGCATAATTAATAATTAATTAACGGCAACCACTAGAACTCATTCCTTCCCCTGCAGCAGTGACACCCAAACTTCTCGAGGTTCCTGATTTCTACAGGCAAAGCAGCACAACTTTTGCAGGCCTGGAGCCTGAGGGCCAGGAGAGCAGAGAGCAAATGTGAAATACCAACCTCTGAATAAGGCAACAGAGCGTGACAGTGACAAAAGGCCAAAGAGGAAGACAGTCCCCAGGGCCAGCCAGTTGGAGGACACTGTGTAGTGTTCCAGGCGGTAGCGCTGGAAGATGAAGTGGTAACATTTCTCAGGGAAGAGTAAAAAAGAAAGAAAGAGACAATATAAAGTTACTCCGACTCTGATCCGTTCAGCAAAATTCTCATTTTTCACAAAGACCTTACAACAAGTGCATCTCCCACCAGATCTTTGGGCTCGTTTAGTTCACAGCCATAAAAATGCACAGAAACTCAAAGGGTTCGGTCAGATTTAAGTGATAATTTGGGGTATTTCAAGAAGTTTGCAGCTCTTTCCCCTAGGAAGGCTCTGGACCTACAGTGCTCTCTCAAGGGCTCCAGCTGGTTTGTTCCCAGGTGAAGCAGGGACACTTGTGCACAAGTTCCCTGCACAGACACACCTGATTTTCCACGCTGGACTGAATTCCTGTCTAAGCTCCATGACCCAGATTTCCAGAGTGACCTATGGTTGTTTACCCTGCCTGCACAATCCACAGCTTTGAAGTGGATTGAACACAAGAGCACATTCTGCATCCAGCTTTAAACACAAGTCGCTCTGAAACTGATAAAGGGAAAATTGATAAAAGAAAAAACTGATAAAAATTGGAAAAAAAAAAGAAAAATTGATAAAAGAAAAGCCCTTTACATTTTTTTTTACTTCAAAAGCCTTTCTGGGAATACCCAGGAGGAAATACATCCAGTCCTTGGCTTGGTCCCTCCCTCCTGTTCTGCAGGAGTGGTTATTCACTTCCTGCCCTCAGCTGGTTTCTGTTTCTCTTGTCCTGTTTGCATTTTTCTCCTAACAGCCAAATCCACGTGGTTTGGAGAGGGAGAGTGACAAGCTTGTCCTGCTGGTGGGCAATCAGCTCCAGATTCTCAGCTGGATGCTCCACACTGGGCAAAATGTCATCGAACAGTGGTAAAATATGCAGGAAACGTACAGGAAATTTTCCTGAAGCCGTGTTTGGCAAAAAATAAAACCAAACATTGCCCTGTGATGTTCTGGGAGCACAGAGGAATTCTCTGTCAGAGCCATAAAATTGGTGACATCACAGAGCTGGATCCTGTGGGGATGCAAGGACTGGAATTCATCTGGGGAACGAATGGAGATCCAAGCAAGGGCAGGGTGAGTGGTGGGAGGGGTGGGCAGGAATTCCAGCAGGGCTGCAAAGCAGGATGAGGCCAAGCAGCTGGAACAGGCTCCAGCATGGACTCCTGGCTGCATTCCTGAGCCTTTTTAACAGCAGGAGATGAATAATTCTAAGCTTTGGGAAGGTTTATATCAATCTCTATTAGTGCTTTGCTCTGTGAAGTGTTTCAAGTGATGTTTACTAAACATCCAGTTTCTGGCTCTTTCCAAATGTTCAAGGCAATTTCCCACCATTTAAAGGAGATCCCTTTTCCTTTCTTCAGCCCAGTGAGGGATTCCTTCTAAAACACAACCAAATGCATTTCCCACACACCCACACTGCTGCCCTCAGAGCTGAACAGCCAAGGAGGCACAATTCCATCAGCAATTCCTCCTGGAACCTCTGGGATTTTGGGTGGTTGTTGGCACTACAGCATCACAGCTCCAGGAATTCCCACTTGGGATTGGAGAACGACTCAAAGTCATCACAAAAAATTGGCTGGGAAATATTCTCAGCTATCTATTAAAAACCACTAAAGCTTACCTGAAGAGCAGAGAGAGCCACAGCACCAGAGAGACAGATGAGGGGGTAGATGGGGAAGAGAAACCTCTCTTCTTTGTGGGGCTGGCTGAAGAAAATCAGCATCCAGATGTACATGGGGGACAGGGTCAGCCAGTAGGGACGGCCCAGATTCTGAACTGGAAGAAACAAAAACTCAGCAAAGGAGTAATGCAAGAATTCCTTCTCTTGCACAATCCTGTCTCACACCCAAAGCCCACTCTTGAGACCTCCACACAGCCTGTTCTGAGCACCTCTGTTCCTAAAACCCAGGGAACACACCCCAACAGCCAGCAGGGCATCTCCCCTCAGAGGATTTTTGCAGATTCCTACAATCCTGGCAATTCCCACAGCCTCGGGAAGACCAAAAGCAGAAAATAAAGTGTTACAGGATCCAAGCAGGACACCAAACCTGTTGAGAAGTGCCAGCTCTGAACAGGCAGGCAGAGGTTTCCTGCTGGGCATTGCACACACAGAGATCAGGAGGGGCCTCCTCAGGATCTCCCCTTCCCAATGGTTGTGGAGTGCCTGAAGTGTCCCCAACCTTCACTGCCTCGTGACAAAAATAACACCAGGAGAGGTCTCCCAGGCGCCTTCTGCTTAACAGAGGAAATAAGTGATTCAAAAATAACAACAATTACCCTGAATTTCAGTCACACTGAGGAGGATTCAACACTGCCTGACAATTTCCAGTCCCTTTCCTACCCCCTTACTACTCCCAACAGCAGAGTTAAGCAATTAAGCCAACGGCATTTCTCAGACAATAAGAACAAAGCACTTGGCAGAATTGCTCCTGCTGTTAAGCACAAGAACACCAAGTGAACAGCAGGAAATCTTGCATTTACAGGAGCTCCTACTGAGCTTTTACTGCTTTCTGAGAGCTTGGAACAGATACAAGCAAACACCCCTTAACATACATTTTCATCGAGGATTGTGTTACTGTTTGTTGTGTTCAGTAAAAAGAAAAAGGAGAGAAAGAGCAAAGCACTGAGTGGACTGATGAATGTGGAGGCTGCTGCTGACACTTGATGAATTTTCCTTAGGAAAACAGCAGAGAAGAATTTATACTTCCCCTCTGGAGTCACTTACCAAGTGTCATGTGTTTAAACTGATGTCATTTTATTCAAGAAAAAGCCTCAGTGTGGAGTAGGGAATATTCTGGTTCCTCCTTTTTTTTTTAACTCTCAGTACATCCACACCCAAAGGGACATTTCCCAGAGCATGGGGAGCCTGGCAGGGCTCACTCCTGGCAGCTGAAACACCCACAGTGAACAGCACAGTCCAGCTTCAATACCAAAAAGGTTCCAACCCATTTCCAGCTGCAGATAAGATGGGAATAACACCAGGTACAGCTTCTTTCCCCTTTGGGATCATTGACTGGGCCATTCCTGATGCATTAAACGTCAGAATGAGGGTTAGGAACCACACACCTTGTCAGGCTTGCTTTTGATATCACATTTTTCCTCTTGAGGTGGAGGCAAGGAACAATCCTGAACTCCAAGGAGCTCAAGGAACTTTCTTGGTGCTCCAAAGGCTTTCACCACTCCCAGTTTTCCTTCCAGTAAAGAAAAGCTGCTCTTTGGCAGGCAAACCCTCCTGTGCCTGGCTCTGCCCTGCACTCACCACGGAATTTCTGCAGTAGATACTCCATCAGAGAGGTCAGGGGCAGCACGAGCAGGGCCAGGACAAACACCACGTTGAAATTCAGAAAGCCATTGATGAAATAGAAGGACCAGGGTTCTGTACCTACAGGGTGAGAAAAAAGGTAAAAAGAGGTTTGAAACACAAGCATGAAGGCATGGAACAGCAGCTTTGGTCCTTCTTTGCCTGGCACTCTCCACCAGAGCAGCTCACACTCACACCTGCCCAAGAAACTTCACTGTCTTCCTTCTCAGAAATTATTGTTCTCCTTGTTTTTCAATTGGGAGTGAGAAACAACACCACAGATGCTGCTCATGAATCCCAGAGCACTGCCACAGCCAGCAGAGTTCTGTGACACACAGATCAGCCTTGCACTCAGAAGGACAGCAAGGAAGCAGAGATGGAAACTTGTAAAAACGTGGAAACTTGACCCCAAGTTCATTCTTTCTTTCTAACTGAAGAAGACAAACACAAAACCACACAATGTCACGGAATTCAGGGCTGAGGGTGCTCTCCCTGGGTCGGCAGGAACAGAAAATGTACCAAAAAGGATTAAGAAGGAAAGGAGTTGGCATTCCCACTTCACCCCAACAAAGACTCTGCCACTAAATGCTGGTTCTGGTCCCTCCTTAGGCTCAGCACTGTTTACAGGTCCGAAATTCAGCCTGTTCTGACACAAACAGGAGCCAGGAGCAGCTCTGCCTCCACACTCGGAAACTGGCTGAGAGCTCCGGAGGATGTAAACCCAAAGAAACTCCAGTCCAACTGTCATTTATTTAGACTCCTAATTCAGGATGCTTAAAGCCCTTAACAATAAGGAATGCCAGTTCCTCTCCACACATTTCCCACTCTCTCAGTGTGATTAGCTCAATCAGCCACTAAATGACACGCGGGGGCTTTAATCACGGCACTGTTGTGACATGTGTCACATGCCACAGCAATTTCCTGCAATCAGAGCCACTTAAACGGGGTCCGTGTTGAAATTAATCAGACAACTGAAAAGCAGCGAGGAAAACCCAAAACCTCTGCGGCTCCTGCAGCTAAACAAGGGGAGAAGCTGCCCTGGGAATGTCACAAACGTGGAGTTACTGCTTGGCCAAGCAACTCGGGTTTATAGAGGAAACCTTGAGCTGTTAGCACTGCAAGGAAACACCAATTATATAAGTAAGTCCTAAATCTTTAAAGGATAATTCCAGGGACCATCCTGTCACCCTTCTGGCTGCTATGGAAAGCAAAGGAAATTCACCTTGAATTCACCTTGCTCTGCTCTGGTCTCTGATTTGGCAGCCTAGGGGTCAGGAGTGAAGGACACTTTATGAAACAGCTCCTCCACAATCCAAACACAGCCCAGCTAATACTGCTAATAAACAGATCAGCTGCTCTGAAGCGCAGCTTTAACCAAAAATAAGGCTGCTCACTCACAATTTTTTCTTCAGTGTGACTGAATTGCCCATAAAAAATAAGCACTGGAGCCTCCCCTCCTTCTCCAGTGAGGGATTTTCTTCTCTGAGAGAGGATAAAAATAATAAAAAGAGGGAAAAAAGAGAAGAGAACAGTGCACAGCAGGCAAAAAGCACCAGGCTGGGTCACTGGTGACTCACCCATTCAGAGGCACTCAGGCTCAAAACCTCCCAGGGCAAAAGGCTTTTTATTTCTGTTATCCACACAGCTCAAGGTGAACTGAGACAGAACTGCAGCGTCAAAAAGGAATGACCCCACTCCATACAAGAAGTCTTGGGCCAGAACATCATCTTTGAAGCAGGGAGGGACACTGGAGAACTCTCCATGCTCCAGGATTAATGGGAATATGCTTCCACACAGAGCAGGAGAGGAGATGGAGCTTCCTGCAAGGATCCCACATCCTAGAGCTGGCAGGTGTGGGATACAGGAGACAGACAGGTGAAGAAAAGAACACCCAGGCAGCTCCTTATGGTGGTTCCATGAGGAAAACCAGCTGGAAGCACTGTCAGACACAGAGCAAGAAAATGCTTTGGATGCTGAGGTCTGGGAGTGGCTCCAGGGGCAATCCTGGAGCTCAAACCCAGGAGTGAATCCAACTGAGCTGCACCTTGACCACAGGAATGGTGAGGGCAGCTCAGGCCAGAGCAGAGGAGCTGCAGAGGAGGTTTAAGATAAAGAGCCCAACCCTGAGCTGAAGCCTGAGTGCAGGAACTGCAGCTGGCAAGCAGTGACTGAGCTGCAAGAATTCGGTCGTGAGTCACAGCCCTCATTGTGCTCGAGTCTGATTCAGGGCTGCTGCCACGAACACTCTGCTCACTGCATTTCATTTATTCTCACTCTGTTCAAGAACCAGAGCAAAGTGTCACACGAACAGCTCCAGCACGTTCCACCCAAGCTGAACAAAGCTTCCCAAAGTGGGACAAAACCTCGGTCACAAATTATGACTTCTTAGAACATAAGAATACAGAAACATCCCAAAGCCTCGAAATCAGGGACATACACTTAGCAGCTCTTTCGCCTTGGCTGTAGAAATCTAATCACTCCAGGGAAATATTAATTGCACAGACAATATTTATGTAGAAGGGGTGTATTGCTAAATTCAGAAGAAAAAAAAATAAATTGAACCTTGTGTCCAAAATACTGTGGTGCTTACACTGGAGATGATCTGGGTTGGTGACTCTGCTCCCATCATGTGAACGTTGGGAAATCCCAGCGTGCAGAGCCAAGAGGGATTGGGCAGCCTTTCATCTCCCCTGGTAGTGTTATTTTTCCCAGTGTTTTGAGGCTCTCTGAACACACAGCACTGTCCTGCATTAAAGAGCTGTTCCAGGCAGGCTCTTTTACTGGCCCGAGGATGTATGAATGTCACTGTGAATAAAACTCTTCAGGACAGACTGGTCCCTGGAGGCTTCTGGAAACAACTCATGCTCCAGCGTGGAAAAGGTCAGGCACAAGCCCCTGCCAAAACCTATCAGAGACAGAGCCTGGAGTGTACTTACAGAAAACTCACAGCCCCACACTTCAGAGCCTTCCTGCAGAGGCCAAGAGCCGTGGCAGAGCAGCTGCTGTCCTGCTGTGCCACAGCACAAGTGACAAATCACCACTTGGCACCCCCCAAAGCAGCCCCTCCACTGAAGCAACAATGCCAGAGAAAGCCTTGCTGCTGCTCAGCACTGCCCAGTCCCTCCTGGCACAGCTCCTCTGGGCTCCAGCAGAGCACGGAGAGGCTGCAGGCATCCTGTGGTCTCTGCCAGCTCTCCTGAAGCCCTGCTAGAAATGTAATACCCTCCTGGTGCTCAGCTCCAGACGTGCAGGACATGGACAGAGAGAACTGTGGATTGTGCAGCACTCCTCACCTTCCCAAGGTTCTGCAGCCTGGCTGTGAGGAACAGCAGCCAGGAACAAGACTCCAGCTGACAAACACACACAGGCACAGACACTGAGACACCTCCTGGCAGTTTCTCATAAGTGGAAAGTGAACAAAAGCAGCACAACTCCCAGCGTGGATAAACCAGGCAGCACAATCCCAGCTCGAGAGAGACATCCTGTGTCCAGAAGCAGCAGCTGCAGCCTTTGGAGCTGGGAGGCTGCTTTTGCTTTAGGTCAGGAAAAGCCCTGCCCACCACGGGCCACGGCAGCCACAAACCCTGGGGCTCCCTCCCTGCCCTGTTACCCCAAACTCACCGTAGAGATCGGGGCCGTGAGGGGTGAAGACGTTGTACAGAACGATGTTGAGGGGTGCCACCACCAGCTTGCCATAGTAATAGCTGTCCACCACCACCAAGGGCACCTGGAAGAAAGCAGCTCTTGGTTAAAGTGCCAGCAGCTCCAGCTGATTGTCCTAAAGGAACTCATCCCTTCTGCTGCAATCCATTCCCTCCTCGTGCTGCTGCAGGCACTCACCAAAAACAGGATCAAGGACACCACGCACCAGTTCAGGAAACTTTTCCACCTCTTCTTCAGGATCAACAAGTCAAAGGCAATAGGAAGCCTGAAAGAGAGACCAGCTGTCAGCTGGACACTTTGAGAATGCCACTGCTGCCCCTTCACAGCAAGAGAAAGAACCACCACATCACTGGCCTCTGCTTCTACTCCAGATTCCAGTCACCCACCTCAGGTTTTACTCATATCAATGCCAGGAAACCTTCCCAAGCTAAGTTCCTCAAGAGCCAAGAAGCCTGCAGCAATGATCCTGGGCTAGGCTGGCACCTCAGACCCTGCTGGCTTTTTCCTCCACCCCTCCATTATCCCCAGGCAGGTGGAACCCACCTGACAAAGGGCACAGAACTCCTCCTTACCCCAGAGCTGCACTGAAGGGCCACCCCAGCAGGGCTCCAGCAGCCACCCCCAGCACTGCCACCGAGGTCTTGTCCATGTACCAGCCTGTCATGGCCACCACCGTGGTGTACATGCAGAAACTGCTGGGGAGGAAAGCTGTGGGACAAGGGGAGAGAGGATCAGCACAGCTTCCCCACACTTCACCCAACACCTGCAGCAAGTGCTTTACAGAAGTCTTACAGAGGCAGGGAAAACAGCACAACCAGCCAGAGGGGACAGGACACAAAGGCAAATGGCACTGCCAAAATGTCAGCCTCCTTCTGATGCCAGAATGATTTTTCGCTTTTTCTTTCATACCCCTCTCACACTCTCTTTTATAGTTTGATGTATTCTCAGTGCTTTTAGCCCACACACTGTGACTTCCCAAGGCTGATAACTCAGCTCAGCCCCACGGCACCGTTAAACCAGGAGAGCAAACATCCTGGGAGCCCCAGACACCAAGGGCCTCTCCAAAACATATTTTTGTAAATTAAAATAAGCCCATCCAGAGAAAAAGTTCCTCAAAACAAGAGGTTCACTTGAGCCTCTCATTAGGGAATCTTTGATAAATATGTTAATTTTGAAAAGCCTAAAATTGTATGTATTTCAGTGTGGCAGTTTTGAGCCATTCCACCTGGACCAAGTGCTGTACCCAAAAATCCAGAAATAAATATCAAAGTAAAAACCCCTTTTCCCCATAAACCGTGTTTAAGTTTTATTAAGACCAGGGAAAGGCAACACTTCCTTAGAACACAAGATGGCCAAGGAAGGCAGGCCAAGAGCCTGTTTGAAACGCACAGCAACAGAAAAAAAAACCAGGAGGCAGCAACAGAAACAGGCCTGGAAATTGTAACACAGAGAACAAAATATGAATCAACCTTTTCTCTATCACAAAAAACACATCCAGCTGAGCACAACAAAGAGCACTCCAGAGATGTGATTTTCTTCTCTCTGGAGCCATCCTGGGTCACTGTTAGTGCCACTGCCAAGCCAAACTCACCTGCAGAAGCACAGAACATCCCCGTGCTGAGCACCAGGAAGGCCAACATCAGCCTGCTCACGTGCAGCCCAAACTTCTTGCACACAGCCCTGGGGAAGCAGCAGAGAACAGGTGCCACAAAACAGCCTCGGGGCAAAAACAGAGCAGCACCCAAAGCATGCAGAACCACAAACAATCCATGGAGCAGCCCCAGAGCTCCGAGGTGGGTGATTGCCAACACTCAGCTGCTGCCTCTGGCCTGGGATTTCAGATCCTGAGTAACACCAGTGCAAAACTCTGGATGGGACCTCTGAGCTGTGCTTGTGCCAGCCTCAGGAACTGCACACATCGATCTGTTTAAGAGTCTCACCCCTCACAAAATCCCACCGTGCAAAAAAAGCCACTGCTCACCTCCTCAAACCCAGACTAATGGCAACAGAAAAGCCATGCAAGGTAATGGTTTGAAAATCAGGAATCGAGAGGCAGCAGGTAAAAAATAAAAACCCAGTTCAGACAAGATAATTGCATGTTAGGGCTACTGCTTTTAGTGGCTGTAAAGAGCATTGGCAGAGAGATTACAGACAGCAACAATCAATGTGTTCCAGTCAAATTCACTGTGATAAGCAAACACAGCACCAGACTCTCCTCAGCCCACAACACTCCCACCCTGCTTGCTGCCAGCAGTGAGAAAACGAGTGGAGTCAACAAAATGCTGGAGTAGAGGTGTGGGTGGCAGATCTGGGAGTACAATTTTGTCCTAATTGTGGCATTCTGACCAACATCTCATTAAGTTATCACGAGAACACATATTTTCTCATCTACACAAGAGCTTGAAAGCCTTTTTCCCGTGGCAGTAACTGCGTATGCCACTCACACTGCTCCCAAACATCCCCTGCAGACAGACTCTGACACTCACTTGTAGAAGTAGAGTTCACAAATGCAGCTCAGGAAGGCCAGGAAGCATCGCAGGAAATAGAAGATGAGAACCTAAGAGACACAGCCAGAGTCAGAAGGAGGCACAGGACACAAAATGGGCTTGTAAAGCTTCAGGGGAAACCCACAAACCCTTGGGAATCCTCACAGGGAGGTCAATGTTTGTCAACAAGCCAGTGTTTTATAAACATGAAGTCAATTCCAACAACAAACAGAACAGCTGTTTCACAAGCACTAAAAGCACATTTTTTCCCTTACAAAAGCAGCTTCCACACACATGATTTACCTTGTTGGTTTGCAGAACCCTGGCATGGAACCAGGCTGGCAAGGCATGGAGCCACAGGTAAGCATAGGAGCGGATGGCGTAGGCTGGAGAGTATTCCCATGTCTGAAACCCCTTCCCATAAATGAGGTAGTGTGTCTACAATGGAGAGCAAATAAATAAATTAACATGCAGCACACAGAGCCGACAGTTTTCTGCTCTCCACCTCTGAATTTCAAAGCAAAAAATTTCTTATTGAAACAGAGGGATCAGCACAAGGTTCTAAATAAATGTGTATTTGCATGAGCCAACTACAGATTGAAAGAGAGAGCACAAGGTCCTAAATAAATGGGTATTTGCACAGGCCAAGAACAAATTCCCAATGCCAAGGGCAGGAAGGGACTCACCGGTTCCCAGTAGTTAAAGGTCTCATCACAATCCGAGATGTTGCTCAGCAGAGCTGCACAGAACCTGGCCGAGATGAGACACTTGAAAGCTGTTGATCCTTCAGGGGCCCAAACTTGCCCGGCTTTGCTCCCAGATGATCTAATCCAAAAGGAAAAAAAATTTAAAAAAAAAAAAATACAAATATGCGGCAAGGAAGACTCAGCAACACGATCAAGGCTAACGGGGTGACAGCAGCGAGCGCAGGGCTGAGCGTGGCATTGGGGCGGTGGGAGGATGCCAGGGCACTCACATGGAAGCACCATCAGCCCCACTTAGGGCTGGACCCCCTAACCTACATCCCCTCCCCAAAACAGCACCGAGCCGGGGGATGCTCCATTACCATGCCCGCCACACGGAACACGCGTGGAAACACCGCAGCACCGCAACCCTGCGGCCCCGGGAGCACCGCAACCCCGGCCTCACCAACCCCGCGGCCCCGGGAGCACCGGAGCACCGCAGCACCGCAGCCCCAGCAGNTGCCCGCGGGCTCAGGCCGCCGCCCCGCCGCGTCGCCTCCGCCCGCCCGCGGCCGCTGCCGGGCCCCCTTGGCGGCCATGCCGAGTACGGGCAGCGCAGGGCCCGCCGGCAGCACGGAGCGGCGCCGGGAGCGCGGCCGAAGCCGCCGCCGCCATCACTGGTGAGGGCAGCGCGCGCCGGGCGGAGGCGGGAGCGTGAGGGGAGCGCGACAGGGACAGGGAGAGGGAGAAGGAAATAGACAGGGAAATGGACTGGGAAATGGNGGACTGGGAAAGGGACAGGGAAATGGACTGGGAAAGGGACTGGGAAATGGTCAGGGAGAGGGAAATGGACAGGGAAAGGGACAGGGGACAGGGAGAGGGAAAAGGACAGGGACTGGGAAAGGGACAGGGAAATGGACAGAGAAAGGGAAATGGACAGGGACAGGGAGAGGGAAAGGGACAGGGACAGGGAAATAGGGAAATGGACAGGGAGAGGGACAGGGAAAGGGACAGGGAAAGGGACAGCCAGGTCCATCACTCCCCCCACCCCTGCCCCACACGCCCATGTCCGAGCCAGGGTCCATCCCCGCCCTGCCCCTGTCTGCCCAGTGTTGGGCAGGAAAGCGAGGAAATGGGGAACACACTAGTGGAGAATGTTCTTTATTTGCTACCCCCTGTGCTCCGGAGATGGGGAAAGGGCAGCACGGGGCTGGAGTGTGTCCAGGGAAGGGAATGGAGCTGGGAAGGGGCTGGACCCCAGCAGAGGCTGAGGGAGCTGGGAAGGAGCTCAGGCTGGAGAAAAGGAGGCTCAGGGGGGTCCTTGTGGCTCTGCACAACTCCCTGACAGGAGGGAGCAGCCGGGGGGGGTCAGGCTCTGCTCGCAGGGAACAGGGACAGGAGGAGAGGGAACAGCCCCTGTGGACATCAGGAGCAATTTGCATTAGTAAAGAGATCAAGTCCACTCTCACAGGACCCCAGAAAAGAAAGGCTCCATTTTATAAAATGAGGCTTTATTACACACACACAGAACAGGAAGGCACTCAGTCCTCCCTAACAGCAGTTCCCACTTTTAAACTCGTGCAGGTGCGCAAAGCCCACCCTGCCTTTGTGAGAGGCACTGCAACAACACAGCGATAGCTCCAACAAGATGCAGGTGACATTTTCCAGGTCAGAAACTGGCACAGGAGCTGCTGGAGCCCCTGCAAGCCAGGGGAGATGTTCTACCTCAGGGTCACACCCAGGTGTTGCTGGATTTCCTCCCGAAAGCGCAGCTGCATCTCCGCTGCCTCCCGGCAGCCCAGGGCCCTGTCACAGGACTGGAAAGTCACCCTGTAGCAGAGGCTCCTCCGTCCTGTCCCTGGCTGCTGGAAACTGTCCCTTAACTGGATGGAAACAACCATTTCACCTGACACCCTCCTGGCAAGGGTGTGAAAAGCCACTTCATCAAACTCCTCGCCGTCAGGAACCCAGAAGCTGACATCGTGCACGTAGGAAGGTGGATAGAGGGAAAAACTCTTGAAAAGTCTCAACTCTCCCTCAGGAAACTGCTGCAGGAAGCGCCTGTCCGATGTCCAGAGCATTCTCCAGTCGGATATTCCACACAGCAGCATGGCCAGGAGGTCCAGGTTCAGCGAGGCTGAGACAACCACCAGCTCACTGCTTTTTAATTCATCAGGAGCTGTCCTGGTAACCCCCACACAGGAGCCTGAGGGGTCTGGGTCTGTCCCCAGGCAGATGAAATGCTGAATTTCACCCAGCTGACATTCAAAAGCAGCAAAGTCACTTAGCTCAGCTCCAAAACTCGCTGCTTCCTGCAGGCTGATGCTGGGTTTAACGCCAGAAACAGCCTGGTGAAGAGCACTCGTGGTGGCTTTAATGTTCTCCACCAGCATCTGGATACAGCTGTTCTCTGTGCCCCTGCTGACTGTGAGCACAAGGAGCATCTCATGGAAAACAGGCATGGAGTGGGGAGTGATCCGACACTGCCTGAAAACTGGCCCGGAAAGAACGTGAAGTGTCCCTGGGGAAAAAGCTCCTTTTTGTATCATTGCCTGAGCCTGAGGCAGGAGGGAAGGCCTAAGATGAAACTGCTTTGGACTGGGGTATCCTTCTCCTACATTCCTGTCTGTGTCCTGGCCAAAATGGGGAAACCAAACTGCATTTGCGAGTCCCTGAGATGTTTCCTCAGTGCTTGGAGCCTCCCCTGGGCTCAGAGCGATCCAGAAGACGTCAGAGTGGCAAACACCACTGGGGTGACCCTGGAGGAGCAGAGGAAGGCAGGAGCTGATGTTCTGCAGTGGAAAAGCCTGGCTGAGCCCTGCGCTGAGCTTCTCCTTTATTGTCCTTACTGGATGACTTGAATTCACTTCAAGGAAACCCCTGTGAAAAACAGAAGTGCAAATTACAGACACCACTACACAGATTTCCTTCCTGCCGCCATAATTTGAGCGCAGCAATTCACCCAAAACATTTTTAAGCCAGGAACTAACTGACCAAGCCTAGTCTTTCACCAAAGGTGATGCACATTTTCAGGGCAGTGGTGTTTGTCTGCAGGTTATAATCAAGAATTAATTGCAAAAAAAGGATCCATTTATCTGACCCCTATGCTGCTCATTCCCACTGAGAGCAGGAGAGCTGCTACTGCCAATCAGAAACTAATTATAAAACTCACCTATTAATTTTGTCCACGAGGACTTGTGGCACTTGAAAAGAAACTTTTTGGCTTCCCAGTTGCGTGTTGCAGCTCACAGGTGTCAAGCACAGGGGTGGTGTGCTCCGTGTGAAAACGTGATTCAAAGCACCCTCTACACAGAAGGATTTATCCTGACTCCTGAAAATACACAAAAACAGAGCAAAGTCACTGATAAGTTCTGATATTTCATGTACCCCAAGTAGGCAGGACCAGGCGATGGTCAGAGTTCCTGCCAGCACCAACCCTCAGTCCTGTCTTTAGGCCGAGATTGATATTTGTTCTGAAAAGGATGCTTTTGACCTTTAAAATCCTCAGATAGTCTTATTTTTAGAGAGTGCTTTGGCAGGAAGCTTGCATTTTAATCTTGCCTATTCTGCTTAGAGATGAACAAGAACTGCAGCTATTTTAAGGAAAATTTCAAGGAAAATTGCAAGGAAAATTAAAAGGAGTTCTTCTCCAGCCAACAAGACACTGTAAGAATATTCTAGTGCTGGGCTTCAAGAGCACAAACATCAGAATTTTGGTTTTGCCACGTGATGGTTACCTGTAACCTGTGCATTTGTATCCGTGGATAGTCTCTGCTTTAAAAGGATGAACGTCGCTCAGGATAAACCCAGCTCCTGCTGCCACCGCCACGATTTGCCAGCTGTTGTGCCACTCCCTCCTGGGCTGGTCCGCGGGAGTGCCACCCTGGCCATTGCAAAGGGCCACGTGGACCTCTCCCTGCTCTGCCAGCACTTCTGCACAGCTGGAAGGGAAGCCAAGGAACAAGAAAAGTCCTGTTAGCACACCCACAGATCCCCTGGTGACAGAAAACACCCAGAAAAACAACCGGAAAAACAACCGGAAAAACAACCGGAAAGCTGTGCCACGGCAGTTAATTAACAGAATTATTTCTGGGTTATTCACCTATGGAAAAAGCAGGCGAGGAGCTCCCTGTTCTTCACCACCCCAGCCTTCCTCCCACAGTGGGGGAAGTTGAAATAAATACGATCAAATTCCCGTTTTCCGGGTAAAAAGTGCTCCTTCAGCTTGGTGCAGTCCACAGAAAACACAACCTCGGCTCCTGCAACAGCAAACGCAAAACAAGGCTCTGATGATTATCAGGGAGGAAAATTTTAAAGAAAGGTGGGAATGCAAAGTCCTCCAGGGCATTTTTAAGTAGGTGAGAGCTGCCCACTCGAGCACTGGGAACACCAGGAAGCCTTGTGCGGTTCTCTCTGCCCTTTGCCCTTTGCCCTCTTCCAAGGCAGCAGAAACTTCCGAAAACAGTTGAAAACAGCAGTTTCGGTACTATTCCCGTACTCTTTCCTGCTGATCAGATACATAACTATTTCATTTAGCCAGCTGGGCCATTCCAGTCCCTCCCTTGAGACGCCTGGAGTGGCGGGGGAGGGGAGCTCCCAAGGGACAGGGCGGCGGGGAGCGGCGGGGCAGCGATGCCGCTCCGGGTGACAACAGGGTGACATCGCTGCCGCTCCGGGTGACCGTAGGGTGACANACCGATGCCGCTCCCGGTGACGATAGGGTGACATCGCTGCCACTCCGGGTGCCAGCAGGGTGACACCGATGCCGCTCCGGGTGCCAGGAGGGTGACACCGATGCCGCTCCGGGTGACGATAGGGTGACACCGATGCCACTCCGGGTGCCAGGAGAGTGCCAGCGAAGGGCTCAGCAGCAGCAGCACGGCTCCGTGCCCCTGCCCAGCCCGTCCCCAGCCCGTCCCCGCGGTCCCCGGCGCTCACCCACCGCTGTCCCGCAGCCGGCGGATGCTCCGCGCCGCTCCCCCGCGCTCGGCCGCCTCCTCCTCGCTCTCGTAGCAAGTGGCCACGACGTGCGTGCCCGGGGCCCCGCACAGGGCCGCGGCGAAGGAGAAGTTGCCCTCTCCGAGCAGCAGGACGCGGTGGAGCGGCGGCCCCATGGCCCCGGCGCTCGCCGCCCCCGGCGCTCGCTCATGACGTGGTTCGCGGTCAGCGAGCGCTGCTGGTGCCGCCGGGGCCCCGCGGGCATCCCCGGGCACTGCCGGGCACCGCCGGGCACCGGGGGAGGTGTCCCGGGGAAGGAGGAGCCGCGGCATCCCCCGGCAGCGGCAGCGATTCGGGAGCGACTCGGGAGCGGGGAGCGGGGGGAGCTCTCCCGGTCGGCGCGCAACAGGAAACGGCGCTTGAGGGAGAAAGGAGGAAAAAAACCCACAAAAAACAAAGAGGAAAAAAAAAAGCTGATTAAAAGCCGAGGAATCGTAGGATCACAGAATCCCGGAATGGTTTTGGTTAGAACGGACCTTAAAGCTCATCTATCTCATTGTGCAGGGACATCTTCCACTACCNCATTGTGCAGGGTTAGAGTAGGTAGAGAAGGTATCTTCCACTACCCCAGGGTCCTCCAAGCCCCATCCTCAAACATTTTCAGCCACTTCCCAGCTTCTCTGGGCAAGCCTGTGCCCGAGCCTCGTCACCCTCAGAGGGTAAAATTTCACATTAATATCCAGTCTATCCCTGCTCTGTCAGTTTTGAGCCATTCCCCCTTGGTCTGTCACTCCAGGCCTTTGTAAATAGTCTCTCTCCATCTTTCCTGGGGGCTCCCATCAGGTACTGGAAGGCCACAATTAGGTCACCCAAAATCTTCTCTTTTCCCAGCTCAGCAATCCCAATTGTCTCAGCCTTTCCGCATAGCAGAGGAGTTCCAGCCCTATAATCAACTTGGTGGCCTCCTCTGAACTCATCTTCACCCATACCTGCCTTTACCTCTGCCTGCAGTTCTTACACTCTGACAATATTTGTGCTGCTCTAATTCCCAAAGGGGAGAAGGAGATGCAGACAGAAAGAGAAGAAAAAAGAGAAGAGAAGCAGTGGAAAGGTGCTGGAAGCATCATTTGCTGTCAGATAATTGCAGACATAATCAAGGTGTAATAAGAAGTTCCCTAATTCCTCAACAGGGTGATATGAGGTAAATTAATTACCCTGCCTCACATATGTGTATGATGCCTTTGAGAAGGAAGGAAATTATAGTCTGTGATATATAAAACAGCCAGACTTGGGTGTCACCCGCTCTATTTGTGTGCCCACAGCTGCCCCACAGGGCAGGGACAGTGTGTCAGGACAGATAATGACAGAGGAAGGTTTGAAATGGGCAAAGCTGAGCTCCAACACAGACCCACCACCACAGTTCTTGAGCTCTGGGCCAGGCACTGCATCCCTGTGGCCTTGGGTGAATCATTTTGTCTGTTTTAAAGGCTGGGGAAGTAGCCTGGAGAGGTGTTGGGTACTAAGAAAATAGTTACCACACAACCTTCCCATTCCAATCATATAAAACCCCCTCCATCTTCTCTCTAGCCACGCTAAACGTGAGTTTTCCAGCACGCTCACTGCTTGGAAACAACCTGCTTCGGATCACAGGAAAACATCAGAGAGTGAATTTTGCGTGTGTGGAACTGGGACAATCTGTTGGATGAGAGAGCTTCCCGATGCTGTTTGTGCCTGGAGACGTCAGAGGTGTTTTCTGTCATTCTCTCCGTGCTGGGCTGTGCTCCTGTGCCACCCCAAACAGGTATTTCAGGTCACTCAGGGAGTGGTTTTGCATTTCAAGTATTCTTGTCTGGCTGACCTCATCTACTTTATCCTCAGAGAGCTTTCACTCAAAATCCCCATTTCTTGCTGCTGATTTGAGCCTGACAAAAGCCCTGGGCTGTAGAAAAGATTTCCCTCAGCTGCATTTTCTGGATAAATTCTCACTATTTTACGTTTACTTCCTTTCAGTGTTCACTCTTAGGATTTGAACGAAAACCTCATTGATTTCCAGGCCACCACCCTGAGCTGGAACCTCCTTTGTGCAGCCCAACTGCTCAGTCCTGCTGCACTCCAGGCCTCCAGATGGAAAAGGAACAAGGAGGATGCAGGAAAAGCAACAGAAACCCTCAGGAACCAGTGCTGCAGGGATTTCCTTCCAGCACCAAGACCTGTCACACATGAAAGCCATGTGGAAAATGATCTTCCTGCTTTTTAATCTGTGCTCTTTGTTACCTCTGTGTGTGTCTGGGGTTTGTTCTGGTGTGCAGAGGTGGCTGTTCCTGGCCAGACAGGAATTAACACCTCAGCCAGGAGAGCTAAGTAGAACCAGCTAATAGGAAACACCAGACTTTGGAAATGAGGGGGGATTTGGGGTATTTGACAGTGACCCCACATCACAGAGTGCTCATTTTATTTTTTTCACCTAAAGGCACAGAAGAAAGATTTCCTCTGCTCATCTGAGGTGTAGTTTGATCCCTGCTAACAGAACTTTTGTCTCAGCAGGGATAAGGAACACAGAAAATAGGTTAGCTCACGACTCAGTCTGGTGATCTGTGTGACACATCTGTGGCATTTCTGTCCTTTTTGAAGATGAATTTTAGAAATTCAGTTCCAGTAATCCAGACTTCCCTTTCTACCCCTTTGAAGAGAGGTGCTAAGCAGATGAAGATGCCCAAAAAGGACTTTAGTAGTGGTTTGTATCACTCAGCAATGCTGGCATAAATCAGATTACTGCTGTAGACATCAGATGCTGCTCACTGTTTGAAGGGCACTAACACCAGAGTTTCAAAGGGATATGATTTGCATCATCAGAGCAAGATGTTTTCCTTCTCTTTGGGTAGATTACTGTGTTTACTGCAGCCCTGCAGTTCTCACCTGCAGCTGCTCTGAACTGGCTGCAGCCCCTGGATGTTTCTCCATCACATGGAGATCACATCACCACATTCTAGAGATTTAAGATACAGTTGTCTTCCAGCCAGCTGTTATCAAATACCCACACTTCAAATGGGTTTCAGTTTCATGGAGCTGTTTTACCAGTTTAATCTACAGGGGAGAAACTTTCCTGTTGCTTGTGAAACGCTCTGAAATCCTCTGGCAGCGTTGAAGGGAGAGAGGACACAACGTGTGAAGTGCAAAATGCTGCTGAACGCCCAGAGGAGCTGTCCTGGACACCCCTGCCACCCAAGAACGATGTCCCCCTGCCCCTTTTACCCACCTGTCTCAACCCCAACCCAAAACAAATAAATCCAAACTGCTTCTCCATGGTTTATTCGTTAGTAAACTTACTCAGCATAAATAATACGAGCAGCCATTCAGTACAGCCGGCATCTGACGGGAGGAGAGAGCTCCGGAAGGGCTCCCCAGGGGTGGTTTGGGGCAGCAGAGCAGCCCCTACTTCCTCTGGGCGCCGGCGATGGCGGGTTTGTCCTCGCGGGTGATGGGGATGGTGCGCTCGGGGACGTCGCTCTGCTTGCGGGGAGCGCTCACGGTCAGCACCCCGTCCAGCGAGAGCGACGAGGTGATGGTCAGCGGGTCCACGTCGTCCGGGATCCGGTATTTCCTGTTGAACTCCCTGGCGATGAAGCCGTGCTCGTCCTGCACAAAGGGGTGGGGAGAAGTGAGTTTTTAATTGGGAGTATTCGCCCGGTTCCACCTTAACCACGGGGCTCCAGAAAATTTGTCCTTATCCAGTCGCATCTGCAAAAGCCAGGAGGTGATTTCAGAAAAGAGCAGGTGAGGGTTTCACCTCTCAGCTTAAAAAAGAGTGCAGCAGGTCAAGACTCGAGCTGGTCTCTACACACACTGAGAGGCTGAGGCTGGGGAGTTGGGGCCGGGTCTTCAGGGAGTTAAAAGGGTTTTGGAGATGAGTTACCCTCTTGGAAGAGGCAGTGAGACACAGAGTTTACAGGAGGAGGCTTTGTGTCACCCCCTGTGCCAGCCAGAGCTTCCCTGAGCCGCCTGTGCTGCCATTCCCGAGGTGCCATTCCCAACCACGCCTGCCCTGGAGACCCCCAGTGCTTGATCTCGGTGCTTGATGATGTTCTTGGCCAAAAAGAATTCCAGAAGCTCTACGCCAGGATTACAGGCTCCCACCAGCTACGAGGAGCGCTGCATTTCCTGACTGACACATCCATGCTCCCGGGAGCTCCCAGGGATGGCAATTCCAGGGACACAGCTACTTTGGGGACAGGGGATGGCGACTGGGAAATGCTCTTACATCCAGCTCTGGGCATGGCTTTGCATTTCTGCCTGCCCAGTGTCCACACAGCTCTCCAGAGCCAGCAAGGAGAGGGATGGATGACAGCAGAACACAACTCTTAAAGGATTAACACTGGGCCTGGGAAAGGTGACACACAGGGCAATGCACTGATTCATTACATGGCTTAATTATTACTGTTCATTTTTAGCTCGCTGGACGCCTCCCTGCATTCCTGGCTTCTTCCCAGAAAGAGGGGAAGCCCAAAAATGCCCATTTCACAGATGATTTTCCAGTTCAGCTCACAGTTCATGCGACATCAGCAATAAACCTCCACCCTCTTGCTGCCCTGTCTGGGATCAGCTGGGCTGCAGAGAGCATCTTGATAAAAAAAACAATCACAAATCTTTGAGATGAGCTCAGGATTGCTTTGCAGTCACCAGAGGTGAGGCAGCTCCCAGTGCCAAAGCTAAAGCAGAGGTACCTGGCGCTCCTCGTGCTTCCCATGGATCTCGATCATGTCCCCGAGCACCTTCACCTTCAGCTCCTCGGGGGAGAAATGCTTCACGTCCAGGTTCACATAAAATTTGTCCTTATCCAGTCGCATCTGTAAAAGCCAGGAGGTGATTTCAGAAAAGAGCAGGTGAGGGTTTCACCTCTCAGCTTAAAAAAGAATGCAGCAGGTCAAGACTCGAGCTGGTCTCTACACACACACACTGACCTTTATTTTGGGATCTGATCTGAGTGGCTATGCCCCTTGCTGGCCTTGCATTAATGCCCATCAAGGACCTAAGATTCTCAATCTGAATTGGTTAAAACTGACCCTTTATTTAAAAATGACTCTTTATTATGGCTGCTTCACTGGGCAACCAGACCCAGATCACTAAATCAACGGGAGCATTATGCGAGGATTAAAATAATGCTTTCACTCTTTCTGCTTGGAATAGCTCCTCAGGCTCCTCGTAAATAAGACAGTTGACTTGCAGGACAGGCAAAAACCTCTTGGCTCAGCCCCTGGAGCAAGGAGGCGCCTGCTCCATTAACCTCTGGGTCCTGGATCTTATTAAAACACTGCTTTTCTGGGCAGTGATTGTTTAAAATAGGCCTCTTTTCCCTCGGCAGCCGTGGGCTCCTGCACTGCCTGACATGGGGATCCCACTGCCCCGTGCTCTTTGCTGCTCAGGTGGGAGTGGGATTGAAAGTTTGGCATGGCAGACTGGGAGATGAGGGAAATGAGGGAAATTAGTCTTCCTCCTTTCTTCTGCTAGCTCCTAGAGTCATCTGCCATGCACACTGAGCTGGGTTTGCCTCCGTTCCCATCACTATGGCAAGACTTGCTCCATCCCAAACAATGCAGAGGCACAAACGCAGCTCCCTTTTCCCCAGCCTTTTTCCTAAATAACCACCTACGAGCATCTTCCAAGCTCTCAGCTGTCCTGGGCCTCCAGAGCCACCAGGCTGTGCCCCTAGCAGTCACAAAGAAGCAAAGATTACCTCGGAGAGTCCTGTCTCTAGCCAACTGGGCATCCGAAGGATGGGGGATCTCATCAGGAAGGGGCTGAAGCTGGGGGAAACAGGGAGCAGCTCTGACTCCGGCAGGTGCTCCCCGAAAATCTGGTCAAAGATACGACTCGGTGCCAACCAAGAGAAGAAGGGCCTGCGGATCAGGGGGTTGTGGATGGTGATATCCATTGGAGAGCGCTGGAGGAGCCTGGCAAACAACTGTGCTGCAGTGCCGTGCCGGGAGCGGGGACAGCTTTATACCCGTGCAGCTGGCCTGGCCTTCCACCCCCCCGAGGCCTCTTGAACAGTGGTGTCAGGGATTTTATTGTCCCACTCCTGGGCTGGGCCCTTCGGCGGTGCCCAGTAGCTGTCTGAGGGATTTGAGCGCGCTGCTGAGGAGGAGGGGGCAGGGGAGAGGAAGAAAAGGAGCCCAATGGGGCAGCAAGAAACCGGAGCGGCCGCCCGCCCGCCCCGCTGCCCCCACGTGCTGTTTATCCGCACTGCCCGGGCGGCCTTGGCCAGTGTTCCCGGCTGCTCTGGATGCCAGCGGGATCAATGCAGCTCCTATCTTTGGCTCGGGGCACCGGGACAAGGCGCTGTTGTTCCCAGCACTGAGACCTCGGCTCCCGCCTCGCCCACCGGGGCTGTGCCTGTCCCGGGCCAGGGGCAGGGAAGGTGCTGGGAGGGCTTTGCTGGGATGCCCCTGGCACTGCAGCTGGGCACTGCCCTCGTGGTGGGTGTGAGTTAAAGGATGGATCTCTGCACCAACACTCCTCATCCCTTGAATCCACTTTTCTGGAGAGAAGACCTCCACGCTGTGACCCCGGAGACAAACCACAGGTGTGCATGCTCACGGCCTCCAGGGGTGCAGAACACCTCTGTTTGCACTAACCTGCTCTCCTGCAGCTCTTCTCCTAATAATTCACAGGTTTATTTTAATTCCTGTGAACACAGATCACAGGAATGGGTTCAGCCTAGCAACTGTTGGAGGGCAAGAGCTTCTCTGTCTGTGAGAGCTCCCAATCCAAACACAGTTTCTGGCTCAGAGGCACTGCCAGCTCTGCCAGCCCTTTGCAAAAGGCTCTGAGCCTCTTCCTCTCGGCTTGCCTGCAAGAATAGGCAGCAGGATTTGCTCTGTGCAGCAGCCCAGGCCATAAATACTCTCTCCAAGTCCCCATGACATCAACAGCGCTGCACCTGCTCCCTCGCACTGCTGGGCTCAAGGAAATCTCTGGCTTCAAGAGTATGCAGAGCTCAGCTGGGCACTCCTCCCCTGCTGCAGCACCAGCAGCCCACCAGCCCAGCTCAGTAAAACTGGATTTATGCCAGATTCAGAGCCTGGGCTAACTGCTGATGTCTGGCAGCAGCTTTTCTCTGTGCCGCAGCCCTGGCCAAGGGCAGAGCCTGGGCAGCCAGCACGCTCCAGAAGGTGACAGCAGTGGGATCTGGGTCCTGTCCAACTCCCTGCAGCCCTTCACCACAAAAGGAGCAGAAGACCTGAGCTCAGCTCCTGGGAAAATCAGGCTCCTCATGTAGGGAACGGGAGGGGTTTGAGCCCCAAGCTCACAGTGGGACAATGGCTGTGACCTCATGACATGACCTGAACATCACCAGCCACGCAGGGGGGCTTAGGGCCACCAACAGCAGTGTCAGGGACTCCCTGAGCCTGCTACCACGAGCCTCTCACTGGTCCTTGCTTTGCAGCAGATGAGCCTGAGGTCTGTCCTGCCTCCCTCCACTCCTGAATCCCGGCTGCTCTCGGCTGCCCAAGCGCTTCCTGCAGCCTCTGCTCCAGCAGAGACCCTCTCAGAGGCCGGGGGGACGTGCAGGGTGTCCCCAAGGTGTCCCTGGGCGCGGGCAGAGCCTGCCCTCCCTGCTGGAATGCAGCGAGAAGCTTCCCTGGCCACCCTGGCCTGGCATCCTGGGGCCTGTGCGCGGGGCTATTTTGGTCCATCTCTTTTATCACACACTCCTCCCTTTGGAATTCACCCAGCTGAAGCCTCGCAGCCTGCAGCCTTCACTCCGAGAGGCAGCGAGGGCTGGAAGGAAGGAGCCCGTCCCGGACGCGCCATGGCTGCCCGCACCGTGCCCCACGCCTACCCCATGAGCTGCGAGTACGAGTTCGCCAACCCCAGCAAGATCTACGACCAGAACTTCGGGGAAGGTAAGGAAGGAGCTGGGATCCTCCCCCTGCCCTGCACTTCTCCCCCTCTGCTGCAGGAGGGATGGTGGAGTTCCCTCTGGGGAACTTCAGCTCCAGAGCAGGAAGCTGGAATTTTGAGTGGAGGAATGCAGATCAGATTGGGGGGGAAAGCCAGGGAATGGCCAGGGAATAACCAGGAATAACCAGGGAATAACCAGGGAATAACCAAAGAATAACCAGGGAATAACCAGGGAACGGCCAGGGAATAGCCAGGGAATAGCCAGGGAATAGCCAGAGAATAACCAGGAATAGCCAGGGAATAACCAGGGAATGGCCAGGGAATAGCCAGAGAATATCCAGGGTCTATCTCTTCATGTCCACTTCTCCATCCATGCCCACTGCTGCCTGTCCCGTCCCTCCCTCGTGCCACCCATGCTCTGGCATTCATGCACATGCTGTGAAAACATGGAGCAAAAGCGCTCGGGGCGGGAGGGGGAAGCTTTTCCAGCCGGGGGGATGTGGAGAAAAGCTGAGCTGGGACGTTCAGCACAAAGCTGGGCAGTGGCTGGCGGAGGGGAAGGAATGTGGGCAGCAGCAGAACCATTCAGCACCAGCACAACAGCGTGAAAAGGCAAAAAGCTCCAAGGAAAGCCCCCTGGACAATGGCACACAAAAGGCCTTTAGTTCCTCGGGGTGCTTTCTTCCCCATCAGCAGTTTCCATGCCCATCCCTGCTGAGGGCTCTGCGCTGCACAGCTCCCACTGCACCCACCAGGCCCTCCCGACATGTGAAGCTGGATGCCAGCCCTGGGCTCGCTGGCGGCCCCGGTGGCACGCAGAGGCTGGCAGGGATGCAGCTCTGGGTGTGTTTTAGGGGCACAAAGGTGGGAAGTGCAGCAGACTCCACCCCTGGTGCGGCGATGTGGTAAAACCAAGGTGTTTTCCAGGTCCCAAACCCCTCCTGTCGCCCTCCCCTGTGTGAAAAATGAGGTTCACTCCTGGTAAAATTTTAAAAGGTTTAATAAGGGGGTTAATAAAAAGGACAATAGGAGATAGAAATAAAGCAAAGAGTTAATAGGGCCTGGTGCTTGGCACGATGCCAGGGGCACACCTTAGCTAACAAACCTCTTCTGTTAAATGCCCGAGTCTCATACATATTCATAGATTTCTATGCATCATTCAAATATTCCTTTTTTGGTACCTCTTGGGTTTCAAGTCCCCCCTATCCCATCAATATTTCCTTCTTGCAGGTCTCTTTAAATTTGATAATCCATTGTGGTCCAGTTCTGCTGACCACATCCTTTTGGTCATCCTGTGTTTCACATCCTGATCAATAGATTTTTCCTTCCAGAGCCTGAGGCCTGTCGTTGTTGTCTTGGCCAGATAATCCAGGAATTTGGGGAACTTCCTTGCTTATCTTTGCTATCCTGAGTTAACTACATAAAAAAAGCATTCTACATGTCATGAAATAATCTTAAGAAATCACACTAATATTTAAAAACACTATATCCATGCAACTACGCTGTCTAACATTACACATATGACATTCGTTTTAATATTTGCGAAAAGCCAATAATACAATTGCACTTTTAACACCTGCCTGCTGCTCCAACCCCATTCCCTGGAATCTCCTCACCGAGTCTCCTCTCCAGGTGTGTCCCCATCGGAGATTTTGGCCCCTGCCCTGTACCACGGCTACTACATCCGGCCCCGGATCAACAAGCAGCTGGAGAGAGGCACCTCGGAGATCTGCCTGAACGAGCACAAGTTCCAGGTGTTCCTGGATGTCTGCCAGTTCCTGCCCGACGAGCTCAGCGTCCGCACCGTGGACAACCTGCTGGAGGTGGTGGGGCAGCACCCGCAGAAGGCTGATCGCCACGGCTTCATCGCCAGGGAGTTCACCAGGACCTACATCCTGCCCCTGGACGTGGACCCCTTGCTGGTCAGAGCCACCTTGTCCCACGATGGCATCCTGAGCATTGTGGCTCCCCGGACGGGCAAGGAGGTGAAGGCCAAAGTCAACGAGGTGAAGATAACCCAGCAGGAGCAGCCAGCGGGGAAAGAAGAACAGTCTGAGGGAGGAAAAGAGATGGAAAAATCCTAAAGGCCCCAGATATGGGGAGGTGTGGGGGGTGGGGGACAGGGATGGGGAATCCGCAATGCCAGACTCCTATTTCTCACCATCAGTGTTCAGCAGGGCCCTGAGGCAGCCACACTTCTGCCTCTCAAGGCTGATGGCTGGGAAAAAAAGGGACTTGGAACTGGAAAAAAGAGTGGGACTGAAGTGTGAGTGTGAGTGACTGTAATGCGAGTTTTCTTCTAGGTCGGGTCACCGTGCAGGGTGCTCTGCTCTCACCCCAGGGTCACTCCTACCCCGAACTGTGAGGCTGTGTCTCAGAGAACTGTGCTCCAGCCCAGAAGGGCACTGGGAAGAGACAAAAGGGGATCCCAGTGCCTGGCTTTGAGCTGGTGCCTGAGATTTATGCCTGTGGAAGGTGGGTGTTGGTCTGTAAAAGTACCTGCAGCACTAAGGAGGAGAGAGGAATAAATCTGTCTCTTCTCTTGTTTGCCTTGGATTCGTGTTGCTCCTGTGTGGCAGGAGGGATGGACAGTGCCCAGCTGGGAGCCCACACTGAGCTCACCTGGGCAAGTGGCACCAGTGGGGACACGGAGGGACTGTGGCCACCCCCAGGGCCCAGCTGCTGTTTTTAGGGAGCCCACGGGGCAGTGACCTCAAGGACAACAAGGGGTGGAGTGATGAGCCCGTGGAGGGTCCCTGAGCATCTCCAGACCTGCAGCTGGAATGAGCCCAAATAAATCAGTGCCAAGCCACAGCCTGTGCCTGCAGTTATGGGACATCCCACACACACAGACCTTTGCCAGGGGACTGAACCCCAAAATACTGAAGGCAAAGGCTCTGCTCAGACCCCAATGGCCTTGCTGGTGCCCCAGCCCTGTCTGGGAAGCCAGGGAGGGGCTGAATTTGGCTCCTCTTGCAGACACGGCGGTGCTACGTGAGCAATGTCCCCGTGGTGGGGATCGTGTGTGCTGCCGGTGCTGGCAGCTGCTGCCCCGGCGGCCCCAGGGCTCAGCAGGTGACAGTTGCCACCCTTGTGTCATCAGGGCCGAGCCAGGCACACAAAATGCTGTGTCAGTGGCTAAATTTGGGGGGCGTTTGGTGTGCAGCTCTCCCAAAAGAGAGAGAGGAGGTTCCAAAATCCTTGGGGATGTGACTTCCCCCTCTCCCTGTGGCTCTGCCTCCAGGAACACCTGGGGCCAGGAATGCCATGCTCAGGAGCCTGTCCAGCACATCCCTTTGGCAGCTGGAACACGGATATGAGGCTGATTTTTGTCCCTGCCAGGCAAAGTGGGATCCAGACCAGAGCGGAGCACTGCCCAGCTATTTTCAGCTGTTTTCTGCTTCCCAGGGCGCTGCCAGAACCGAGGATCAGTCAGATGAGGAGCAGCCCTGCCTGCCAGGCTCGGGAGGTAGAGGGAGGGTGCTGAGCCTCCCCAGTGCAGAGCAGGTACCCTCGGTGTCCCCCCTGCTGTCCCTGCTGCTGTCCCCACAGCCTGGCTGGGCAGGGCAGGCTCACAGGGAGCTCTGCCTGCTCCCATCCCCGCAGACACAGCCTGGGGAGGGAATGTGGAGTGGCAGCCAAGCACTCCCCGGCCCTGCCAATGTTTTTGGTGCTTTTCTGTTTCTCTGGTGGAGCTCAAAGCGGCAGCTCCAGTATTTGTGAAAGAGGCTGATGGGAACGGGCTCCCAGTCTTTTCTTTTTCCTCCTTCCCCACAAAGCAACAAAGCCCAAGTTATCCCAGAAATCAAAACAGGCACTGGTTTGTTAAAACAACAGCGTCTGTGGCAAGCCCAGAGACACAGTCTGCTGCTTCCCAGGCAGGGACAGGCTCCTGGGAACACCTGGACTCTGCAGGACCCTGAGAACATGGGACCAGCACTGAATCCCAGCTGCCTGCATAAACCTAATCCTAAATTCTGTGCTGGATCTCCAGCCCCAAGCTGAGGGACAGTGTTGGAGCAAGGATCAGGCTCTGCAGGTCACCGTGCAGCCCACCCAGGAGTCTGCTGCGACCCTTCCAAAGCAGAATCCTTCTCCCCCTGCCGCTCCTGGACAGATCCAAGCTTTGCTCTGCCCTTTGGGCAGGTGTTAAATGGTGCAGTGAGCCTGGCTGAGAGTGTGGCACACCTGGAGTGGGAGGCCAGGCCCAGCTCCTGTCACAGAAAGGTGAATTAAAACCCACTTGCTTGTTAGGACACTCCTCGAGGGATCAGACCCGCACAGACCTGGGGCTGCCTGCTGAGCCAAAGCTGTGGGGCACAGCTTTGTGGAGCATTTCTGCTCAAGAATGACATTAAAATGATATCTTTCAGGAGTATCTGTTCTCTTATACCTGCCTGGGATGAGGTCCCAGGAATTACCTAATTATTAGGGAATGACCAGGGCTCTGGTCATTCAGGCCAGACGGTCTGAGGGGCTCTCACCAGGGGCAGAGAGGTGAAATGCAGGTCCCTGTCTGACCTGCTGAGGCTGGGGCTGAGAGCTGTCCTGCAGCTCCTTAAGGATGTGAGGGCCCTCCTGGGACCCTGCCACTCTCCAAGGCACAGAACTGAACACTTTTACCCGGGTAGCTTTAAAAAAGTGGATTTCCACTGTCCCTGAGGCTGCGAGGCGGCAGCAGCATCAGCAGAGCTCAGCTGAGAGGAAAACTCCGAGAGGGCAGCTCATTCCCAGCTGATGCCACACGTGCGACACCGCTGGAGGTGCGAGGATGGGGGGCAGGAGCAGCACTGGGGGTTCTCCTCTTGTCCCAGGTCGCTCCTCCGTCCCCTTTTGCATCGCCGCTGGCACCGGGCGGACGGAGGAGGGACAGCGGAGGGACAGCGGGGGCACAGCGGGGGCACAGCGGTGGCACGGGGGCAGCACGAGTGACAGAACCGAGTCCTGGCCGCGGGGGATGCCCGGGGCTCGGCGGGAGCTCGGCCCGGAGCAGGAGCAGAGGACATCCCCGGTAGATGGCACACGGAGCCAGCGCGGCGCAGAAACCCGACACTGCCCGACACTCCCTCGGAGCAGCCGGGGCCGAGCAGGAACCAGGAAATACAAGCTCTGCCTGCCCAGAGAACGCTCCGGCTCCATGGGGGAAGGAGGACATGGGCAACCTGTGCAGCTGCGGCCGCCCGTGGTGAGCGGGGCGGGGGCAGGACAGCGGCGCGGCGCCGGGAGCGGCTCTCGGCAGGGCTTGGGGGAACTTGTGCCGGACTTTCGCCCTTGTGCCAGCTCTGCCGGGGCTCCGCTGGCTGCCAGCCCTGCACCTGGCCGGGGAGGGAGGGCTGAGCACGGGGCAGGGCTCTGCAGGTGACCGGGGAGGGGGGACAAAGGTGGTTTTTTTGTCGCGTCTCAGCCGTCAGCGGGAGAGGCAGCTTGGGGTCCTGCAGCCGCCCAGGAGCCGGGGAGGATCTGGGGAAAATCCCTGTCCTTGTACCAGTGCTGCCCGGACAGGTGGACACCATAAAGTGTCCCTGGGAGGGGTACCTGGGACAAGGCTGGGGTTCGGCCACCCCATCCTGCCCTCAGCCCTTCCAGCCCCTCTCCCTGCCTGCGTCTGGCTGGGGTTTATTCATGCCCGGGAAATCCTGGCCGCGTTGTTGAGATGCTGCGGCTCTTTCTCCCTGGGAGGGAGGGTGACACTCTAATCCCTCCTGGCTCCTGCTGCGCCCTGGACCTCCTGCCCGCAGAGAAAGGGCATCGCTCGGTGCCAAGAGGGAATATTTTCAGCTCTGGGCGTGCTGCGAGGGGAAGAGCCATGAATATCAGATGGAGCTCCGAGGACGTTCTCTCTCCGACTTTGCGTTTGTTGAAAGTATGAGAAATTCATCCAGAGTTTTGAGTAATTCCAAGAGGCACAGCATCACCTAGCGGAGGAAGGCTCAGGAGTCGAGGAGCTGAGGTTCTTCCAAGCCTTGAGCCCTGAGGAGTTTGGTATTTAGGAATAGGAGTTGCAGGTGGGAGGTGGAAAGCTGGTCACCCACCAAAACTCCCATTTTTTATTCCCTCTGCCCTGTGGCAGAGGGTAAATGAGGCACCCAGGGCATCAGCAGGCCAGGGCTGGGTCAGGAGCTGCCTGGGGCACAGTCTGAGCTCTTTAAAGAAAAGCTGTCACAGCAAATTTATTCCCAGAGGGAAGTTATTGATGAAGGAATTGTGCCTTTGGGTCTGAGCGCCTCTGCCCTGTGCAGGGCAGGCCCCAGGCTCTCACCACTGAAATGGCACCGAAATGCTCACAGACAGGGAAAGCTGCCCCAATCCAGCCAGGATTGTGTGGGGCAGGAATCAGGGTGGCCTTGGCTTGGGGAGAGAGGAGGCAGCAGCGCAGGAGCAGGGCCAGGGGTGCTACCGCAGAGAATTCTGTCAGGCTGGAGTTACAACACGTCTGACCCCGTTTGGAGAGCAGGGGAGAGGCTTCCCTGCTCCCATTTCCCGTGCCACACGTGTCCCCATTCCCGGGGAGATGCCTGGCCGTGATTATCCCGCAGACAGGAATAGCTGCAGCCCACACACTGCCTGCAGTGTTCCCTGCACAAAGGGAGGCAGCCGGGGAGCAGCCTGGAATGCCAGCCCAGCCGCCTGGCTGCCAGCAGGGAGGGGAGGGACCCTGCTGCTTCTGCCCCAAAAGGTGCTGGTTTGGTGAAATCCTGCACGTCTGAGTGCTGGGAGGAAGGGAAATGCTCTGGCACACAAGGCTTGGCGAGGAGGAGACGCTGCAGCCGGGGCAGGAGGAGGCTGGGAGAGTCCCTCAAAGACAGAGCGGGGCTGCTGTGAGTTAAACCCCGAATTCCTGGGGAGAACCCCCAGATTTTGCCTGTGAAGGGCTGGAGGTGCCCCCGTGGCAGCGCTGGAGCTGTGGCCACCCTGCCTTGCCCAAAGCTGCCCTGGTTAATCATTACTGGCCATTCTGGAGCTCTCCGCCTGCACTCCCGGGGATTTTTGTTTTCCCGCTGCAGTGCCAGGGCATTGCTGCTCACGCCGTGCTGTCCCCTGCCTGCCGGAGCTGCCTGGGAGAGCTGGCACGGGCACAGCCCTGCCCGGGGCACTGCTCTGTCCCCGGCTGTGGCACGGCTGGCTGGCAGAGGCACTGCCTGTGGGACACACAGCATTCCCTGGAGCCCCAACCAAAGCACTGCCTGTCCCCTTCCAGCTGCTGAGCAGAGACACAGCCCCCGGGGAGCTGCACTCTCTGCTCCGTGTGTGTGTGCAGGAGGAGGCTGGCACCTGCTGCCTGACCCTCTGAGCGTGACATTTCCTTCGTGCCTCTGTCCCCCGTGGCAGTGCCAGCCCGCAGGAGCCGGCTCCAGGCTCTGCTGTTACAGCTGGGATGCATTTGGCTCCTGTCCTCTCTTGGCACGGCTCTGTGGTCACACAGGTCCAGCTGAGACGAGGGTTTGGCTTGGCTCGTAAGGAGGGCAAAGCTTGTTTGGTTTGGTTCTGTTCTAAGTGGAAAACCGAGAACAGGAAAAGTGTCTGAAAGCTTCAGTCAGACAGCTGCTCCCTGGGCAGTGGGGAGGGCAGAGCTGCTGACCCCAAAACAAGGGCTTTGTGCCCTGCACCTCCCACCTGAGCTGTGGAAATGGAGCTGCAAAGCTCCAGCGAGAGGTGTTCTCCTCCCTTGGGATGCTTCTGGGGCAGGAGGGCGGGCAGGGAGAGCTGGGGTGGCTGTGGGGTGTGGTGGGTGTGTCACTGGAGGAGGAAACACATCCCCGAACCTTCCCTTTGGACATTTCCCGGGCAGGACTCCATCGGGCTCTGCTCTGGCTCTTTGCTGAGCCTCTCCTGGGCCTGTCTCATTCCGTGGTGCCCAGGTGTGGTTTGGGTTGGAGTTTTGGGAGGACAGAGATGGGAATTGTCAGGGCTGATGTGTCTCTCTGGTTTCAGGAAGTGTCCTTCGCCTTTCAAAAAGAAGAAAGAAAAGCAAGGTAAGGATCTGTGGTAGTGCTTTGGAGGCCCTGGGGAGGTGACATCAGTGCCTCTGGAGGGGATCCTTGAGGCTGAGAGGTCTTTAAAACAACAAAGTCCCACCTCAAACACACCCAGGAGCTCTCCAGCAGAGCAGGAGCTGCATCCACCTCCTGCAGGAGCCGCAAACATCAGTCTGACAACACTCCCAGAGCAAAGTCATTCCTTGAGCTGTGTCCTGTGGCCTTTGGACCATGCTGGGCAAAACATGTTTGCCAGGCAGCAGAGGAAATAACAAAGATAGAACTGGGTCTGACTCCTCCGAGGGCCTGACAAGAAGCTCTCTGTGCTGTGTCTGAGGGTTCTGCCAAGAACTCTGCTGTCCACAGTGTGCTGGCATCCCAGGAAACCTTATTTTCCCCAAAGAAACAAGCCCAGGCTTTCTTCTTGCAGGCATCAGGGCAGCACTAGGGCTGAGGGAGCCAGATGAGCTGGAAACCTGATTTGTGCCCAGCGGGGAGAGCCCATGGGCCAGCACAGCTTTGCTGCATCCCAAGGAGGAGCAATGAACTGTTTGAAGCTCATCTCGTGGTGTTTCCTTTGCAGGAGCTAATGTGAGCCGTGAGACTCAACAGCAGCAGCCTGGCAGGAAGGTAAACAACTTTCCAGAGGGTTTTTCCTAAGTGAGTGTTGAGAAGACAGAGCTGCCCTAAGCTGGGAGGACATGGGGCAGGATTCAGAGCCAGGAATCCTCTCCTCCTGTGTAGGCTCTAAAGTGGGCACAGTGTTCATGGCTTTTCCCACATTTTTTTGCCCCCTAAAGCGCAGTGGGATAAGGCTGAGGTGTCAGACCGGGGGTGGTGCTGGGGACAGTGTGGGGCCTGATGGAGCAGCCCAGGGGAGCTGAGTTCCCAGAGCTTTCTCTCCCCAAAGGTCCCCACGTATGAAGATGTCTCTGATGGCCCTGTCTACGCCACGGTGAGCAAGCCCAAGGGGGTGCAGCAGGATGACAGCATCCACTACGCCGACATCCAGGTGTTCTCCAAGGCGCGGCAGCGCTCGGCGGCCGAGGTGAAGAACCTGCAGCTGCAGAACGCCACGGAATACGCCACCCTCAACTTCCCCAGGGCCAGGCTGAAGTACGACAGCAAGAACGGGACCCTGGTGTAAAAGACTCCATGGCCTCCTCCTCCTTCAGCAGGAAAAGGAGTTCACAGCTGTAGATGCAAGGAAACCTCGTGGACACGTCTGAGGGTTGAGTGAGGCTGTGTTTCCCACCACAAACACTCTCGCTGAGGAGTTTCCCATCTGATCCTGCTGGCAAAAAGCTCCTCCTGCCCTCGGGAGAGCTGCCCCTGGAGCACTGCGAGGGGGCAGAGCTGCTGCTGGGCTGGCGAAGGCTCAGGGCTGCAGGGAGAAATTCCCTGCTGAGGCACAGCTCCAGCAGAGTGCTGGCTTTGGGAACGTGGCACACGGAATTCAGGGCTCAGGGGAGGTTCTGGCACAGGGTTCTGTGTCTGTGTTCTGGTTCTGAGCGTGCAGAGTGAGGTGTGGGTGGTGCTGTGAGGAGAGGAGACCTTTGGCAGGATCTGTCTCCTTGCAGCAGGTGCAGCCAGGCCCTGTAAGCATCCCCTTGGCCCAAATCAGTGTTGCACAGCCGTGCACAGCACCTGGCAGCCAGAAATGCAGAATTATGAGGGGGATGGAACAATTTCTATCACTGATGGGCTGTTCAGAGGTGCATCCTTCCCCTTCCACACAAACAAGTGAGAAGTGAGCTCCTGGCTCTGACTGGAAGTGAAACAAGGGAAAATTCAGCTGCAAATCACTGCCTGTATTTGGGGCAGTTCTCATCTGTCTGCATGCCTGGGATGCTGGGAGTGAATCCTGGGCAGCTTTGGACAGGACTTTGGACTTTGCCTCCACTTTTTTCCCTTTTTGTGCCGTCAGCCCTGGCTATAATCCCCAGTGACAGAGAGCATGCACCACACGGGGTTATCAGAGCTGCCTCTGAGAACCTGTTTCTGGATTTCAGATGGTGTCTGAAATAATTCAGACAATAATTCAGTCAAGAATTCAGTGTAGCCAAGGTCCAAACAGTTTCTGCCACTGGGCAGTGCTGGCAGGGGACCAGAGCTCCCCAGGCACCATCTCCAGGCACTGAACCAATTCTGTTCCTCTGTCAGAGCAGAGTGTGGGGCAGCCCCGGTTGTTGGCAGCATTTAGAAATGGTTCCTTTTATAAAAACACAGAACCTTGCATGTCAGAACTCGGCTGGATGTGAAAAGCACCGAGGAGTTCCTGCTCGTGGGGAAAAATAAAGCTGCTCTGGGCTGTGTTTGCCACTTTGGAAGTGCTTGAGGACCAATCTTGCAGTTTTTCTACGTGTTTTAATGAGTGCCCGAGCCTCTGGAAAGGTTTTTATCTCCCGTTCCGTGAGGAGCTCTGGCTTCCACACCACCCCCGGGGCTGTTCCTGGAAGTGCAGCTCACCCTAGAGTCAGCTCCGTGCTCCCATTCCGGTCATTTTTGCCTGTTTTCCAGGCTTTGCATGGGGAATTGTGGAAGCCACTTGTTCTGCAATAGGGATCGTCCTAAAGGACTCGGTTTGGCACTGAAAATTAAAATCTCCCGTACTCGCCGCCGTTGTCACGCGTGTCAAACGAGCGCTGCTGTATCATTAAAGGTGCAATATTTAGTTTTAAGTGACAAATCCGCGCTTTGGGTAAGGCTTTGCGGGGCTGGGGGGGCACACAGAGTCCCGATCCCGATCCCGATCCCGATCCCGATCCCGATCCCGATCCCGATCCCGATCCCGCTCCCGACCCCGCCCCCCTGACCCCGGGGCGGAGCCAGCGCGGTCCCGCCCCTCCCGCCCCCGTTCCCATGGCAACCGGAGACGCGCACCGGGAGCAGGTAGGGCCGGAGGTGTGGGTGCCGGTACCCACCGCACCCCATCCCATCCCATCCCATCCCATCCCATCC
>VZRF01009379.1:44584-75276 GCA_013396875.1 Vireo altiloquus
CTCTCTGGGGTCCCCATTTCTCCCCACCCCATCCCCAGCCTCTCCTCGCCCCCAGCACTGCCCTGCTCCTGTTCCTGTGCCCGTTCCCCACATTCCGCTCCCACAGCCCATCCCGGCCCTGCTCCCGGCGATCCCCGTGCTCCAGACCCCATCCCACCCCATTTCCAGAAGCACCTGGGGCCACACAGCCCCTCTGGGGGCTCAGGTCCTTGATGGATTTGCTCTCCCCCTCAGGTTTCAGGAGCGCTGGGACCTTCCCTCGGCGCTGAGCTGTGGCGTCCAGCATGGGGACTCTGATGGACACAGTGCCCTGTCACCCCCCACAGCCTCCTGCACCCTCTGTGAGTTCCCAGCAGCTCTTTTTGTGTCCTTTCTGTCTCTTTCGGGGTGTTTCATGAGGAGTTTGGGATCGGCGACACACTGCAGCCGTGGCTTTAAGCAGCTCTGCGGGTTACCGCTGCAGTCACAGCCCCACAAACCCCACGGGTGAATTCCTGATCCAGCCTCGCTTGTTTTTATCCCCCGAGCCACAATTTAGTGACCAAAACTGTGCAAGGCCAAGGGTCGGGGTCATGCTGGAAGTGGCCAGGAGATGGCAATGCCACCACCCTGTGGGCTGGGCTTGGGTCACTCACCCCGGGAGCAGCTGCTGGGAGCATCCTTTGGATATCATGGCCTCGATGGGTTTGGAATCACGGGGGAGATGATTCCTTTGGGAAAGTTCAGGGAGAATTCTGAAGCATCACTGCTGTTAGTGAGAAGCTTCTCGCAAAAGCGACACGGAAAGGCACTTGTTGTGTAAAAGTGGCAGAAAAACACAATTCCTGCCACAAGCAGCTGGAAATTCCAGAGTGAAACACAAAGGGAGAAGTAGGATTTGATTTTGGAAAGATATTTTTAGCCCACACACCCACCCCAGACCCATTTGTGTCCCCACAATGGACAGGAGAATGGCTCAGCACGTCCAGCCTGGCTTCTATTCCCTGGCATTCAGGCAGAGATAAGAAACCTCCTGCAGAAGCAAATCTTTGATGAGAAAATCTCTGAGCAGGGCTGTGCCCGAACCCAGCAGGGAAAAGGAGAACATCTTGAACATTTTGAACATTTTGAACATTTTGAACATTTTGAACATTTTGTTTTTGCTGTGCCACCGTTGGGTCAGGTGGGGGCTCTGCAAGAGGGAGATGGGATGAAAGGGAGCCCCTGGATCCCAGACTTCAGTCCCAGCTCCTCTTGGTTGACCCAAAAAAGCTCCATGACCTCAGCATCCTTCCCTGTTATATTACAAATCCTCTGTGAATGTAAAAACCAGGTGATAAATATAAATAATGTAATAAATATAAATATATCTAATAAACTATTAGTCAAGAAGAGCATTTTAAAGTCCACAGTGAAAGCTCAGTGTGCCTTGTTGGGTTTTTCCTTCAAAATTAGGTCACTTTCTGTCTCCTGGGGAAATCACTTAGCTTTTCCACAAAATTTTACTGGAATTGCATAGTCATAAGCTACTCAATTGCATTTAAAAAATGGGGTTAAATATTTATTTAATGGCATTTTGAAGCTCAAAAGTAAACGGGATCAAGGCTCCAACCCCCCAGCAACTCCAGCTTACAAGGCTTTGTGCAAAGCCTCGCTGTAATCTGTTGTTTTGCTTAACAGATGTGGTATTAGAATCGATGGAAACATAAAAATCTCAACTCCCACGGAATTATGGAAAGCAGGGAGAGCAAACAGGAATAATTTAAAACCAGAGGCGAGGTTGGTTACAGAGGGAAATGACCTGTTGCTTCTCTTTCTGTATTTTACCTGTGGCAGGCTAAAATAGTGAAATTACGCCTTGAGTGTTCCTCAGGATGCTTCAACACTTAGGCAGGGGAAAAAAATGTTTGTTTTTAAATGTTTCTCACAATTAGAAATGCTTGGCAAGATATTTTGGAACCTGAAGGCACCGGAGTCAGTGCTGGCCGTGCTGCTCTGTGCCTGCCAGGCAGAGCCCCTGACTGGAGGGGTTTTCACTCATTCTGGTTTCATTTTCCTTTTTTTTCTTTTCCCCTGAACACTTCCTGTAAGGTGACACCAACTTCGAGAGGCTGCCTGGAGAGATATTCGATACTTTATTTCTGTGATGGGCGCGCTTAGCGATGTACAAAACGAGCTGGGGGTTGGATTTAATTGTCTGAACGTCTTCTCTCGGGTTTGGGGTTGGGTTTTTGTCATTAAAAAATGCAATGTTCAAAGGTGCAAACCTTGCAGCTGCCGTGGCCTGGCGTGCAGCTTCCTGTGGCTGCAGAGTGATGTTCTCTGAGTGCTTTCCTCCCCGTGCAAGGCATCACCTCCCTGCCCTCCTCCTCCTCCTCCTCCTCCTCCTCCCGACCCCCACACCAAGCAGGGCTCTCTGTGTATGGCGCGTTTGAAAAATCTCATTTACACAGCGGGTTTGGGAGGGTTTTTTCCCTGCGTGCGGACTGGCTGGAAATGGGTTTCAGATGTTTTCCCCGCGCCTGCATCTCGTAAAGCCGCGGCGTTGCCGAGACAACCGAGTGACATCTCCGCCCGGGCTGCTCCCTCCTCCCGCCGAGCATGCCCAAAGCGAGCAGCCACTTGGGCTCAACTCTGCCCGGGCTGCACATATGGGACGATGAGCGCCGTTCCCGATGAGCTCCCGGCCTTTGTGCTCGGGAGGAAGAGGAGGGAGAGGCGTGCCGAGGCGCCGGGAGCTGTGCCCCGCACCCCCTGAGCCCCCCGCCCGCCGCCGGGGGCTCGCCCGGGACCATGCTCGCCTGCCTGGCCAGGGGCAATCTGCTGGATATTCTTCAGGAAGGCTTCACCGAGGTAAATCCACGGCCCCCCGGGGGGAAGGCGGAGTGGTTTTGTGCGGAATCGTTGGGGTTTTGGTGTTTTTAGGGGCGGGAAGGGGGGAGAAGCCGGCGAGGTTTGGTGGTGGTGCCTCAGCAGGGGAGCTGCGATCCGGTCGGAGTTTCCTCAGGAGCTCGTGGCTGCTTTTACCGCCGGTGTTGTGTTGTGCAGCTCGGGGGTTTTCATCCTTCTCGCTGCTTTGCGCTGTCCCAGTGAATAATATGAACGGCAGGAGGTTGTGGGGCAGAGTTTACTGTGTAAAATTGCCTCCTCTCCTGAGGGATGAGAGGTGTCTGCGTGTCTGGGGGTTGTAAATCTGCTTTGTGGGCTCGCAGTTCTTGGGAGAGGCTGACAAAGAGCTGGTTTGGGGTTTTTCCCCCCCCTCCCCATCTTTTTCTGTAAATTGAATCCCCAGGGGACTGAAATTCAGCTTGGTCTGGAAAATGTAATTTTCAAAGTGTTCTTTATTTGCTTATTCCGCTGTCAGGAGAGTAATGAATCGTAAAATAAGGAGATGCACCAAGAAACTCCAGAGACGGGAATCCCGTGGCTGTGTGAGGAGTGCAGTGGGACTTCCCTCTTTAGGGGGGCACAAAAACTCGGTGTTGTTGGATATTTATGGACTCGGTAATGCCAGGGCAGCCCATGCTGGAGCACGATCTGTGAGCTGGAAAGGAAGGAAAACCGTGGGGTTTGCTGGAACCAGAGAGTGGCTGCTGTTTTATTTCCCACTTGATCGCAGGGATCTTCTCCTGGGGAGGGTGGGGGGGAGTTTATTCTTTCTTAGAGCGCAGAACTTAATTTCTTTTAGCGTGTGGCGATTCCTCAGCCGGGCAGAGCTTTGGCTGCCGTGCCCCCACGGCCCTACACGGTCAGAAAATGGACACTGGGCATCCCTGCTGGGCTTCTCCTTGGGGAAAGCAAGCCGGGGGTGAAAGCTGAGCCTGCTCCGGCTCCAGGGCGGCCCTGGGTCTCCTTGGGCTGCTGAGCCGAGCTGGAATCGCTCCATCCCCTCCTCCGCACAGCGCCGGGCTCATTTTTAGCCAACCTAGGTCTGGGTTTAGACCGAGCTCACACTTCCTGTGCTCGAGGGCAGCACATCCTCCTCCGGCACAAATAGTAACTTATCTATTGGTAATATAATTAATAACGGGAGCAAACCCCAGTGACGTTCAGTGCCTCACCCCGGCTGGTTTTACCCACAGACAGCTCAGCTGTGGAAAAAACTTCCCTCTCCCACCATAGGGACAGATTCCCGGGATCTCTCTGCCTCCTCACACTCTGCAGCTTGCAACAAAAGTAAAACTAAAATCAGTTTAGCGAGGGGAGAACCTGTGACTTGCCAAGGACACATCACACCCCAGGCATGTGAGAGAGGAACCCTTTCATTCCGTCCCTGCTGCTGGCATCACCGGCTGTGCGTCCTCCCCATCTCTCTTTACCCATTTCGGTGCTTATTTACGCAAATATTGATGTGGAAGAGTCCCGATGTGTGATCCCAGCGCGGCCCCATGACAGCGCAGCGTGGTGACCAAACCCTACACAGCCATGAGGCTACAGGGAACTTTCTTTGGTTCCCTTGCCTTCTTTTCCCTCTCCCTCTCCATCCCTGCTGAATGAGAGCCACCTCAGCAGCCCAATTATCCCCTAATTAGTGCTGCAGAAGGCGGCATCATTGTCCTTTCTGCCTGTTCTGCTCCACAGCTCGTGCTGGACTGGTGCGTTCTCCTCCGGGAGAGGATTCACCTCCTGCTAAAGGGGCCCCTAAACTAAATTGTCACTTCAGGCCACTTTATTTCCCTTTTTCCCCTCTTCCCTTTCACAGTCAAAGCCTTCGTGGACGCTGTCACCTGCAGACATCTAAAGCCAGGATGGTTTTTGTTTGATGTTGAGAGGCAGCAAAGTCTCCACACATCTCCCGTGTCTCCCTCATTAATGGCCTGCCCTGCCTTGAAGGTGTTTCCCTGCTGTTTGCCTCCTCCTGCTCCCAGGCAGATAAATAATTCAATCCCACAGCTGGATGGTGCCCTGGGATGTGTGGCTGCTAAAAGCAGCAGTTTGTAATGAAAGGGAAGCACGGAGAGGGGTCTCATCTGCGGTGACTCCGTCCATGTGGCCTCAGCCTGTTCTCCCTCCTCGGGGAAATGCAGTTTATTTATGTGCTGACACTTCTGTCGGGTCTTGAAAACAGATGGGGCACAGAGAAACGTGTCAGAAACGGGCCTGGCAGCTCCAAGCCTGCGTTTTAACAATAACACACCTCTTTTTCGAGCTGGGGGATCATTTCCTCTGGCAAACCTCATTATGTGGCTGCTTGTGTGCAGCGAGTCGTTTAAAATAACTATTTTTTCCCCCCCTTCCGAGATTATGTTGAACAAACAATTCATTCCGGTGAGGACAGGGATATTTTAAGGGCTCAAGCTGAGGTTGTTTGGAAAGCAGGGTCTCCCAGCAAAGCGAAATGCAGAGTTGTCTGCCCACGAGGGGAAATGTCTCCCTGTTTTCGAGGTGAGAGCTGCTCCAGCCCCGCTCTGTGCTCTGTTCTGTCCCTCACCGAGGGCTCCATGGAATATTCTCCCTGGTTCTCAGCCGAGTGGGTAATTCCTGGATTTCCCACACCTCCAGGCCCTTTCCTTCGCCCTCCTTGGCCACATCCTCTGGTGGGGCTGAGGTGCCATCCTGCCTTGTGGGATGTGAATCCTCGCCCTGGGCAATGCCCTGGGGTTGGTTTAGGTTTGGTTTCTCCGTTTGGGGTTATTTTCTGGCAGTGCTGCCCAGCTCTGCTCCCCTTGGGTGAGGTCCTGGTGTGTGACACAAAGGTCTCTGCTGCTGTGATCTCGGCTGGCAGAAGGAGCTCTGCCTCTCTCTCTCTCCGTGCCTCCAGGGCTATTTATAGGATTAATAGGATTCACCATGGAGAGCTGTTTTGACTTCTGGCTCCCTCATCCTGCTCAGCCCCGGTGCTCCCTGGAGCAGTGAATTCCTCAGTGCTTCCCTGAACACACCAAGCTCTGGAGGTGCTGCTGTTTTCTCACTCCAGCTTCGTTTTGGGGTGAGGCTGGCAGCATTTCACTGAAGAATCCTTTGAGGAAAGGCTGTCTGACCTGACTGAACGGCTGCTGCCCTGAAATCCTCCCTGTCGGGGTGTGGGTTTCTTCAGTGTAGGTTTTTTTATCTAATTATAAGACACTATCTAAACTCATGAAGAAGAAGGAAGAAGAAAGTGAGAAAGAAGTATCTAGTCACTACTCTAAAATTTCTGTCTTGGTTTATATGTATTACTGTATTCTAAAACTTTAAATCTCAAATTTTTCATTTTGTGACACCACGCTTTCTACTTCAACTACACACGCATGGTTTTTATGTTATCACTCAATTTTGGAAGCTTATCCCAAGGTCTCAGATCAGATGTAGCATTTTTTTGTGGAACAGTGCCTTTGAGGACAGAGAATTTAAAATTCTCAGCCTCCAGCGTTCCAATACCTCCCATGCCTTCAGCACAGACAGCAGAAAACACAGCCAGGGCTCCCTGCACCTGGATTCACCCCCAGATGTGCTCTAGCAAGGAATTCTTACCAATTTCCCCCCAAAAATCCCTCAGTGGGACTTCTGAGCGCGGGGAGGATGTATTTGCTGCTCTGTAGGATTAGGGGTGGAGCAGTCAGGACTCAATCCCTGCCTCGGTGGCTAAGCCAGGCTGGCCCTTGGCAGGGTATCCTTACAGAGTGTTTGCACAGGGACACTCACAGGTTCCCTCTTTTCAAACCATTTTCCCAGGAATACGAAGATTATTACAGCTGCTTTATGGGCAGCAAGGGAGGCTTGCAGAGGTGAAGGAGCTGCCACACTCCCAGCAAGGAAATTCAAGATTCAGTGTCCTAAATGTGCCTTGAGAGCTCTTCACCCTGGTCCTGGGAGCCTCCCTGGGCATCCCTTCCCCTCTGCAGAGTCCCTGCAGGCAGAGTTGGCAGCCCTGAGGAGCTCAGGCTGCTCACAGGGCTGCCTGTCCCTGCCTGGGATGGAGATCCTGCTAAAGAAGGAACAAAGCTCCCTCTGGATGTCTCAGTGCAGTGTGCTTTGACAGACCTTCGGCTTTGTCTGGCTGCAGTGGAAATGTTTGATAACTCAGGGTGAATCATGTGCTCCAAAGTCTCAGCAGTTTGCACTCAAAGCTCAGCTTTTTGCCAGTTTTTGCCTTTATTTTTTGCCTGCAGCTGGCACAGAAACTCTGCCTGGGTGGGAGAAGGGCCTCAGATACCTGCTGAGCATAATGTGAGTGGTGCTGGTGGTTCAGAGTCTTACATTTGCATTATTAAGCCTTTTCACAGCACAAAATTAATTAAATACCTGTGTATTTAGGCATAGGTAGGAATTACTTCATCCTGCCCTGGAAGCTGGATGACTCTGGAATGGGCCGTGGCAGTTTTTGGCTTTACAAGAAGTGAAAATCAAAGTGGCAGAAATAATTTATTAGGATTTTGGGTGGAACTGGACCTTGCTGTTTACACTTCAGCTCTTCCTATTAATGAGTAAAGGGCTGTGAAACACGTGGAGAGCTTTGCAGTCAAAAATTCCATGTCCTGCTGGAGAGCTGGGCACTCTGGAAATCAGCACCTTCTGCTTTAAATTAAGTGGTTTATGAAGGAGAACTCCTGTGGGTGCTCTTGGTCATCCTGGCATCACTGTGGTCATGTCTGGGTGGTTTTCACTGTTGGATGCATCTCAATACATTGAAAAAAAACTGAATCACGTTCAAGCATCAATTTTGAGAGGAAAAAAAAATCTTTTGCTGGCTTTGAGAGCAGAGAGAATCATTTTCTTTGCTTGGGAGTTTGTGTTTTCTGCTCCTACAAAAGCCTTCTTGAACAATAACAAAAATAAATCAGCAAACTGGAGGAAGGCTGGATGGAAAATTACAGTCCCCATCTAATTAAGGTAATGTCAGAAAGCTTCAAAATCATACAGGGCCTCAACCACCACATCCTGATGCAATTAGGCTGCTGCAGACCTTTGGCTGAGAGCTCTGGGAGGGAGGAACAGTGAATTCCTTTCATCCTGGGAGCAGCCCCGCAGCACGAGGGCTCTTCTCGCTGACCTTGTCAGACCTTGGGGCTTGGGCAGTGGCCACAACTGTGCAACAAAGAGAAATCAGTGCAAAGAGCCTCAAAAACGTCATTGTGGGAGGATGATTCCTTAAATCAAACAGTAAGGATGGGTTCCAGCTCATCTAAAGCAGTGCACAAAGGGAAATCGGTGTAAAGAGCCTCAAAAATATCATTCTGGGAGGAGGATTCTCTAAATCCAGTGATGAGGATGGATTCAAACTCATCACATTAATGCAGGGAAGTGATCTGTTTCTAGAAGCAGAGAGTGTCAGGATCTCCTGAAAGATGAGGGTGAGGAAGGCAGGCTGTTCTTGCTAAAAAAAAATAAGATTTTGTCCATTTGTTCAACACCAAAATGTGCAATATTTAAATCTCAGACAGGTGAAAATCAATCTCACACATCCCAACTTTTAATTTTCCCATGGAACTCTGTTGGGATGTCCTGTAATCCCTCACACCTTGCTTTAAAAATCTTCTCCTGCCCTGCAAAGCCTTCCAGAGTAGGATGAAAACAGCCCACGAGGATGTGCCTGGAGCAATCTGGGCTCCATCTCCCTTCAGGTGAAACAGCTTCTCTTCCCCATGGCGAGGTACAGGTAAAAGGGGCTTTTTTTGGAACACAAAGCTGTGTTAATGTAAACAGGATTAAGCTTAGCTCCACCATAATCCTAAATAATGTGTGTTCTGTATAGTAAACCCCACGCCAGGCTGGTTTTCCTCTGAAAAATTCTGGGTTTGGAAGAAGTGCTGGTGAGGAGCTGAGCAGCATGAGCCCCGAAAATACTGAGATTGGGCTGAGCAGGAGCTCAAAGGGGAGCAGGAATGCTTGAGATGTGTCATGTTTGTTCCCTGCCTTGTTTTTGGGATCTCCTTGGCTCAAAGGAGCTGTGTGAGACTGGATGTTGTGATGCCTGCAGCCCCAAATGGGGATGGAAGCTGCAGGTTTGGTGCATTTCTGTGGGTAAATGTGAGCTCAGGAGTGTTTTTGTGGGCTGGCAGAGCTGCTGTTCCCATGGCAGGACACATCCCAGCAAATCCTTGTCCTGCCTGTGCTGGAAGTGGATCCCTGGAGTATTTTCTGGGATAGGTAGCAGGAGTGATGTCCATCCAAGTCACTGGGGTCACTTATAGCTGTGTCAAGGTCGCTGCCTTGGGGCTTGGCACAAATGGAACCCTGAGGGGGTGAAACAAAAAATCTCTCACTTTTTTCCGAGGTCTGATCCTGTGGATTTAGAGGTGTGGATGTGAGGATCGAGGCCTTTCTGGCTGTGTTGAAGAGGAAAGGCTGAAGGTGTGGCCCACAATGTCCTTGTTTTTCCCCAGCTGATGGAGAAGTGAAGCATTTTTGACTCACCGGCTTCAAAAATTGCCCTTGGGGTTTCTGCTGAGCAGCTCGGGGGCTTTGTCCCTTCATGCATTTCACAGCACTTTGCCACTTTTAGGTCACTAAACTTTAATTTCTGATGTATTTCCTTGGTAAGCTCAGTCACCTGCTCCCCTCAGCTCTCTCCCTGCATTTCTGGGCTTTGAGCGATCCAAGGCTCTTGCTGAAGTCGTTCAGCCTGCCAGGTTTTTGGGTACAAAGTTAGGAAATTCTCTTCAGCCCAACTGTCTGAACGTCTGCAGGAAAATCTTATGTTTAATGGAAAAAACCCAAAAGCAGCAGACCAAGTCTGTTAATGAAGTGTAAGCCTGCAGAATTACAGCAGCCACGGGAATGAAATGACTTTGTCCTGGTGCCATCCCAATTCCATTGCCTCAGAAGCCTCCTTTTAATGCTCATTGTTTAAAATGTAACTGCTCTGGGATCTAGGAATGGCTTTTTTTTTTTTTTACTAATAATAACAGTGTCAACCTCCTCATGCTTTTAAGAGATAGACACTAAAAGCTTGCCAAAAATTCTTTTTTGTGAATGCACGAGGAATGTTCTGAGAGAAGGAACAGAAAACAAACTGCTTGGTGAAAGGGTTTTTCCTTTCAACGAGACACTCCTCCAGAAAGTGCAGATTTTCTGTAGGCTGGAAGGGGCTGAGTCCTTGTGGAATTAGTGCCAGTTCCTAAAATGATTAGAAAAAGGAGAAAATAAAGACTTCTGGGGCTGGGCGTTGCTGCTGCTGCAGCAGGAGAAGCTGCAGAGCCTCTCCCCAGGGCAGGCCAGGTCTGCTCCAGCAAAGATGGACCAAATCTGCCACTTCTGCTCCCGTTTTTCCCAGAGCCACCAGGCAGCCCCTCAGCTCCCCAGCCTCTGCTGAGTGAGCAGAGCTGCCTGAACTCAGGTCCAGGCACCTTTCTGAACCAGCAGAGCGAGCCATGTGTGATTAAAGCTGGATTTCCTATGTCAGGATAATTAAGAGTGAGGCTGTGACCAGATTGTGACTTTGATGGGCTGTAAAAGCATCAACTCAGCCTGACACGGCTGAGATCATATGGAATGGGGGTTAAAACCTGCTGCATCGGCACAATAATGGGAAGCTTAGTGAAAAGGGAGGTAATCCCATAAATGGATCAGTTTGTTTACCCTCCATGTCCCACAGCAGCCCTGCCCAAAGGGATTGCAGCCTTTGCAGCAGCCCTGGAAGGGTTACAGGGAGGGGGATGGAAAGGGAAAGGTCATTTGGATCTGCCTTTGGGTCATTTGTGCCAGATGGGTCCTCAGGGTGAGCAGGGTTTGGGTTTCCCTGGTCTCTCACCCTGAGCAGGAGCCTGAGTCTGAGTTTCCCTGGTCCTTCCCACACACAGCATCCCTCCTGAGCTGCTGGACAGGCTCTGCTCCCTGCCCTGGAAGAGAAAGCCAGCTTCCCTGTGTGCAGGAATAGAAACTGGGCCACTGCAAGTGCTGAGGCAGCTCCCAGGACGTGGAGGGGCTGTGCAACTGTTCCAAGTGAGCCACGCTCGGAGTGTTACAGAGGGAGGCTCTTGTCTCTTCCAGGAAATCTCCCGTGGTTGTCCTGGAATTGCTTACTGGGCTATAACTCAGAGTTTTTTGTTCCTGCATTGTAGGTTTTCTGCTTTCTTGATAGAAAAATAGTGTGGATGGGACACTGAGTGAGCAAACTGTGGCTCCCGAAGTGAGGGGATGGCAGCGTTGGTGTGGCTCAAACACAGATGAAATGCAGTGAGAAGCTCTTTGGTCAGCTGTGCTCAGCTCAGGAGTCCTGTCCTGCTCTCTCCTCCCTCCTGGCCAGGGCTGAGCTGCCCCACAGCAGGCAGGCATGGCAGGCAGCCTTTGGGATGAGACCCCTGGTGTTTGTTTTCGAGGGTAAAACCCTGAGATCAGTGAAGATCAGAGGGAGAAGCGAGAGCACCACGACTGCTCCTGCAACACAAACATTTTGTTCTCTGTTTCCAGCAACAGCTGCAGGCTTATGTGGCCTGGGTGAACTCCCAGCTGAAGAAGAAGCCAGCAGTGAAGCCAGTGCAGGACCTGAGGCAGGATCTGCGGGATGGAGTCACTCTGGCACTGCTCATTGAGATTGTAGGTCAGTGGTGCCATCTGGGCCTGTTTTTCCCCCTGCAGCTCTGGCTCTGGTGTGGAGGAGCTGCCTCGGCTCTGGCATCTGCTGGGCAGATGTTCCTGGAGGTGCAGAGCTCACGGGGAGGAGGCTGGAGAGGAAAACAAGCCTAAAGCAGATGATAAATGCAATGCTATTAAAGCCCTGATGGTTCCGAGGCAGTTAGAGCAGATGGGCTGAAAGCTGGCAGGGGCACTGGGAACTCCCACGGGGCTGGCGTGGAGTCCGTGGGTGTTTTTTGGGAAGGGTGCCCACTGTGCTGATGTGATCCCTTCTCCCTGGGCAGGGTGAGGGGAATGGGGAGGGCAGCGAGTTCATTGTCCTCACTGCTCCTTCCTCCCCACACTCATCCTCTGCCCCAGTGGGGGACAATTCTCCAAACTTCTCCCAAGTGGGTTTTATCCCCAGGCTGCAGTTCTTCACCAGCTGGGCCCTTTCCATGGAGTTCAGTCCTTCAGGGCCACAAATCCTGACAGAATCCTCCTCCAGCCCCCCAGTCCTTAATATAATCCCAATCCAGCCCCCAGCCCAGTTATCCCTGGTGCCGAGCTCCTGTTAAACAGGACAAGAAGCCCCATGGAGCACCCAGACATGAGATCAGAGCAGTCCCCCAGCCCCAGCAATGCCCCACACATCCCCCAGCAGGTCACTTCTCCTCTGATAAAGCTTCTCCCCTCCCTTCAGCTGGCGAGAAGCTGAGTGGCATCGAGGTCAACCCCAGCAGCCAGCAGGAGATGAGGGAAAATGTGGAGAAAGTCTTACAGTTTGTGGCATCGAGAAAGATCCGCATGCACCAGACCTCAGCTAAAGGTATGTGGCCCCAGGGGTGATTTTAGCTACTGAAATCCTGTTTCTGGCTTTGTTTTATATCAAGCAGGTAATTTATGAGTAAATTGATGTGTCAGTTTGTGGGGGAGTTGGGGATTTTTCCCCCTCTGATTTAGTGAAGGTTTTGGGTTGAAAGATAGACAATGCAGAGAAAAGAAAGTGACTTTTTTTCCTGCTACTGAGCACTCAGAAGCTCAGGGAATGGTGTAATGAGGAATACAGCCTTGGAGTCTTTCACCAAAAGGACAGAGAAACCTGCTAGAGTGAAAGAAGACATGGAAACATTATTTGTGGTTCACTGGAAGCCGTGGGCTGGAAATAGGGAGGAGACACCACACACAATCACATGTCTGTGGCATGGTTTAGTCAGGACTTTGTGTAGCTCTGACTAAATTGTTTTGGGAAATCTTGGTCTGAAAGAGTGGCTGATCTTTGCCATGACATCAGTGTGCTGGAAAATGCCTCGTGTGATACCACTAAAAACGATTAATTAACATTTGCAGGGTGCTGCAAACAGTTTATGGCACAGGATGCCAGCAGGCATTGCTGTTCTGCCTTTTGAGTTGTAAAACAGGGAATTCTCTGCTAATAAAGTCAGTGGTCAGCCCTCAGTAACTGCTCTGCTTCCGAGAGAGCCTTCAGTAATTGTGCCTTCAGTAATTAAGGCTGGAAATGGCCGTGAAGGGGAGGCTCAGGGCTGCTCAGAGCTCTGCACCTGATTTGGGGAGGAGGCAGGCACTTGGTTGTGTCCTGCAGCAGCAGCAGAGCCCAGCTGGAACAGCCCTGCAGGTTTCCTTATCTCCCTCCCGTTGGGCAGCACAGCTCCGGTGGCACTGCCCCTTAACCACCCCAAACTTTGCACTTTGCAGATATCGTCGATGGGAACTTGAAATCCACCATGAGGCTGATCCTGGCCTTGGCCGCTCACTTCAAACCAGGCTCGGGCAGGGCTGGCACCCCTGGCTCGGGGGGCAGGAGCTGGGCAGCACCCCCGGGCAGCCTCCGGCCACGCTCGGCCGCCGCCGTGGCACAAGGGGCAGTGGCTGCCCTGGCTGATGTCCGGCAGGATGTCCAGCAGTCCGGCCGGGATGTGTTCAGGCACAGACAGAGGTGAGGAGCTTTTCCCTGGCTGTGTGAGGCTGCCTTGGGTTCAGATGGAAAGTCAAATGGAAATGAACAACAACCTTTCTCTGTTTTATCCTGGCGTGAGGAAGCTCCTGTTGGGCAAAAACACCTAAAAAGTGCCCTCGCAGAGGGGGCACTGACCTGGCTCTGCAGCCATTCTCAGGTTTTACAGCAAATAACAGCTGGGACTCTCTTTATCTCCCTGGAAGAGAACAGGGAGTTTGGGCCAAGGCAGAGGGAGCTGTGCTGCCTCCTGTTCCCCACGCTGCCCTCGCTGCTGTCTCCTTGGAGATGTTCTCAGGCCAAGTGAAACAAAAGTCAGGTTTTTCACCCCAGGTGCTGGGCAGAGATTTGGGAGCTCTGTTTCTGGAGCTGAGGATGTTGTACAAGTCCCTTCTGGCTCCTCTATTGCTCATCCCAGTGCTCCAGGCAGCTGCTGAGTTCTGGGGATGCTGGAGATCCACAAGCACCAGGAATAATTCTGAAAATCCCATTTGCCACTTGCCAAAGATGCTGTGTGGGTGACAATAATAATAATAGTAATGACATTTAACGGGGAGCCAGGTGGTGTGGCTGTGCAGGGTTTCATTTACACGGCTAAGGTCATTTGCCCATTTGAGATTAGCTCAAGGGAGCACCCATGAAAGTCTGAAAATGAGGCTGAAATGGCACATTTTGTTGAAAAATGAAATGTTAAAGGTTTCCCTTGCAAAGGCCTTGGAGTTCTTTAGAAAAGCCAGTCCTTGTGATGTTTCCTTGTATTCCCAGAGCCCCTGGAGTTTTCTAGTCACAGAAATAGGGATGAGTTTAAAACAGCAAGGCCTGTTTGCCTGCTTTCCCTTAACACCAAGAAGGTGGAGATCCCTGATAGGAAAATTGTCATTTTTCCAGCTGTCATCCCCCTCCTTACCTCCTTTTCCTCAGCTTTCCTCCCCTCCTCTTTGGAGACAGAAGAATTCCTGCTGCAGTCAGGTGAGGCTCCCCTCATTCTGTGATTGTCACCTCCAGGAACAGCAGCATGGATGAGGAGATTGAGAATCCCTGCTGGAGCGTGAGGGCCCTGGTGCAGCAGTACGAGGGGCAGCAGAACGTGCCACTGGAGTGCCACCCTTCCAGGTGAGGAGTTTTATTGCCAAGAAGTGTCCTTGGGCTGACATAAAGTGCCTGTTCTCCTCACCAAAACCTGCTCTCCTAAGTGCAGCAAAAAAGGTTCTGCTGGAAAAGGGTTTACCTGGAGGGTGAAGCCTCAGGAATCAGTGTGAAGCAGTTTTTTGTCGTTGTTTTCATGGATATAGGAAAGTGCAGCAAAAAAGGGCTTTTGAAGGAAAACTACTCCAGTGAGGGAGCTGATCCAACATGGAGAGCTTCGTAGTAAAGGGAAGCCGCTCCCTTTTCCCCCAGAGAACCAGAAACTACTTGGAAGAGCCAGAACTGTGTTACTGAGCACACTGGAGCTCCCTCTGGAAATGGGGCTGTGCTCCAGTAAATCTCTTCTGGAGCAGATCCGAGGGCAGAGCTGCACGTGGGGAGCTGCAGCTCTTCAGTTCAGGGTCTCCTGTTCCTGCTGAAAGCCCCAACTCTGCTTTGCCCTGTCCTTCCCCTGCCCAGGCTGTTCCCCGAGTGCCTCTCTGCAGTTTGTGTGGGGGTGAGGAGCTCATTTGCCAAGGACAGATTGCCACTGACAGCCTCTCAGCAGGCAGGATGTTTCCCCAGCGTTTCTCAGGCCAATTTTTATGCTCCGCAGCACCAGTAATTCTCTGTGTACCTGAAAATTAAGGTTGTTTTGCTCAACAGAGGAGAAAAACACAGGGGTTTGTGTTTATCCCCCAAATTTGCTGTGTGTCATTGAGAGCGTGTTTATAAATAGACATTTGGAGGAGTGTGTGGCTCCCAGTGAGCCAGAGCTGGAGCAGTGCCTCCACATGATGTCAGCAGCGTGCTTTTGAGGCTGGCCTGCCAGGGGGGACATAAAAATCCCGCTCTTGGCAGCAGGATTTCATGGATAATGTCACAGGACCTTGGCATTGGCTCCTGAACCGTGAGCTCAGGAGTGCCACGTCCTGCTCCCTGCTCTCCAGTTTAAGGGAGCTGGAATATTTTATGTGTTCTTCAGTCCTGTCAGGGATTGTCAGGTGGCTGCTGTTTCCTCATATTTTGGTAGGATTTTGGTGGTAAACAAAAATTTCCCTGCACATCCTGCATTTTTATTTTATTTTTCCCCATAATGCCATGAATTCTCTGACCACAATGCAGTGTTGGTGTTATTGCTGATGGGGCAGAACACAGCGAGAATCTTTACACAAGTGATCAAAAACTGCCCCTGCAGCTGCTGGGGGTGTCTCTGCTGACACAGTTCTGCATGACAAAAACAAGATGCTGTTCCTTGTGGGGAGAAATGTGCTCAGCTCAGTCAGGAGAACCGGCTGGGAGAAAGGAGATGCTTTTTTTATGAGTGAGGGATGTGGTTATCGAGTGCAGCCACCTCTCTCCATCCCATCCTTCTGCTGAGCAGCCCCAGGGCAGCATCCCTGACCCTGCAGCAGCGCCTTCCCCGCTCGGAGCTCTCCCAGCCTCACTCACACAATTCCCAGGGACGGCAGCTCCAATAAGCGCAGGCTGCCGAAATGATTCATGGAAAAATTTGCCAAAAATCAGATGATTCCCAGGCTGCCGAGCCCCTCACCCATCCCTCTCCCTTTCCCCTCCCCTTCCAGCAGCACTCCCTCCCCCACCCCTGAGCCAGGCGTCTCGGAGAAAGGCTGTGCCTGCACAGCCCGTGTGACAGCAGGAGGGAGAGGGAGCCGTGCCTGGGGCTGGGAGAGCTGCCTGGGAAGAGCCTGCATCCCTCTGGAAGCTGGGAGAGCTGCCTGGGAAGGGCTCACATCCCTCTGGAAGCTGCCTGGGAAGAGCTCACATCCCCCTGGCAGCGCATCCCGCGGCAGCAGCAGCAGCTCCTTCCCCCGGCGGCTCCTCGGATGCTCGGCAGCGCAAGGAGGGCAGGATGGGATGAGAAACACCCCCGGCAAGCGCGGAGCCTTGTGATGACAACAAGCGGCCGTGCAGCTGACCAAAATGCAGCAGCAGGAGACAAATAACCCGCGAGGAAAACCAGCAGGAGCCGAAGGCAGGCTGCAGAATTGCCTGGCTCCGGAATCCAACCCGCCCGTGGGGGCTGCGGATTCGCCTCTCAGCCGGCAGAGACCCTGAGTTGGTGATTTTGTGTGTGTGCTCTTCCTGCTGGGAATCCGCTCGGCGATCTGGCTCAGGGAGCTTCCTCCAGGAGTTTGACAGGAGCTGGCGAGCTCCGGGCGTGCGAAGGGAGCGAGGGATGAGCGGAGCCTGCGGATCCTGTGAGGCGAGAGGTTAAAGTGGGATCATGGGAGGGAAGCAGGTCAAATGGTGAGCGATTGTTGCCGTTGTCCTTGGGAACAGCAGGGATGGGTGTTTATTAGAGTCGGGGGGGTTCGGGCAGCGCTGAGGTTCGTTGCCCTGAAGCCTTGGCCGTGCTGGTGGATGTGGGACTCGGGGGAGGCAGGATGTGGGTTAAGGAACCAAGTGGTGAAAGGAATAAAGTGGAGCAGTTTGCATCATAAATCTCTCTTGGAAAGCTTTCATTTCCCAGCCCTCGTTTCTGCATGCTTTAATAGGGAATTGTTGTGCACTTTTAAAGGAATTGCATCAGCGGGTATTTCATACTCTGATGGGTTGGACTGATACAGAACCTGGGCAAGTGTTTCCAGCATTCATTGGATGGTGCATAAAGCAGCCTGACCTGTGCTGCTGCTTCTGCTGCCTCTGGCTCTGCCACTGTTTGGAATGTTTGGGAGGTGGTTATGGATGAACCCAGTGGCCTTTCGAAATAGGAAAGCTGCCTGGAAAGGGTCTGGGGATGTGGGAATGCCTAGGGGAATGTAAAGCTGTGGGGACTTATTCCTAACTGTGGTCCCTTATATTGGCTCTGGGCTGTGGATCCAGTGCTGGGAGAAGCAGATTTGGAATGTTATTTCCAGGCTCTTATCCCTGTTTTTCATGCTGCTCATCCTTTTTGGTTCCCCTGTTTCACTGCCTTCTCCCCCCTCCGTGGCTGGTGGTGTTTTTCTGGGGCAGATTTGCATGGATGAGAACCAGCAGCGCCTCAGGGTGAGAGCAGGTTCAGAGAATCAGCTGAGAGCAGGAGGGAGGGAATTCTGAGATCTGTTCCTAGAAGGGAGTGAGATCCCTCCTGGAGCTGCTGGCCATGTTAGACCAGCTGGGCATCCTGCTGGCATCTCTGTGGTGTGAAAGTTTCAGCCTTCCCTCTGGCCCTTGTTACATAATGCAATCCCAGCAGAACTGCCTCATCAAATAATAAACAGCATTTTTTAAAAATCCCAGCATTTTATGCCGTGCCCCTGTTCAGCAACGAGCAGGAGCAGGGAGCTGCTTCCAAATTTTATATTAAAAATATGCCCAGTGAGGGACTGCTGTGATGGATTTGGAGTTCCTGCAGGTAAATCCTCCAGGTGGCCTGGAGCCCTTTAGGAATCACACACACACCTGGAGGGACAGGTACTGTCCCTGCTGGGGATTTCTATTGGAAAATGGTTATTCTTTCCCTTTGACATGGGGGGAAGTCTGGACCACAAAACACTGGCCTGGGGTGTGTGATTTCAATGAGGAGAGGCTTGCCCTGGCCGTGGGAGTGGGGCAGGCAGGAGCAGCAAGTCATTTCCATCTCTATTGCAGGGCTTTTGCCATTCTGTGGGAGCTGTGGGAGACAGAGCAGCAGGGCTGGGAAGATGCAGGGAGGGAGCTGCTGAAGCCTCTTATTTTTCTAAACCTATTATATTATTTCCACACTGTTTTTTTCTTTTTGTTCCCTGCCCTTTGTTTCTGTCTTGGGGGAGAATGAAAAATTAACTCCTGCTCACACTTGCAAGGATTAATTCCTGCGACTTTCGGGGTACATTGAATGGGTCAGTGAGCTTCAGGCACCTTTTGATGTTGTCTGGGAGATGCACTTAGGAAGAATTTCTGAGAGAAGGATTGCTTGAGCCTCCCAGTCAGCTGAGGTGGCTCCTGTGAAAGTATTTGGGCACTTCCAAGAAGTTTTAATTGAAGAACACGAGTGAGTGGAATCTGACTCAAAAATATTGGGATTTAAAGTTGAAATGATTCATCTGAAAGCTCTGGAGCAAGAGATGAAGCCAGGGTGGCAGGAATTTACTCCTGAGTGTGGTCCTACCCCTGTGTGAGAGTCTGAATTCAAAACATGGCATGTCCAGCTTGGTTTGTCGAAGGTTTCTCTGGGATGCAGATAATTCTTAGATAAAAGAAATGCCTGTTGAAAATTAGTGCTGATCAACATCATCTAAAAGAGCTGTTCCTGCCTTGCTCTGCAGCCTGACATCACCCAGCCCTGTCCACAGTGCAAAGAGCGAATCCACTGTGGCCCCCTCGGAGGAGAAGGAGAGACTTGTGATCCTCCAAAGTGAAGAACCAGAGACTAAAACAGGTAAAACACTGGGATTTTTTTGTGTGATAAACTCGCTAAAAAACTCCCTGGGGGCTGGGATTGTTCAGTGCTGCCTCCAGGGTGTCCTGGGGGATGCCCTGTGAACCCCACAGGTGTTTTTCCCCTCTCTGTCACACACTGTCCCCAGTGCTGTGCTTGGAAATCCCTGAGTCAGGTGCAAAGTTACCTGGGATGAAATGTGTGTAGGAAAGCTCAAGAATGAGCCATAAATCCTTGGGGTGAGAGGAGCTGTCACACCTGTGGCTGCTTCCCTGGCACTGGTGAGTGATGCACATCCTTTCTGGGCTGCCCTGAGCACATCCAGCCTCTCTGTCTTGCAGAAGAGGCTGATTCTCACTTCCAGCCCGAGTGGCAGGCAGGGAACTCTGGCTCCTACTTGGAGAACTCATGGGAAGAGCAGCTCTTGGAACAGCAGGACCACCTGGAAAAGGAAATGGAGGAGGCGAAAAAGATGATTTCGGGTTTGCAGGTGAGAGATTTTTCATCTCAGAGAGTGCTCCCTTCCAGGGTCACCCAGCCCTGCATCAGCCATTCCATGAGCTCGGCTGAACCTTCATATTTGGCACGTTCTCCCCACAATTATTTATTTGTGGGACCTTTCCCTCGCTCCCCCTCCCTCAGCCCGGTGTGTGTTTGGGGAGCAGAGCCCCTGATCCATATGGTGAAGGCACTGAACTCTCTCAGGAACATCTCTTTCTGTTTGTGCTGGGAACCACGGTGGCTTTGAATTGTAAATATTTATGTGGCAGTAAACAAAGCAGAGATTGTGTGAGGAGCACAGGCAGCTGGGCAGGCACTTTCCCCGGGGACAATGGGCAGGACACAAAAGAGTCACCGGAAAAAAATAAAAAATTCTTTGGTTCACTGGTAAAATCTGGCTGCATTTTGTGCCCACTGGGAGCAGGGAGAGGAGGGACTGGCACTGCTGCCCTCTCATCCCCTGGGAGTGGGGAGAGGCAGCTGATGTGGCCAGCCAGGAAATTGGATTTGATTAATCAATTTTTTCTCCTCTTACTCAATAATTAAGAGGCTCCAGTTGGTGAGAGTTTGGTTCAAGTGTTGGGGATCTGATGCACACACACCCTATAAGGTGCCAAAGCTGAGGCTTCACTCCCTGGAAGTCTGAGTTGTCCTTGTTTGGTTCTTTCTCTGGGGAAGAGCATGAGCTGACAGACCCCTGGGAGAGCTTTTCAGGGGATAAATCTTCTCATTCATTCCTGAAAAATACCTACTCATTTTTGAGGGGAATAAATCAGCAGAAATGGGAAATGGAGCTGGTTAGGGACTGTTGATAGGAGTGATTGCTGGCCAGAGCTGCAGCTCACCTATTTCTCTTTGAAATCTCTGAAAAGGAGATTTTTTTTTTCCCCCTTTTTCTCCCCAGGCTTTGTTGCTCAATGGATCTTTACCTGAGGATGAGCAGGAAGGGTCCTTTGAACTTTCTGAGCGTGGAGCCTGCCCTGAGGAGCAGCTGGTGAGCACATCCCAGTACCCAAATTTCCCTGCTCCAGCTGCCTTTTGCACTGCCCTGCCCCTGCTGCACAATAACAGCTCTGATATTTTGCATTCAGATCATCATCCGAAGCCGTCTGGACCAGAGTGTGGAAGAAAATCAAGATCTGAAGGTTAGAGGGTGACAGATGGAGGGGAGAGAAAGGTTTTGCAGATTGTTTTACTTGGATTTTTTTGGGGAAAATGGAGTGGGGATGGGGCAGGGTGGACAACACGATGGATGAAATGGGGAATATTCTATTAGGGCTCCAACTCTGGAGGTTTGGGACCAGTTCTGGTGCTGGCAGAAGTGTTTGATGTTGCCCTGAAGGACAGATTGGGGGGGGGGGCTGGGCAATCATTTTTATCCTCAGGACTTTAATAGCAGCTTTTGTCATATTTGTAACTCATTAAAATTGCTCAGGGCCTGAGTGGCTCTTGGATCTGTGGGAAAAGGTGGAATGTGCTTCCTCCTGCGGTAGAAAACACCAGCTCTGGTTGGTTCTGAAGGGGTGATAAGGTGCCATTTAATGTAATTGTGTTGCATTTGCAGAAGGAGCTGCTGAAATACAAACAAGAAGCTCGGAACCTCCAGGGAATAAAGGTGAGGAAAGGAGCATTTCATCAAAAATAAATAGTGGTGCTGTAGGTGAGTAGGGCCAGCAGCAACCATCCACCTCTGAGAGATCTCCGATTGTGGAAGGAGCAGTACTGGGGGCTTGGAGGTGGGGGAGCCTGTGGGTTATTTCTGAATTTTTAGGCAGGCACAAGGAGCTGAGTTTCCAGTTTTCTGCTCTGTCTGTATGATCATGGTCAAATATCCTCTCTTTTGGTTGTTTCCTCTGTTTCTCCTGAGCAAAATAAGGCGAAAATTGCTTGGTTCTCCTGGCTCTTGTATTTCCTCCTCTCTCGTGGAGTACACACCCAGTAGCACTGGCCCAGTGAACTCATTCCTGCCAGCACAGGAAAAAGAGCCTGAGATATTCCTGTCCTGCCCAGAAAGTGCTCAGCTGGTGCCCCTGGAGGGGTGAGCACTGCTCATCTCCTCCTGACAGAATTACCTCTGTCAGAAGGGAGCAAACAGCAGTAGCTGTCCAAGGTGGAGCTCTGGGTGAGTGAAAGGTGCAGAATTAGTGCTGACTTTGGCCTCTCCAGAGAGGATTTCGCTGCACAACTGGGTCATGCTCAGGGCTTAAGGTGTCCTGGGCTGACGTTGGCCTCTCTGTGCCCTCTGGGTGCGTGGCTGGATCAGGAGCTGCAGGGCCCTGATCACCCTCAGGAGCTGTTCCCGTCCATGAGAGCCAATGCCCGTCACTTCTGGAGAGGAAATTTAGGCTGAAGCGGAGAAATCCCTCTGTGCTGGTGGCCAAAATGTTGGCAGGGAAATCAGGTTTGGGTAGGAGAGAGGCAGGAGGGCTGAGAGCCCTGTGGGGTCCCTGGCAGCACCTCAGCCCCGGGCAGCCACAGGGTGTTCTGGGCACTGCCCGCAGTCCCTGAGCCCCAGGGAAGGAGCCCTGCCCTCCCTGCCCTCCCTGCAGAGATCCTCTCTCCCCAGGACGCTCTGCAGCAGAGGCTCCTCCAGCAGGATGCTTCAGTCCTGCAGCTCAAGCAGGAGCTGCTGAGAGCCAACATGGACAAGGAGGAGCTGCACAACCAGAACGTGAGTCGCTGCTGCTGGGGTTGTTCTGGCTGGGGGTTGGGGGCCCCAGGGGTGGTTGCAGCAGAGATTTTGGGGTCGTGGGATAGTGAACAAGCAGCCAAAGGTCTCTGCACAGCACAGTCTGCTAGTCCAGCTGTGAGGCTGGAGATTCCTGACCTTCCCTCCCACTTCCTGTCCTCCAGGACCTTCAGCTGGGACAGGGAGGGATTTTCCCTGATGTTTTCAGTGCTGTTGCATTTGTCCCTCCTCACTCCCTGGGTCAGCAGGTGGCACTGCCCTGTGCAGGTCTCTGTCCAAAGGTTGCCACCCTAAACATCAGCTCCCTGCAGAGATTGGTCACCCTTTGGCACAAGGGGCAGAGGTTTTCACGCTCTGGGGATATCTGCCTCACACCTGGGTGTTGTTCCTGCAGGTTGACCTCCAGAGGAAGGTTGAAGAGAGAAACCGGCTCCTGGCAGAATACAAAGTAATGGAACCTCCTCCCTGGGGTTTGGGTGGTTCTTCAGTTCTGGGAATGGGATTTCTCCTTCCCTAGCACTCGGACACCCCTGGGAATGCATTCCAGGGGTGTTTGCAGTGACGTGGAGGGAGCAGAAGTTCTTTGCATTCCCCCCCAGCTTCTGACAGATCTTTTATTGCTGTGGTTTTTGGTGGTGGCTGCTGAGTGTCCAGCACTTGTGCAGATGAGGTTGGCTGACCTGGTTGTCCTCTGATCCCTCGGGAATCTGTGATCTCTGGGGCAGCTCTATGGCCTCAGCAGTGGATCTTTGGCCAAGGGGACTCTAGGCAATAAAAAACCTGACTGATCTTGTAAGAAAAAAGCTCTGACACTCAGCTTTACCATGTGGCAAAGCACACCCTGTGCAAGTCACCTGCTCCTGGCAGGTGACACGATTTTCCCTGCCATGGGAAGATGACTGAGCCTCCTCCCTGCCCTGCTGATTCCCTGGATCCCTGTGTTGCAGAAGGAGCTGTGCCAGAAGGATCGGCACCTGCAGCAGCACCAGACCAAGCTGGATGAAATGCTCAGACAGCTCTCTGAGGCCAGCTACCAGCAGGTAGGGAGAGCTGGGCTGCACTGGGAGCTGCTCTGGGTGGCCCAGTTGGTGGTGACTCCTCTACTCCACCTCCACAGGTGGATCTGGAGCGGGAGCTGGAGCACAAGGAGGCCCTTCTGGCTCACTGCATGAAGAGAGAAGCTGAGGAGGTAACGGAGCCTTGGGCCACACATGGACTGTTGTTTGCCCAGCACCCTGAAGCCACTTATCTCCAGAAACCCTCCCCTTGTCTCCAGAAACCATCCCAGCTCTGGTTGTCAGAGCCTTGCCCAAGGCAGCAGAGCCCCCAGAGCCCCCAGCTTGCCAAAGCTCCCAGCACTGAGCACTCTGGTTCAGCCTCTTGGCTCAGAATCCTCAGAGATGAAACAGTGAAGGAAGCCAGAGGCTTTCTTGGCCTCCAGCTTCACCTCTGACCCTGGCAATGGTTAGGCCATAGCTTAATTAACATCCTCCTTTTCCTGCTGACCCTGATAGTGAGTCCTGTGGGAAAGGCCAGCCCCAAAACCTGTCCCTGCCCAGTGCCACCTGAACACTGACTCTGCTCACCAGGGCTTGCAGAGCCCTCTGATGAAGCAGCAAGCTCCTGCCAGGCTCTGCCTCTTTTTTTCTCCACCTTTATGTGAGGAATCAGGTCTGTGCTGTGACCAGGAACTCCCTGCACACTTCAGGGAGTGTCTTTCCCTGGGAGAAGATGAGAGTTTTATCACTGATGTGGAAAGCTCTCATTCCCTCTCAATTTGAAGTCCACAAATGGGGATTTTTGGGGAGGTCCTGACACCTACATTTTCCCCCACGCAGGTGATGGCTTACAGCAGTCACAGTGCCCAGAGCAATGGCTTTCTCCAGCCAGCAGGAAAAGCAGCTGCTCCCACAGCCCACCGAGGGGTAAGTGCACTGAGGGGAGTATTCCCAGCCAGATTCCCTGGAGCTCTTTTGTTTTAAGAGAGGTTTTCCCTCGCTGGGAAAAGGAGGATGGGGAGGCAGCAGCCTGGGGCTGGTGTCAGCCGTGGTGTTTTGGGCAGAGCAATGACTTGCAGCTGGTCCGGGACGCCCTGCGCAGCCTCAGGAACAGCTTCAGCGGCCACGACCCTCAGCACCACACCATCGACAGCCTGGAGCAGGGCATCTCCAGCCTCATGGAGCGCCTGCACCGCATGGAGACGCAGAAGAGGCAGGAGAGGAGGGTAAAGGGCTCTTCATTCTTCCCCTCACACCACCCAGAGGGCTCTGACTGAGGGAAGTGACTCTTTGTCCTCGTTTTTTTGGCTTTGTGCCGCAGGTCCGGGGGAAATCACCAGCGAGCAGAGCAACTAACGAGTGCAGAGACTCCTGGCCTCCCAAATCCAGTGAGTGCCTTGCAGATCTGCCCTTCCCCTGCCAGATTCACTGCTCGGGTTCCTGGGTGTAAAACCTCCCTGGGAATCTGCCCCCTCCAGCTTCACCTGCACGGGATCCTGCAGAGGGAAGGGGCACACATTTATGGCTGTTTCTTTGTAGGAACATCTCCCATCTCAGGGGGAGTCTGAGCCACTTGGGCAGTGCTGCAGCACAAATAACCATGGCAGTCCCTGGAAAAGGGATGTCATCCTCGCTTTCCTGCTGCTTTGCACCATCTAGTGGGGACAGAGAAGTGTTCCCTGCTCAGTGTTCACAGCCTTTCCTATCCACAGAACACAGCAGTCTTTTTTAACACCACATTTCTGGGTGTCCAGAGTATTTTCCGCATAAAAGGAGCCTTAAAACCATGAAGTTCAGTTCCTCTGTTTCAGCTCAGGAAGCAAGGCAGGAGTCAGGGAGAGAAACACAAAAGGGCAAATTAAAATCCACGTCCCGCCATCCATCCAGCTGGAAGGGGAAGATGGGGAGGGATAATGATGAGCAGGGGTGATAATCAGTGAGTTGCTGCTTTGCAGAGCTGCCTCACTCTCAGAGCACGCCTGTGATGAGCACCAGTGCCTGCACCAAAGTGTTGTACTTCACCGACCGCTCCCTCACCCCCTTCATGGTCAGCATACCAAAGAGGTGAGGCTGGGCCTTCCCCACCCTCCTGTGCCCCTAAAACCTGCACTCTGATTTCCAGGCAATGCTCCCAGCCAGCACAGGTTTGCTGTGCCTTGACTGGATTTCATGCCATTGGCTGGGGAAAATGAACTGCGGGAGTCCCTGACCTTTGCTTTTGTGTTTTGTTTTTGTGTTTATTTCCCTTGCAGGTTAGGGGAAGTGACTCTGAAGGACTTCAAGGCAGCCATCGATCGGGAAGGATCCCACCGGTACCACTTCAAAGCCCTGGATCCCGNTCTGGTTGTCAGAGCCTTGCCCAAGGCAGCAGAGCCCCCAGAGCCCCCAGCTTGCCAAAGCTCCCAGCACTGAGCACTCTGGTTCAGCCTCTTGGCTCAGAATCCTCAGGGATGAAACAGTGAAGGAAGCCAGAGGCTTTCTTGGCCTCCAGCTTCACCTCTGACCCTGGCAATGGTTAGGCCATAGCTTAATTAACATCCTCCTTTTCCTGCTGACCCTGATAGTGAGTCCTGTGGGAAAGGCCAGCCCCAAAACCTGTCCCTGCCCAGTGCCACCTGAACACTGACTCTGCTCACCAGGGCTTGCAGAGCCCTCTGATGAAGCAGCAAGCTCCTGCCAGGCTCTGCCTCTTTTTTTCTCCACCTTTATGTGAGGAATCAGGTCTGTGCTGTGACCAGGAACTCCCTGCACACTTCAGGGAGTGTCTTTCCCTGGGAGAAGATGAGAGTTTTATCACTGATGTGGAAAGCTCTCATTCCCTCTCAATTTGAAGTCCACAAATGGGGATTTTTGGGGAGGTCCTGACACCTACATTTTCCCCCACGCAGGTGATGGCTTACAGCAGTCACAGTGCCCAGAGCAATGGCTTTCTCCAGCCAGCAGGAAAAGCAGCTGCTCCCACAGCCCACCGAGGGGTAAGTGCACCCGAGGGGAGTATTCCCAGCCAGATACCCTCGAGCTCTTTTATTTTAAGAGAGGATTCCCCTCGCTGGGAAGATGGGGAGGCAGCAGCCTGGGGCTGGTGTCAGCCGTGGTGTTTTGGGCAGAGCAATGACTTGCAGCTGGTCCGGGACGCCCTGCGCAGCCTCAGGAACAGCTTCAGCGGCCACGACCCTCAGCACCACACCATCGACAGCCTGGAGCAGGGCATCTCCAGCCTCATGGAGCGCCTGCACCGCATGGAGACGCAGAAGAGGCAGGAGAGGAGGGTAAAGGGCTCTTCATTCTTCCCCTCACACCACCCAGAGGGCTCTGACTGAGGGAAGTGACTCTTTGTCCTCGTTTTTTTGGCTTTGTGCCGCAGGTCCGGGGGAAATCACCAGCGAGCAGAGCAACTAACGAGTGCAGAGACTCCTGGCCTCCCAAATCCAGTGAGTGCCTTGCAGATCTGCCCTTCCCCTGCCAGATTCACTGCTCGGGTTCCTGGGTGTAAAACCTCCCTGGGAATCTGCCCCCTCCAGCTTCACCTGCACGGGATCCTGCAGAGGGAAGGGCACACATTTATGGCTGTTTCTTTGTAGGAACATCTCCCATCTCAGGGGGAGTCTGAGCCACTTGGGCAGTGCTGCAGCACAAATAACCATGGCAGTCCCTGGAAAAGGGATGTCATCCTCGCTTTCCTGCTGCTTTGCACCATCTAGTGGGGACAGAGAAGTGTTCCCTGCTCAGTGTTCACAGCCTTTCCTATCCACAGAACACAGCAGTCTTTTTTAACACCACATTTCTGGGTGTCCAGAGTATTTTCCGCATAAAAGGAGCCTTAAAACCATGAAGTTCAGTTCCTCTGTTTCAGCTCAGGAAGCAAGGCAGGAGTCAGGGAGAGAAACACAAAAGGGCAAATTAAAATCCACGTCCCGCCATCCATCCAGCTGGAAGGGGAAGATGGGGAGGGATAATGATGAGCAGGGGTGATAATCAGTGAGTTGCTGCTTTGCAGAGCTGCCTCACTCTCAGAGCACGCCTGTGATGAGCACCAGTGCCTGCACCAAAGTGTTGTACTTCACCGACCGCTCCCTCACCCCCTTCATGGTCAGCATACCAAAGAGGTGAGGCTGGGCCTTCCCCACCCTCCTGTGCCCCTAAAACCTGCACTCTGATTTCCAGGCAATGCTCCCAGCCAGCACAGGTTTGCTGTGCCTTGACTGGATTTCATGCCATTGGCTGGGGAAAATGATCTGTGGGAGTCCCTGACCTTTGCTTTTGTGTTTTGTTTTTGTGTTTATTTCCCTTGCAGGTTAGGGGAAGTGACTCTGAAGGACTTCAAGGCAGCCATCGATCGGGAAGGATCCCACCGGTACCACTTCAAAGCCCTGGATCCCGAGTTTGGCACAGTGAAGGAGGAGGTGAATGTGGGATTGAGCTTTGGGATCAGCGTCACCACACAGCCCTGGGGACCACAATCACCTCACTTCTGGATGTTTCCCCCAAACAAAACTGTCTACTTTCCCAGATGTAGATTAAGCTCCTCTTGTGCTAAAATGGGATGTTTCCATCCTCAGCTAAGGCAATTCCATGGATGTGATTGTGACTGCCTGGGACATGCAGAGCCCCTGGGGCAAGGCCAGTCTGTGACACAACTCAGGGGACACAACAAAAATCCAGGCTGCACTTCTGGCCCTTCCCGTGGCTTTACAAAACCTGTTGCAATGGGAGGGCCTGTATTAAAAATACAATCTCTTACNGAAACCTGTTGCATTAAAAAAAACCCTGATTGTATTAAAAATACAATCTCTTACATTCTCATGAAGTTTTTTCAGAGAGAACTGCGTGGCATCATTCCCTTTGTGTGCTGCAGTGCAGCCCTGTTCGTGCTCAGGCTGGTGTGGGAGTGCATTGGATTCATTACAGGTTATTGGGATAGTTCTTGCTTCACAAATTGATTAAGACAAGGGCAAAGGGTCACCCTCTCTGGGAGGAGGCAGCAGCAGCAGCTGGAGGCTGTGGTCTGGCTCAGAAAAGGCATGTTTCCTGTCTTTAGTTTACCTTTTCTGTCAGAAAAAAAAAAAGCCAATGATAATCCTGATATTCATTGGTTAAAGAGGCCTGGTCTGTTTTTTACCTAAAACCTGAAAAAGTGACTCATACCTCAGCTATCATTCCCATGTGTTCCCTGGATTGTTCAGGGAAATCTGAGCTAGGATTTGATTTAATGCCCCGGATGCCCCTCACACCGCAGAGCTGTGGTGTCCAGACCCCAGACACAACTGAAATCCCTCATTTTATTTTGTAGGTATTCCATGATGATGACATCATTCCTGGCTGGGAGGGGAAAATCGTGGCTTGGGTGGAAGAAGACCACGGGGAGAATTAATGGAGCTTTCATGTCCTGTTTCTATGGAAACCTGTGACTGTCTGCAGAGCTCGGAGAGTGACCAAGGAGCCCTCGTGCTGGGAGGAGGCCAATTCAAGCTGCCAAAAAAGAGCCTCTGTGCAAGCCTCGGGTGGTGCAGGCTGTGTGCATGGACAGCTGGCACCTGGCTGCCCGTGCCCGAGGGCAGTGAGGCTCCTGAGGCTGCAGGGATGGCTCTGTGGGACAGAAACGCCTGGCCTGGCCCTGGCAGCTAATCCTGGAGGCCTTAAGGATGCTTTGCCCCCTGCTCCTGCTCCTCCATCCCTGCATGGCTGTGGGCTCAGCTGGGCATCTCCTGCGCTGGTGTCACAGAAATCTGCACTGATGGTGGAACTGTGAAGCTTTGCCTTCATGGAGAAGAAGCTGCTGGATTGTGAGAGCTGGAGGTTGGACTGGCTCTGTCCTGCAGGAGCAGAGTGACTCTGTGGACATTGCAGACTGACAGGACCTGTCCTGGGGAGGGGGCATGCATGGTCTGAAGCAAAGCTCACCAACCTGGCCAAGCTCCCTTTCTCCCAAACTCAGGCTCCCATTTCCCAGCCCTGCTTTCCTCACTTGCTCTCCAAAGCCGTTCCCATTTTGGAGGCCCTCTGGGTTTGCTCTGCAGCCACGGGGACTGTGGGATCCTGGTGCTGAAGGATTTTGTGGGTGGGGGAGCTGGAATCGGCTGCTTCCTGAGGTCTTTTCCCCGCTGTCCGTGCTGAGCCTCTGTCCCCTGCTCTGCTGGCACCTCCTGTGCACAGGCATCCCTCTGCTGCTGTCCCCCATTGCCAGGGCCACCAAGCACTTACCCACGCCAGTTCCTTGCTACGCCGAGTCCTGAAGGATCGGGAAAGAACTGCTGGGGGAAGAACAAGCCCTAAACTCCCCGAGGGGGGATTTTTCCCTTTGGTTTTGTGGTTTTGTTTCTCTGTGTCACCTGTGGGCTCGGGAGGTCAAATGGCACATCAGGGCTCTGCTCCTTCCCAGCTCCTGTGGCCCTTCCTTGGACTGTCTGTGTGTGCTGTGCATGAGGCTGGGAGAGGGGGCAGCCTGGTTTTACTGTTTTATATGAACATGTCCTTTTGTAAACATGTTCTTGGAATTATTTTGTACCGATTCACATTCGTCTGAGGACTGTGGATATTTTTATACTAGTGCAAGTGCTCTCTGTATATTTCTGCACGCATTATACTGTGTTTTACTCCTTTCCTGGTGAATGCTGAGATGTTTTGTATCGTCCTCTGTTGACACAACACTGGCCTTGTAATTTTATTTTACTGTGGAAATCCAACTGGTCAATACTGGGTTTTATAGCAAGGCTCTTCTGTGGTTTTGTGCCACATTGGCACAACAAAAGCTGCCTCCTGTTCTGGACAATTTGTGTGATTTTCTGCTTACAGACAGCAGGAGGAAAGTTCATCAATGAACAAATTAATTAATGGGGGAAATACATCCCTTTTTGGAAAAGAAACAAAGATTTTCTTTCTGCCTGGACATAGTTTCTCTGTTGCATGATCTCCGGTGAAGAGGGCATGGGTTTGTGATACTGAGATCAATTGTATTTGAATTGCAAACTTCTTACAAGTGTTTCATTCCTTGGGTTTTACTCATCAGTTTTATTTCAGCAACAGCCACGCACCCAGGCTGGAGTTTCATGGAGCAAATTATGACAATTTTCAAGGCTGTTGTTAGCAGCCTCATGTGCTTCTCTGCTACTCAGAGGAGCAATTTGGTTTGGGAGGTTTCTCCTCTCATAAAAGCAAAAGGTGCCACCTTTAAACGAGTTTTAACCCTGACTCCAGAGATTTTTTTACAACATAAAGTTAACAAATATAGGAACAGGAGAGTGACTCTGAGGAAAGCTGGGCGGAAATAAACGAATTGTAAGCAGTGAAAAAGACAAACCTGGGATCTGGGAATAAGAGCACATCTCAGAATAAATCCCCCCTCCCTGGAAAGAAGTTCTTGCTTAGGATGAGGTGGAACTTGGTGTGTTTTAGTTTATGGCCTTTGCGACTCCTCCTGTCACACTGAATGGAGCCTGGTGAACTGAGCCTGGCACTGAGCCTGACACCCCTTAAATATATTTATATATATAAATATAAAAATGCCCCCTTCCACCCGGACCCTCCCCCGAGGCTGTTCCCTCTCCTCCTGTCCCTGTTCCCTGCGAGCAGAGCCTGACCCCCCCC
>VZRF01009379.1:85580-132368 GCA_013396875.1 Vireo altiloquus
TCGGGGAGCGAGAGTCTCCCGCAGTGACGGGGAGCGGCGCGGGGAGAGCTCGGGCAGAGGCCGGGGCCGGATCCGCTGCCGGTACCGGCTCGGTTCGGGTCCGTTCATGCCGCCCGGAGCCCCGCGGCCCTCACGGCCCTGGCGGCCATGGCGGCTGCGTTGCCTTGGAGACGGCGCCGGAAGCGGCGCGCGCGCAGCCCCCGCGCGTTTCCGCGTCCCTGGCCCGGCCCGGCCCCGCCGCCGCCACCAACACCGCCACCAACACCGCCACCAGCGCCACCGGCACCAGCACCGCCACCGCGCCCGCCCGGGCCCGCAGCAGCGCCCGCAGCATGTCCCGGGTGCCCGTGGGGAAGGTGCTGCTGCGCAACGTCATCCGCCACACCGGAGCGCACAACAAGGTGAGGCCCGGGCCGCCCGCGCCGAGCGGGGCCTGCGGGGCCGAGCGGGGCCGAGCGGNTGTGGGACATCTTGGTGTGCGGGACATCCCCGTCTGCGGGACATGCTAGGGTGCGGGGACATCCCGGTGTGTGGGGGCATCCCGGTGTGTGGGACATCCCCGGGTGCGGGGACATGCCGGTGGTGCCAACCCGCTGAGGAGGGAACATCCCAGGGGTGCGGGACAGGCTTTGTGCTCCGCTGCTCATCTGGAAGGGCAGAGCAGGAGTGTTTGGCAGAAATAGAAGGAGTTTGGTCAATCGGCCACATCGACATCCTCAGTCTCGCCTTCGGTTTAAAGCTGTTTGTGTCGAGTTCGGTTTAACCTCCTTCCGGTTTCCCCGAGTTTCAGTTTAACTCCGTTTTTCTTGAGTTCTCATCCCGCTGAGGGAATGTTTTGCTTTAAAAATTTGCTTTAAAAGTAATAAATATTTAATATGTTTTATTTTATTTGTTGCACTGTGTATATGCTTTTAATTGCATGACACAATTTGAACTTTGTGTGCACTGGCAGGATTTTAGTGCAAGATTAAGCAACTCCATTAAGCTTAGGAAACTACTTCACGAATCCCTGATATAATTCAGCAGGTCTAACCACCACCAGGAAGTTCTCCTTTTGGACACAGATATGTGTAAATACTCCTGTTTGAGGATGGAAAGGTGGCTGAGTTTTCCTAGCAGGAGTGTTGAGATTGGAGCTCACATGCTGCTTGACTGTGAATTTTCCCTGATGTTAAAGTTGTTTCGGTTCTATGACTTTCAGCTTCAGGAAGAGACAGAAATGTGGAAAATAAGGGAGTGGGAGAAGCAGACAGAAGAGACTTACTGGAAAAGGCAGAGCAGAATGCTCTCAGACACCTCCAGGTGAGACACATCACAGAAATATTTATTTTCTCAATGAGTCCCAGGAAAGAGCTCAGGCCTCTGCTTAAGCCTGACCATTTATGTCTTCATTTAGGTGTAAAATCTTCAAGGTACCACGTTCATTAGGGGTTCTGTGGGCTCTGGGGGCGGGAGTGGTTTCCCATCTGAAGGAGCTCTTCCCTCTCTGCAGCAGTCGGATGCGCAGCGATGGCTTCGATGAGGAGGGACACAGGGCAGAGTGGAAAGCCAGGAACCCACAGCTCCTCGACCTGGTGGAAGATGATCTCCTCAGGGCCAGATCCTGGAATAAAAAGCTCTATGAATGTGAAGCCAACATGCCAGACAGGTCTGTGGGGGAATTCACGTGCTGTGGTTGTAATTAAAACATCTTCTTGGAGCCCTGTACCAAAAAATGACACATTTCTGTTCAGTGGAGTTTCTAAGCCACACTAAGCAGCAAAAGCCCAGCCCTAAGCTTAATATCTCTTACTCTGCCCAGTGAGCTTAAAATAGCTCAAGAAACACAAGTCCAGTTGTTCTAAAGAATATAAGGTGTATTTAAATACCACCAAATCAGTCCTATTTCCTTCCTCCCTGTCTAAACTCAGGTTCATTCCATGCCTCTGGCTTTGCAGAGCTGGATTTTGGTCCTCAAACATGTTGTCTGTTTTTAAAGGATGGTTCTGCTTTCTTACAGGTGGGGGCACAGTGGATATAAAGAGCTGTACCCTGAAGAATTTGACACAGACAGGTAAGGCAGACAGACTTGCTGATGGATCCAGAATCTGCCTTCTTTCTGCAGGGAATTTTACCAACTGAGTTTCAAATTTTGAATAGAGATCAGCCTGGAATGCAAATTACTGTTACATTAAAAAAAATCAAATCCATTAATGTGGTGTGAGTGTTAGGAGAATCTTTTGTAGCAATTAAGATATTCAGGGTTAGCTGGAGTTACCAAAATCTATGAATCTGGGAGGTAAATAAATTCTTTCAGTACCCTGGAGAGTGGAAAAATAAGATTTTAAGACAGAATTAATTATTTTTAACCACACCCAGAAGAATCATTAATATTTTTCAGGCTTACACATTAGATATAAATGAGTTTCATCACTCAATGGCTTTCAGTTCACCTCCTCCTGTTCTTCTTCCAGTGATCAGCAAGAAGGAGATGAGCAAAATGCTGTCAATGGGAAGAAGAGATCCCACCTGGGGAAGCAAACAGCCCGTGAGTCCCACAAAAGAAAAAAAACCAAGAAATCCCACAAGAAGAAGCAAAAAAAGCACTCTCACAAAAAGAGGAAAAAAAAGAAAAAGGAGCAGGGGAGAACTTCCACAGATTCCTCCCGGGTGGAGAGCGAGGGCTCAGGAGAGGAGACTCCAAGCACCCGGAAAGGAAAACACAAGCGCAAGAAAAAGCCCAGGAAAGTGCCTGCCAAGGAACCTACCTCTTCTTCTGGGCAGGAGAGTGACTTTTCCCATGCAAGCAGCTCCAGCACCAGCAGCTCTGAGGACACTGAATCCGAGGGGAAGAAGGAGAAACGGCCCCCGAGGAAGAGGAAGAAGCGTCCCAACTCCGTGCCGGAGAGGCAGAGTGAAGTGCCGGAGAAGAGGAGCAAGAGGAAGAACTGGAAGGTGGCAGGGGATGAAAAATCTGAGGACAGCTCTGACGAGGACTGAGGGGTCTGGGTGCAGCTCAGACCGGGAGGGAGGGCAGAGGCAGGTCTTTGTCACTCAGCACAGCCCCACTGCTCCAGCGCTGGTTTACACACACCCTGGCAGCCCTGGGCACTGAGCCTGGGCAGCCTGGCTGCCCTTGGACTCGCCGGGCAGCAGTGCAGGACAGCACCTGCCTGTCCCACGGATGGGCTCGTCCTGCCAGCCTCAGGTTCTCTGGCTGTGATCGGGTTGTTTTTTTCTTAAATTATGTTGGAACAGATTGCTCTTTTGGATCACCAAAACAATGGCCAGTAGGAGAGAGGACAGGCTGATAAATCAGTTTGATAACAGAGGAAACGTCACCGTAACCCCACAGTAGTTTTGTCTTCCCATCCTCCAGCAAAAGCAGAGCTGTGGGGGAATGCACAGGGTCAGCTGGACACGGAGGGGAGCTGAGGGAATATTCTCATTCCAGCTGAAGGTGCAGTAACTTCTTCTCTAATGGTGAAAAAAGCCACCAGTGCATTTGCTGGGGTTAGACTCCTGTCCAGAGCCTGCTGTGGGCTGGCCGCCGTGTCTACCTTCATTCTCTTTGGGGATGCTGAAACCATTTGTGCTGTGTGTGACAGAGGGGCCTTGGTGGGTGTTGTGTCCTGTCTCTGCTCTGCCCAGTGTGTTACTGGAGAAACTGGTACCAGGCTGTTCTCCCTGCAGCGAACAGCCAAGCCTTTTAATAAAATAAATAAATCCAGATGTGTTTGATGCTTTTGTCATTGTTCTGGAGCAGAGCCCGGGGCAGAGCACAGCCTGGGAGGCTGGGTGGTGCCTGTTTTCCCTGCGCTGTGTTTGTGCCTGGTCACACTTGCAGGAAATGAAATCAGGGCACTGGGGAAATGTGTGGGGTGATTGTTGTGTGCTGGACAAGCACAAAGCAGTGTCAGCGGCCTTAAATCCTCATTCCAAGCCCTGATTGCTGGTCCCTTTTACACTTCCAAGTGGAAAGAAAACCGGGGTGTTCACAGAGGTGTTTATGGTGTGTACAAAGGTGTTTCATAGTGATCACACAGGTGTGGAGCAGCTCTGCTGCGGGTGTTCTGGGGTTTAATACGGAATTACAGACCTACAGAATGGTTTGGGCTGGAAGGAAATTCAGAGATATTCCAGTTCCGTGGGCAGGACACGAGCCATCAGGCTGCTCCAGCCTGGCCGTGGGCACTTCCAGGGATGAGGCAGCCAGCCTGTGCCAGGGCCTGCCCGCGCTCTCGGGAAGGCATTTCTTGCCAAGATCCCATCTAAGGCTGCCTCTGGCAGGTCCGGCGGCCCCGGGGAGCTCCGCGGCTGCCAGCGCCGCTGTCGGAAGCGGAAGCTCGGGCGGCGTTTCCGTGTCCGGGCGCGGTGCCCTTGGAGCGGACATGGCGCTGGCGCTGCTGCGGCCCCGCGGGGCTGCCCTGGGTGAGTGAGGCCGCGGGGCGGGCGCGGACCGGGACCCCGAGGGTGCGGGACTTCCGAGAGTGCGGGACCCCCGAGGGTGCGGGACTCCCGGAGGGTGCGGGACTCCCGGAGGGTGCGGGACTCCCGGAGGGTTCGGGACTCCCGGAGGGTTCGGGCCCCCCTTGCTCACGCCGAGCCCGCCTTGTCCCCGCAGCTCTCCTCGGCTCGGCCCTGCTCCGCCGCCCCGCCGCGCTCGGTGCCGCCGCCGCCCGCTGCGCTCCGGCCCGCGACAGCCACGGCCCGCCCCGCCAGGGACACGGTACGGCTCTGTCTGCGTCTGTCTGCCTGTGTCTGTGTGCTTGTGTGCGTGGGTTTGGTTTTCCGCGATCAGGAGAGCTCCTTCTCTCCCAGGCAAACTGCTTTTGCCATCCCTGGAACTGCTCAAGGATGGAGCTCCGAGCACCCGGCTCGAGTGCAAGGCGTCCTGCCCACGGCAGGGGGTTGGGATTAGATGGTCCTTAAGGTCTGCTCCAACTCCTAAATACTCTGTGATTCTATCAAGAATAGGTTGTAAAGGACCAGATTTTTACTTGGGTCCTCCAAGGGACCAACAGCAGTGCCAGTGTAAAGGACAGAATTGATGGAGATGGAACCCGATGGCCATACAGGGACTTGAGAACAAGATGAACTTTAAGGTCTCTCATCTCAAACCAGGCTGTGAGTCTATAATTTTTTTGGGCCACTCAGGAGATTTTAAGCGGCAGCTGTAACAAAGAGCAGAAAAGATTTGCACATGGTACAGTGCTTTTTCTTGGCGTTGTCTTGGCTGATGTACAGTTATGAGTATTACCAGCAAAGGAAAGAGTAATCCTAAATGCCCATCGATTTAAGGGAAGGGCTGTGAAATGCTGAGCGTTGTTTGATAGGGAAGTAACTGTGCAGAGATGTTACTTGTGGTAAATAATCCTGCTGTTGTGGTGCCTCAGGCTGTGAGCAGTGTGTGTATCCTCGCCTGCAGCAGCGCTGTTACCAGTTAATAGCACTTTGATTTGCACTTCGTCCAAGTCCAAACTTCAGGTCCTTTGCTTTCCTTATCTTGTCACTTTCTGGATTTCTTTTTTCCTTGCCAAAACGAAGGAAAACATTTTCATTTTGGTTCAGGTGGACAGATGGTATCTGTGTGTTAGTTGAGCACTTTAGGGATGTTGTGATAGTTTCACAGAACCAGTTCTTGGTATTTTCAGCCTGGGCTGATGCTCACATTGTGTTTCCAAGTATTGCCCCTGTGGGTTTTGGTTTGCAGACTGCCCACATGTCAAAGCCATTCCTCCAGCCCTTGGCAGAGGGGCTTTTCCCTGAGAATGTTTCTCCTTGCAGGCACTTCCAAGGCTGCGTCTTTGCACTGGACAGGGGAGCGAGCGGTCAGTGTGCTGCTGCTGGGGCTGCTCCCTGCAGCCTACCTGTACCCTGGACCGGCCGTGGACTATTCCCTGGCTGCAGCCCTCACGCTGCACGGCCACTGGTAAGCACTGCAGGGCTGAACTCACAGCAAAAAAAGGTTTGGTGGCTCCAAACCTCATCCTGATCTAGCGTAAAAACACCTGGAAAAAGTCCAGGTTTGACAAGAGTGGTTGTACTTTGGTCTTCCTTTCTCACATCGTTCTCTCAGAAAAGGAATCCATAAAAACTCTTTAGTATCTTAACCTTAGGAGTACTTCCTGGATGTGCAGAATCCTGGATGTTTTTAAGCTGTGGAAGAACCAGTGGTGTGTGAACAGAGGGAACAGGAAGAGGACAGATCTGTATAAAAATAATATAAAAATATTCTTCCTCTAAAGCTCTGTGCGCTGGCTTTGTGCATCTCAGTGGTGATGAGGTTCTGCATGATAAAGAGCTCACATTAAAGATTCCACTAAGGAGACCAGGATGATTATTTCCTTGATTCCTGGGAAGTAGATCTTTGCTCAGTGTAGTTCTGCTGTGATCATTAATGAGAGCAGGGACAGGGCTAATTAGGAGTGGATCCAGCTGCATGGTTGGCCACACTGGCAGCGTCCACCTTCTTGAGGTGATCCTGGCTTTGGAGTTCCTTGCCACAAGAATAAAGCAGATTTTTGTGCTGCTTTGGGGGTTCCAGGTTTTCTTAAACCTCAGTTTTGCCCTTAGAAATTCGTGCCAGGGATTCTTGCACTTGCCTTGCTCTGACTGAGAGCTTTTTCCCAAAACAAGCATCCTGTGTCTTGCGTTGCTGGATAGTTCAAATCTGGACAGGAGTTCACTTCCAGGTGTAGAAAAAACCCAAAATATGCTAATTTTTTTGGTTGGACTCTTCTAATCTAAATGCATAACCAGGAGTCTTCTGTGTCTTTGTGACAATGGCCAGACCCAGATGTTTCCTTGGTTTTCCTCTTTTTTCAGTCCTTGGAAGTCAGATAAGAAGGCAGATTCCAAGGATTTTGTGGTTTTGGTTTCCTCAAGAAAACTCTGAGCGAACCTGTGTATTTTTAATAGAACGTGTGGAATGTTTTGTTCTGTTTTGTTTTTGCAATAGATGCACCCTGAGTGGGACCTGAGCATTCTTCAGGAAAGGCTGATGGCAGCAGGTGGAAAAAGCAACGTTTGAGATGTCCTGGTAGAACAGAGCCACAGAGTGGATGGATTTCAGTGCATGATCTTTGCTGATTTGAGCTTTTCTCTCGTTTAGGGGTCTGGGCCAGGTGATAACTGATTATGTGCATGGAGACGTCCCCATTAAGGTGGCCAACACGGGGCTGTACATCCTGTCTGCCCTCACCTTCGCTGGCCTCTGCCACTTCAACTACCAGGACGTGGGCATCTGCAAGGCTGTGGCCATGCTCTGGAGCCTCTGAGGAGTCCCCAGTGACACACACGATTGTCCTCTGCTGCCTCTGCTTCATCAGCTTGTGACCAACATAGTGCTCAACAAAGGAACAGCCAAGGGTCCCTAGTGAGGGCAGCCTGCAGTGCTCAGAGCTAGTTTAGAATACATAGAGAAAAAGCAGATTTAACTGGGAGATGTCCAGTGGGAGTGAGTGGATTCAAGCTGCACTGTAGATTGGGATGAATTAATTACATCAGTGACAGACTTGCATAGCTAAAGGGAACTCTGCTTGTAATACCAGCTTTAATCAGTGGGTTTTAACTGTTGGTTGGTTTTCTGTTCTGTAAAACAAGCTTGACTTGTGGAAAACTGAACTGCTGCTTCTGACATCAGTGTGTGAGGCAGATCCTGTAACTCTTTGGACCCTGGGAGTTCTTGTAGAAAAGGGAATACTTTTTTTCTTTATCCATGCAATAAAGAATTTACAGAAATTGTGTGCTTCCGAACCATTTTTACTGCTCTTGGGTTGCCTGAAATGTTTTCTCTGCAGATAGGTTTGCTCTGCCTTACTTCATTGGGCTATTAAAAAACAAAGAATATTTGTATGAATTAATCCTTAAAGCTGACTTCGACTTGACTTAATACAAGAATAATTAATCTCCATGAGAAAATACAACAAAAATTGACCTAGAATAAAAATACTTTCACAGATTGACTTTTAGGAGCATTTGACTTTCAAGGTTTTTATGTTCATCCGCAACACTTTTTTGAGGTTTATTTTCTAAAAACTGTGGTCCATGTTGTCCTGTGGGACTGAAAAAACAAACATGAAGCTGAGGCAACGTTCTGTTCTTTTAGGGTTTTTTTAGAGGGGAACTGAGATGGTGGTTTTTAACTTCATGCCTCATCCTGTCTGACTTTCACAGGGCTAAGGAGTGGGTAACTCTTTCCTCATTCTAATGGTGGCACTATTAATAGTGAGAGGAAGAGAATTTGTGTTCCCATTGGTGATGATGCAATGAACAGAACAACCAACTCTCTGTTTGGATTCTAAAAGACTTTCTGTTGTTTTTTTTTTTTTAAATATGAATTGGAAATGTTATTTATTAGCAAAAGCAGGTAGTTGGCCAATTTTTTTGTTGGTGTTATGCTCAGAATGGAGCTGTGGTGTGGTGCAAACACAACCACATTGTTTTGTCCCAGGGAGGAGGAGCGTGCAGATGAGTGAGTCATGGGAAAGTCCCTCTGGCCAAGCTGAGGGTCTCTCATGGAAAGTGTCTGAGATTTCCTCCCACAACATGCAGCTGTAGGTGGTGTTTAAGCTACTTGCATGAGAAATTAATTATCTGAGACTTCTGGGAGTGTAAAAGCCCAAACCTAATTCAAAAGCTGTTTGGTCAACAGGCATTAAAGATTTTAGGGATCAAATTCTACAGGACTCTATAGATAGGGACGTTTTTGTTTCTTCAGTGTGTAATTCTCAGAATGTGATGGAAAACATTCTGCTGCTTTTTGCCAAGAACTTGCATTTATTTTTTTAACAAGTATTGACAGCAGTTGAAACTGACTTGTTTTAGATAAAGAAAGACTAAAGCTGTATAAAAAACCAAACTGTATTTTAAAACTCTTGGAAGTGTTCCATCATAGGTTGTGATTTTCATTCTGACTGGACTTAGATAAACTTATCTTCATGGTTTCATCCACTTCGTCTTTTGACAGTTTCTTTAGGATTAATTTTCTCAAGTAGCCTTCTTCCTCAAAGGCCAAGAACATTCCTTGTTCCATTGAGTATTCAAACTTAAAGGCTCTGGAGCAGCAAGATGTAAATGTCTTTTTGAAAAAGATGATGTTGCTTTCATTGGGAATTTCTTTGGGAACTTCTCCTTCCTGAGGAAGAAAAAAGGGAACAGGTTAATCCCAGCACAAGCCCTGACCAGTTTTATTCCAGCACTGCGTTGTTAATTCTGCCTGTTGGTTTTGTACAGATGAGGAGAGGGAAGCAGATCCTCACCTTGAATCTAATAATCATTTCTCCACGTTCTCTCTCACAGCACATGTAGTAACTCTTGTCTTCCACCTGGACACTGAAGGCCACAGGCATCCCTGCTAAGGGCGTGGTGGTTTTGTAGCAGTGGATGCTGAAGTGCATCCCTTTGCCTGGAAATAAATTGATTATTATTGATAATCTGCTCAAAGGGAGCTGCAACAACAGAACTCAGTGATGTTTCTCCATTCTGCTGGCAACTCTGGCTGTCTTCCCAGGATATTTTTCTTGGCAGAAGGGCCAGGACTTGAGTTTTTATGGCTTCTGGTGGTACTTTGTGCAATCAGGCAGTAACCAGAGCACACTAAGGCAGTGTGGGGAGGGTGTCACATCCTTTTGTTTGCATGCAGAGAGAGTGGGATGTGGGAGGGCATCTGTAAGTCAGATCATGGCTGGATAGAGGTGATCAGGAAATACATATGGTCAACAAATAGAGCTGTAAATAAAGCAAGAAGTCAAAGCCAAAACTATAAGTTTATAGCTAATACTATTAGAAGAAAGTAAGAGCTTTTAGTGTCAATACATTGTTTAATTTATTTTTTTTCTTTTGTAATCCAACACTTAAAAAAAGGGTGAATTAAGAGTTTTGGGATCAGAGCCAAGCAAAAATCTTTACAGCCCTTTTTCTGTATCCTGCAGGCTTTGGTCAAACCCAGAAATCTCCATCACCAGTGCCCAAGACACAGAATTTCACTCTCTTAGCTTAGTTTTATTCTTGCAAATGAAGTTTTGAGTCATTACTCTCAGTCCCATCCCTGAGTGGATGATTACAAAGAACAAATCCACCTCTAGGATAAAGCAGCAGAGCAGTGGTGATGGTTTGTATCTGGAAATTACCAGATTGCATCTCCTGGTCTGTCACATCCTCAAAGGCTGCCACGTTCAGCTCTGGGCGCACCACGAGCAGTTGGCTGTTCACATTCCTCAGCACTCGGTGCAGAGTCCTTTCCTTGCAAAGGGCATCACATTCCAGCTCTGCAGGAATAATAAAAAAAATTAAATCTGAATATTTTAGCTGTTGTCCCCTCAGATCTTGATAGTTTGCTGTCAGCTTAATCTCGCCATTGCGGATGTTGTGAAAGCAGATTTCCCAGAATACAGAAATTTATTTATATAAGCAAGAGAAGCTGCTTTGTTTGGTAAAGAGGATTCAGAAGCATCAGTTCTCTTTTGCCCAAGAATTAAGTTGCATTGAAAGGTGCTGTCAGGGAAGGCACTGCTGCGTACCTTGGCAGGAATTAAAGCAACATCAGCATCAGCAGGAGCAGGTGAGCTGTAGCTCTGGTTTTTTGCAGCCACTCTCAGCTTGAAGCTTGTTCTCTCTGGGTTAGTGAGTGTGGCCATGTTCGTGTGAAATGGCTAACAAAATAATAAAAGATGAGCTCTCAGCTTACCATCATCATCTTGGTTCCAAGTGAGCAGTGAAACAAAAAAAAAGGAAAGAAAAAACAACATTAGCTCTGTACCCAAAAAGAAACTGCTTTGCACCCAAGCAAGGCTGGAAGCCAGGCAGCCACCTACGAGTTCCCACAGCCCCGTGCCACCAAGGCTGACAGGGTTTATTTGTGAGCAAACAAAGGAAAGCCCAGTCATTTGAGAACTGGAGTCACCAACAAACCAGAGGTATGCAAAATGCTGTTTTAGGGTCATTTAAGGGTGAGAAGGTCACTCTAAGCCTAAAGCTGAGGAATGATTGCATGCAAATTTTTGGTTTTATTGGTGGCTTTACTCTTAAGTGAGCAAAAGGACAAGAAACAGTCATTACAAATTGCATTTAAAGAAACTGTTTTCCAGCTGACTTTATTCCATAAGATCAGAAATTACTCACTCACTCCAAGTCCATGCCCCAGTATTCCAACTCTTCCGAGTGTCCTTTTCTGGAATGTTTTGTATAAGCAACAAATATTCCCCTGACTCAGATACTTGGCTAACATCACTTAAAACTGAATCTTACGGGAAAATTAGCTGAAATCAGACAGACAAAGGAATTGTGTTAAATCAGTATTCAAGCAGAAAAGGTTATTAAATGCTCTAGTTACCGTCAAAATAGAGGCAGAAATTTTTTCCAAGTTCTACTGGACACATCAGAATCTCTTCAGCACTCATCTTCACCCTGCCCAAAGCACAGGGAGAGGAATCAGAGTTAAGCTTGATGCTTCTTACCCCATGAAGGGATAAAAGTTAAATCTACACAGCCTGATCTTACCAGGTTCCCCCTTGAAAAGCATGAGCTTCCAAAATACCCAAGTTAGAACCCATTGGGACTGCCCCTAGAAAGGTCATACCTTGTACTAAAGATAATAAATGTCTTCAAACCAGGTGAACAATGGGAAGATCTGGCTCTTGCACTGGGATTTTACTGTGCAATCAAAAGAGCTGTGAGTGTGCTCACTTCCAAAGCTTTTTCACCAGTTGAAAACAATTCATACAAAACAATTGAGCCATATCAACATAAGTCAATATCCACACCCAGAGGAGTTCGGGTGGGGAATCGCCGTGGTTTCCTTGTCCCTCTAGCAAAGCACTTTGAGGAATGTATTTGAGAGTGATTTTGTTCTCTATTTGTATTTTATATGTTTTTTATTTAGTTGCAGCTGTTTAGAAGAGACAGCAGGCTCCCAGCAGCGTCTTTGCAAACATGCACAACCAAGCCTTAGATACGAGATAACAAAAACACCCAAACTGTGCAAACCTCATCCACAGCACTTCAACCACAAAGGACTCCTCTGCTGTTCTAAGTCCCAGGGACAGGCATGGGAGGGACTTTTGACAGAGCATTAAAGGGAAAAGTGAACCTTGTTTTTATGGATAAAACATGAAGTGACTGTGCTGCTTCCCTTGATCATAGAATCGTAGGATCAAGAAGGTTGGAAAAGATCTCCAGGATCATCAAGCCCAACCTCGAGTAGTAAAAGATGGTTATTAGACCTTTTACCAAGGACATCTGAAAGGAAGGGCAGAAGCTCAAAGGAGTTTTTAGCTGACTGTCGGACCTGGAATGACTCACCCTGAGGCGCCGCAGGGATGCGGGGTGGGAGCAGAACTCACGGTGGTCCTTGGTGGCTCCTCGGCAGCGGCAGCCGGGCTCTGGGAGCGGGGAGAAGCACAGGGATGCGGGGCAGGAGCAGAGCTGGCTCACGGTGATCACTCGTGGCTAGTGGCAGCAGCAGCCCGGCTCTGGGAGCAGGGAGAAGCGCAGCTGCGGAGTGCCGGGGTCAGGGCCGGGACTGTCCCAAGGCCACCCCGGGTCACTGCCCCGCGCTGCCGGGGATGCCCCAGCCGGAGGGAAGCGATGGCTGCCGCAGCGCTGCCGGGAGGAGCTTTATAGCGGCTGGCGGCGGCCGAAATCGGGACGCTTTCCCAAGGTCTCTGCCCACGTCCGCACTTCTCGCGCGGCGTTTCCCCTGCTCGCTGCAGGAGACAGCGCCTATGCAAATGTGGGGTTGCGAGGGTGCCTCTGTGCCGCTCGGTGTCACGCCGATGTCAGCGGGCTCGTCCTGCTGCTCCACCAGCCTCCCCGGAGCGCCTCCACGGCAGCTTGAGGCAGGCGCTGCCCGTGCCCATCCGGCTTCCATCGCTCGCTCCCCTGCGGGAAGCCTCTTTGGGATGGAAATCACGGCGTGTGTTGGTTCTCGAAGGCAGCAGCGCCAAGGAAGGCCGGCGTGGGGTGGGAGATCTCCCCTGGCAGCCCTTGGTGCAGAAGAAGCTTCATGGCAGGAGTTCAGCTCCTGTTTTGGGAGAACGCCCCCGTGCCTCCATCCCGCCTTTCGGGAGTGTTTAAAGCAGCAAAGGCTGAACTGCAGTGATGGGACAGGCCCTAAAAACCAGGGAAACGAGCTTGGGAACGAATACATTTACCAATTTGTAACATGTCCCTGCCTTGATTCGCTGCTTCTAACGCGGATCAGAATTCCGGCGTTCAGCTCTGCAGCTCCGTGGGACAACTGAAGGGCCCCGAGTTGTGGGGATGCTAAAAACAGCCCAAACCCCCAAATCAAAACCAAACCCAGGTCCCCAAGACATTCTCTCACCTGTTCACATGCCTGTTATTGCTGTGGGAGGTAACCCCTCCTCCCCCCAATTTCATAGGTAATGCTTTAATATCTGTATGATAAACATGAGGAGATGATCTTGAGGTTAAAAGCACATCTTTCAACCTTATCTGAAATAACAAAGATAAAAACGCTGACTCTTTTACTAATAACCCTGGATGTTGGCTGGTTTAGCCTCGGGACTAATGTACTTCAAGCAAACTGAAAAAACCTGTTGCCCCTCGCCCGGCTGCTTTTTCTTCTTTTTCAAGGCTCCATACCAGGAAAGAAAGGAGTCAAAAGTGCAGCTTCTGTTCTTCATGTTGTTAATTAAGTTCTTATCTCAATTTCTGTGTGCCGCTCCTGCCTGAGCTCAGCACAATCAGAATCACACTGCAAGGTGGTCAGAAGATCTTGAGTACAGACTGCTTGAAAAACTTTTTACTCAATAACAGTTCCAAAGTAAGATATTTTCAACAGTGTACCAATAACTACTAATCCTAGTCAACACATTTCTTCTACACTAGATTCTATCTACCAATCAATGAATCACAGGAACTTAGGTCAGAGAAGAAAGGAAGAAGAAGGAGAAAGAGAAGAAGAAGAAGGAGGAGGAGGAGAAGCCAACACCCTGAATCCTCCATGTTGTCTCTATATAATATATAGAGCAAAATCTAAAACTACAAACACATTTTCTGTGGTGCACTAAACAACTTTCTCTTCATTTCTTTGGTGCTCTCAGCCCACCCAGAAGTGGGGTAAATGCTCCACGGGCTTAGTTTGCAAGCCAAGCCTTTTCGGGGAGCTTCAGGGACAAAATATGTTCCTAAAAGATCAGGAGAAGTTCTTTGGCTTCCCTGGGTTCCAACACAAACAAAAACTATGGGTGTGCTAGATTCAAAAGAAACCTAAAAAGCACAAGAATTCAGCAACAGACTAAATCCTCCTGTTTCCAACAGACAAAGAAAAACACTTTCGGTAACATGTTTTCAGATAAGAATACATATCTCTATTTATAGACTGGCTGAATTCCAGCAGGACATAAAAAATATATTTGTATATTTCTAAATTGAACTGACTTCTATTTCTGGCCACCCATTTCTGTACCTTTTCCCAGTGTCCATTTTGTAACAAATAGTTCCTCCTGCAAGCAGGATCAAAATGCCTCTTGGTATTTTCCAGCTCAAATAATCAGCTTCAGCCTTTTAAGTTTCTACCTCTGCACAAATTTCTTCAGCTTCAAAATAATATCCACATATCTTTTCATCACTCCAACTGACTTTTAAAATCTTTTAATTGGGGCACCAGAGCTTTATTCAGGAGAGTTTCCCATCTGGGTTATTCTTGTTCACAGATTCTTTGCGTTTCACTGCCAAAAAAGAAATTATTTTTTAAAAAAATAATGCTGTACTAATAATTTATCATCTAAGTTTAAATATACATTCAGATCATTATTTTGTATTAGCTGTTGGCACTAATATTTTTGGCCTATTTCATACAAAAGCTATCAGGAAGGAGGACTTGGTCTTTCATGTCAGCCTTTTGAGAGCCTTAACATTCAATTAGTGCACTGAACACATTGAATAAAAGGCATTTCCTTCTCTTTTGTGCACATATTTGCATTTCTCTGGACCAGACTCTAACTCATACAATAGCTTTTGAGGTAAAGGTTAAACTTTCATTTCTCCTAGAATTTAATATCTCCAATCTCAAAGGAACTGCAACTACTTTTAGAGTAATGGCTTAAGTAACTTTGTTCTGATTTTAAAGGAATTGGAACTCCAGTAAGAGTAAACTCTCATCCCTTAGATAATTTTCTTTTAATGTTATTTTTAGTCTGAGCTTTATCCATAGGCTATCATATCCACAAGATAATGGAAATGAAAAATCATATGTTTAATTTGTTTGAATTCAGGTGGTCTGTAAATAAAAATATCTTAACCTACTAGTGGTGACCCCATTACGTAAACACCTTAAGAACCTTTTCCTATCATATTCTGTCATATCTGTTTCTTAATGTTTAGATCATATTGCTGATAACATAAATATCTATAAAATAAATATTTGAGAGCTAAATGAAGTGGGACATGGCAGCTTATTAAAAGTTGTTTCTATTTTGGGGAAGTATTTAGTTCTTGTTCTTTGCAGTTTGATTTCTCATGCTGAGATTTTAATTTCAGATAACATGATGATTATATTATCCATTATATGGATAACATGCATGAGAATAAGATCCCTTCTTTATTTTCTCAAAAAGAGAAAATAAAGATAAAAGGGGGAAAAAAAAAAGACCAGGGGCAAAATTTACATGCCATTAAATAAACCACATACCATACCATAAATCATATACCATGACATAAATTACATACTGTACCATAAATCACATAAAATAACCTATCCTAACATGCATCCCATAACATAACATAACATTAACATAACTTCAGATCTTGCAATTACTTGTTTCACCCTAGGGGACAACGCCATGATTTAGGAAAGCAGTAACTTGATATGGTGTTTAATCTCCTTGGATGCTGAAAGTTTTCTCCTGAATTGTTGTGTCCTGTTCGTTCCTCTTGCAAAGGAGCCAAGGGGTGACTCAGTTGCTTCTTGGCGAAACCAAATACCATTTTTACCTGCGGAAGTGAAACACAGCCTCAGGAAAATACAATTTTATTCTCCATTCTTTAGAGAGAGAGAAAAAAAAATGGTCTCTGCAGTTGAGCATTTTGGTGGCGGTACTCATTTTAGGGGTGTTGCTAATTTTAGCGCCTGCTCTCTCAGACTGCACTCATTTATGGCTCCTGTTTTGAGGCGGACCCATCGCGCGTGAAACGCATTCCAGGGATTTCGCTTAGAAGGTGAAATTTGAAGGGAAAGGTTTGAGGAACTGTTTAAGTTTTATTAGAACCGTGCGGGCCGGAGCCGCTTCTCTCGGCCCTCAGGGGCACCTCGGGCCGGTCCCGGGCAGGGCTCCGCATGGTCCCTTGCTCCTCGTCCCCACAGCTGCGGCCCCTCACGGCCATTCCGCGGGGCCAGGGTCCCTCCTGGACACCCTTCTGCCCTCAGGGTTTGGGGTGGATCAGAAAGGGATAAATCCCCTCGGATCTCGCCTTTAGGCCGGCCCGGCACTCGCCGCCATTCGCCTGCCGTCTCCAGCCCCTCTGAGGTGCTGCCTGCGCCGTGAGAGCCACTCTTGCCGAGCAACAAATTACAGGTTTTACACGTTTTTATTTAAACAACCCCCCCAGAGTGACCGCTCAGCAAACACCGCGTGCTTTTCGGGAGGCAGCCATGGCGAGCAACGCGCAAAAAGCGGATAAAAATAGAAATAGACGCAAAAAGCCGGAGGTGAGCGGTGCGGTGTGAGGGAGGACGCCCCTTCCCATGTCCTGCTCTGCATCGAAGGCACAGAGATCCGCGGCACTTTAGGGAGGTTTGGGGGAACAAAAATGACTTTTTCGTGTGGGGAAACCGCAGTTTTCTCTGTGGGCTTGAAGCCCAACAAAATTGGGTAATCACTGGGGTATATTTATGTAGAAGTTCTTGAGAGTGAGCTTCTGAAGTACACCATCTTTTACTGATATATATATATACACACACACACTACATGTATCACTATATATATAAATATGTGTGCATATATCAATAAAAATGTGTGTATATATACAGAGATCTCAAATCTGCTACTTCTCACCCACTCCCCAAGATGCTCGTGATGCTGTGAACTTGCATCTTCTCCAAAAACACCCTCAAGATCTTTTTAAACCTCTTATTTCTCTCAGCTAAACTCCAAGCTAAGCTTATTTTAAGTCACTGTGTTTTTCTAATGTGCTCTGTTGTTAGAATGAAGCTTCAGAAATTCCTCAGTTGTCTGACAAAGCAGATTTGGCTCCTTCTGAGGATTCGCAGTCCCTTCCTAGCACTGAACCACTGGAAAAGGTTTTAAATGGTGATGTATTAAATATACTGGGAGTAAGTATGGAATGACCTAATTTAAAGTTGAGATTCACTCAAATGTTTAAATAAATTTTTTTTTCTCTCTCAACAGAGATGAGCAAAGAAATTAATAACTTGTTATCAAAATATGCTGACATTATAAGGCAAGTTAATTCTGTCTTATTTGCACAGAAATTTTTTAATTCTCTAGATAAGATGGGTAGCTGAAGTTTGGGGAAATTAGCACTGAAAACTGTCAAATACAGATTTTGAAAGAAAAATGCCGTTTTCTGTTACAGCAGAGAATTAATTTGGTCAGTAACTGGGTATTTATAGACAACCCATTTATAAGAAAAAAATAAAAGTAGTGAGAAAGTTAATGGCTTTAGCATTTATTTTAACTACAGATTTCTTCACTTTAGTGCAAGAGCAGCGTTGGATTCTTCTTATGTCCAGGAACTTGATGGGATCTTAAAACAAGCCAGGGCCATAGAAAACCACTTGAAGCAGAAAAGGGAGAAGCTGAAACAGAGAGTCACTGTCATTGCCAATACTCTGCAGAGCTAAAGGGAGTTTGTGGCAGAAATGCAGAACCAAAGTTGTGTTTGTGTATTAAAACAAACTGTGATGAGTGTTGTGATGTCTGTTTCTTGTATAAATATTTCTGTCAGTTCAGGAAACTTCCAATAAGTTAAGTGGCTACTTAGTGTTTACATACATAGTGTAGTGGTAGTTGGTGAAACCAAATCTGAATTTCTGTTTTAAATCCTGTCACTCAAGGGATTAAGACATTAAGCCATCTGGTTTTTTCTGGTTAACCCATTTAACAGAATAAAAAACATTTTTGTGAAGCACAGAATTTTATGATATAAGTGGAAAACGACCTCAGATTATTTCATGTTAACCATTTGCTGGTTGTGGTTTGTTGGTTTTTTTTTTTCCTTCTACTTTAAAAAATGTTTTGTGCTAAAATCTTAGTAGAGTATATTTACAGTGTTATTTCCATTTTGCCTCAGAATATAAACAGGTTGAAAAGATGATCTTAGAAATAAGAGAAATATAAGAATAAGAACTTTGAGAAAGTATGAAGTCTTTATTTAAAACTCATTGTAATACTGGTGCATGTGTTACAGTTTAAGGCCATGCTGATACAAAACAATCAAAGCTTTGTTGATGTAAATAAATAAACAGATAATGTTAACATGTTCTGGAATTACAGTGCTCTGTTCTTTTGTTTTTTGGCTACGTGAGTGTACTGACATTCACTTTATCTGAAAACACTGAGCCCTTTTTCTTTCTTGTCACTCAACTCTGTTAAAAAAACAAAAGATGACAAGTGGAATGTACAAAGGATCACTTGTACAAAGTGTGGGGCTTATGTAATAAAGAAGAGTGCTGGAATAAGATACATTTCCATCTTTATCCCAGTAGTGTGCAGTGATTTCCTCTTTAAATCCTCTCAGACCTAATCCACCCTCCTTTCCTCAGCTCAAAGCCCAATGTGCTACGTGTCACTGTGACATGATCTAAACCAAAGAATGAGAGGAACTGGACATGTAGGGTGAGATTTAGATACCTAAAGATGCAGATATGTCCTTAGCAGGATTTTCAAAGTGCCTAAGCATGGTGTAAGCGCCTTACACGCTTAGGAATTTTGGAAAATCCCATAAGGTGCCTATCTGCATCTTTAGCATCTGAAGGCTTTCCAGAGTCTCACCACTGGTCTGCATCATATTTAGCAGTCTCCTATTTTTTCCCTGATATTCTCACTCTTGGTAATGCTGTTTATACAGAGAAATGTGGAAGAAAAAAAGAGTTAAGATTTAGGAAGTGATATTTTCTAAAATACTGTGCTGGGTGTTTCAAAAATCCACACTCATCTGAAGGGATGACACAACTCAGAGTTTCAAAATGACGTCTGCCAAGGGTCTGAACTCAGACATTCACCCACAGTTATTTATGCAAGGCTTTAAAGAAAAGTTACACAAATTTAATTATTGAGAAATATCTGCCTGTTACCTGCATTTTAGCTGTTTGTGCTTGGGGAAATCGTGCAGCCTTTTTAGATCATCTGGATTTGGATCATCTCGATTTAGTTTACGTGGCCAATATATGAACTATTATTAAGCACCAGCACTTAGATTTTGGGATACAATAATTTTGTAAGTTTTTCTCTTAGGGGATCAAGTGTTCCTGTTGCAGCAGTTTGCTCTGTTTAAAAACTTCATAAAATCCAACAAAAATCAGTGAAACTCCACTTTTTAGAACAATGAAGGACTGCTTAGTGCAGTTCAATCCAAGATACATCTCCAGAATGATGACTCTTATTTTTCTACAGTGATTTCTTATACAGTTGGTTGTCATTCCATTTAATAACATTTAATAGAGCAGAATCTCAGGGGTAATAAGGGGAATTTAAATCCGAGGAAATATTGAAAATAAAGCCAGTGAGTATGGCCACAGTAACCTAGGTGAGCTTATGAACAGTGTGGTTGTAATTATTAATTTTTTTAAATTACTAAGAGCAACAAAGCTTCTGGTTTTGCTGCACGAATATAGGTGAGGATATATTTCTATAAATAAACGAAGTAAAATGAATGAAATATGTACTTTTATAAAGTTGTGGCTTTAAAGGGTAAGTTCAGAATATTTAAAACATCCATTGAAAATAAACCAGCCTCTCCTCTTGTGAAGTTAAATAATATTTCAGCTATGGAAATAGATTAATCATACATTTATCTCTCCCTGTTTAAAGAGAGCTTTCCATAATTATCGTGCTGGCCAGAAATATGGAGCACTTTTCTGTGGCTGCTGTTTAGTGTTCCACTCAATATCTTAATACATGGACACACTAATTACACACAATTTTCCTTCTAAACCATTCAAAAATAAAATTTTACTATTTTCCTATTTGTCCATAACTCCTCCACCCCACAAACGATGCTGCTGATTGCCTCTCTCGTGGATTTCAGTGTTCGTTGGGAGAAACAAAGCAAGTTTGCTCTTCTGGTCTGACACTGCAGGCTCGTTCCTGCTCTCCCTGAGGAGTGAGCTCCTCCTGAAACCCAACTGGCACCCATCCCTATCCGCTTCCCAGTTTTATTGTAGGAGGTTTGGACAGAAAATTAATTGGCTTTAAAGCTGTCGAATCTGATCAGCAAAGCTGCTAACTACGTTTTCTTCTAAGCTTCTCCCCTCCTTGTTTAAGCTCCAGCCTATAAATTAACGAGAACGTCTAAGATGACAGATCAGTAACAGCATATAAATGGATTTTTTTTAAAAATCTGGAAGCACCTTAGACGAAGTTTCGACCCTCTTGGAGTCAAGGGGATCTTAACACTGAGTCTTTGCATTTCTGAGCTTGCTGTGAATTTCTCCACAGGCTGGAAAGTGTAAGTGATAAAAAAATCAGTTCTTCTCATTGCTCTTCTATTATCTAAAAGCTAAAATTGGGAAATAATGGACAATGCAGAGAGTTTAGATAATCAGTGATGAGATTTTTTCCCTGAGAAAAGGCTGATTTTGACTATTCATTTAAAATGAAACTGCCTTTTAGCATAAATGTGGGTCAGAATAGAAAAAGACCAAATCTAGTAGGTAATGGAGGAGTTTTAGGCTCAGGAAATTCTATCCAAAACTAACCAAAATTCAATTTTGCTGTTTGACCTTTGAATTGTCTTTGAAAGTGGCACTGGAAGAAAAATAGAGTGAATGTCTTGCATCATCAGGGGAGCAGCCAGAAGGAAAAGGAGGGCAAAGATCTGTAGCTCAGTCATCTTAAATCCCATCCTGGAGAGAGTCTGGAGGAAATTTTTTAACTGTGACTTGGATAACAATACATTAAAAAAAATATCCTTTATCAGAATAGCTGGCTTAAATTGGAAAAATTACCAGTGGGTACAGCTTGGTGTAAGGTCACTGACACTGTCCTGTGTGATATTATATAAAATAAGAGCAATCAGTAAGTAGGGACAAATAAATGAGTTAAAAAGTCAATAAATACCCTTTTTTTTCCTGATGGATCAGCCTATGTGGTACTGCACAGTGATCTGATTCCAGTTTCGCTTATTCCACATGATACCAAATAATTTAGAAGTAGGACTTTAGAGAATACAGTCTGTTTTTAAAAGAGCAGCAAACAAGAAGTCACAAATGCATCAATAACGTTCATTAAAAATTCATTGTAATCTGAAGAAGATGAAGGGTCGAGCAGAAATAATAAAGAGCTGAGGAAACGATCTGGGGGAAAAGGCTGAAGCAGTTGGGTTTGTTGAGTGAAAGCTCAATTTAAGGGAGGGCATTATGCGTTATGGAAAATACAGCAGTCAAGGGTTCGTTGGGTCTTGCAGGGAGGACAGGAAGAAATCAGCTTAATTTGCAGCAGATTTAGGATGAGAATTAATCTGTGTGTGGAATGGGGTCCCTGGAGTGCTGTGCCTGCTGCCCTGCTCGCTCTCCAGGCACAGGGCAGCTTTTAAGAGCTGCGTAATGAGATGAAATAAATGTTTCATGACATTTCCAAAGCGCTGGCAGCTTCCTTCGGGCATCCCGAGGGAAAGGGTCTGTGCTAGGTCCGGCTCAGCTGGGAACAGCCGAGCACGGCCCATTCTGCTGGGTTTGGAGGGGGAATCTGCCGTGGCCACCAATATTCCTGAGACCTTGAGGTTCATCACGGTGCAAAATGGCTACTCGGGTTTGGAAACAAAAGCGTTCTGCATCCCAAATACCTTTTGGGAGGTGAGCAAGAAGGCAAGGCGACAGGAATTTCTGAATCAGTTACATGGGAGCCCTGCCGCTGTGATACACAGATCCCCATGCTATTCTCCCCTGTGCTCCCCGGTACCGGAGCACTTTTCCCGGTGCTGGCGGCCGCGGCTCACCTGGCCCGGAGCGGAGCGGGGCTGCGGCCGCGGAGCTCGGCGCTGGCAGCGGGACCCGCCCCGGGCCGCGCTGCTGCGGGCACGGCTCTTATTGTGAAAGGATGATGAGAGGCAGCGCTCACCTCCCCACCATCCCTGCCTCCTGCTCGCTGCCCTGGCACCGCTACCTCTGCCCGGCCACTCCGAGCCGATGCCTTCTGCCCGCCGGAATATGTTAGCCAAAATCCTTCTGTCCGCCGCCAGCCTCCTGCTCGCTCACCTGCTGCATTTCCTCTGCTCTCTGATGCAATTCATTCCAGGTAAAATGCGTTAAAAACAACCCCTTTCATCTCATCCCCTTGGAAGGAGGGTTGCTGCTGCCGCCGGCACGGGTCGGGAGATCGATTCCTATTGCCAGAAGTTGGGGACAGAGCGATCTGAAGTCTTTGTTCGATGGCAGAAAATGTCTGTTATTAGCGAATAGATAAACGGGAGAGACAAGGATTACAGCAGATACAGATGGTTTAGAGCTGGAAAAGCAGCGCACAGCAGATTCTCTGTGCAGGGGAGCCAGCTGGAAGTGGGCAGGGAGAAGGTTCTTTGGAGCCGCATCGTTGCCGAGGCTTTAATCTGAACGTGCGAATGGGGAACTACCCCAAAGGATATTTTATCGCTACCCGACTCTGCAATTTGTACCATGATTGCGCAGCTCGAGCTGCTTTTTGTTTGGGTTTTTCGTTGCTTTGTTTTGTTTCGTTTATTCGTTCACCTGTTTTCAGAAATTAGAAACCAATAAAAACCATGGCTTAATTCACGGGAATTTCTGCTTTTTGATGGTGGTGGTGTTTTCCTGCCTTTACAATTCAAAGCATCGCTTCTGGCTTCTCCAAAGAGCTGAAAAATTCTCAAATCTGCCTTGCTGTGCCACCAGAAGACCCCAAAGTGTAGAATCTATTTCTGCAGGGAAATCAACAGCTATTTTGTGTGCAGGAGTTCACTGTTGCCTTTCTCCTTTCCTCCCTTTGAGCCTTCCCCTGCTCCTTTTCTCCATTTATTTTTTCCCCTGTATTTCCTGTCGTTTCTTTTCTGTTTTCCATTGCTCCTGTTAGCGAGGAAGTGGGTGGCTGAGCTCCTGGCCATGGGGAACCAAGCAGCTGCATGGAACAAGGAGCCCAGCTCGGGCACTTCCCGGCACTCCCAAGGCAAGTGCTGCACCTTCCCTTCGGAAATCCCTGTGGGAGCTCAGGGTCCAGGCCTGGGCAAGGCTGGAGTCTGGAGGGCACAAAAGCACAGCTCCGGTTCGGGCTGGGGCTTGGGGAAAACTGGTTTGCTTCTGTGTTGCCACAGTCTGTGTTTTGTAGGGAGCAAAACGCAGCTGGTGCCAGAGGATTATTCCCAGTTTGATCCTCAGGGAAAATGGAATTCTTACATCACTCTCCCTGCTTGACAAATACCATGAGCATTCTGTTTGCTAAATTCTGCCCCTAATTCTGGCGGTCCTGGATGTCTTTTTGAGTCAAGCAGTTAGGCTGTGTGTGGAGAGGTGCTGCCTGAGCCTTGGGTTTGAATGTGTAGGTTAAAATCAAAATGGGTTTGCCTGCTCCCGTGTGATCCCAGTGCAAGCAAATGGCTCCCGTGGTTCCTCCGTTCACCATTACACATTTCATGTCCCAGCCACTGCTGTTGAAGTACAATTTAGTGTCCGACCATGATGACTCCACCCACAGCGGCTTTCTCTTCCACAGCCTCACCCTTCATTCCACCATTTCTGGATAGAAACAATAAATAATCAATGCTGGGCTGTCAGTTTGTGCTGGAGAGTGAAACCATGGCACACACTGTGCAGGGAAACAGAAGCTGAACGAAGTGCCAGGCCGGGATCACTCTGGAGGGATTGCCTGCTGTGTTGGGAAAAGAATGGAGGAAGGTGCCAGCTCTGTGTTTGGCACTGCCTCTGCTCGGACATGCCACTGATCTTTGGCCTGTTTTTAAAAGTCTGAGGTGGGATGGAAAAATGGAAAAAACCGTGGAGAAATGATGGTTCTGAGTGGGCAGGTTGTGATCTTGTGCATGTTCAGATGTTCAAGCACACACACAGAGCCCCACTGGGATCATAGAGCTTTTATTGTGGATTGAAGTTCTTCTGCCTTGGAGCATGGCCAGAACAGAAACAGGAGTAATTTTATCTAAATTATATGTAGCATTAAAAACCAGTCTGTTGTCTGCCTTCTTCAGAGAGAGATTGGTCCCTTCTTGGGGAGCTGGATGTTACAAGAAGTTTTGATTAATGACTGGGATTTCCAATAAATGGGAAAGGGCCTTTTTGCAATTATTAAGGAACATTGTGTTCAAGGAGGAGTTGTTTGTGTTCCATATCTACAGTGCATTCAAACTGCAATTAAATGCAACAGTTATTATTCAAATTTATTTCTCTTTAATAGGGAAGATATGTAGGATTTTTTTTTTTTTCTTCCTGCACCCCTCCCCTCCTCCTAGCTATTCATAATCTTTCTACAATAACTTGTCTTCTTTCTGGAAGCTTCTTTCTTGGCTCATTTGGGTGTTGGGATTTGATCCCATTTTGCACTCACTTCTGCCAGGATCTTCAGCTCTTTTGAGTGATTCCTGGAAGAAATGGGAATTCTCTTGCTGTGCTTCTTTCTCCCTCTCTGGTCTGGAGGTGGAGCATTCCCTTAACTATTCTTGTTGTTTATAGTCCATTCTATTAAAACTCCACTTTATAGGGGATGCCTTGGAATGAGTTCTAAGTAGATGAGTTCTAACTAGATCAGATTTCAGGAAGGATTGCTGAGATGATCATGTGCATGGTTATCACAGGACAAGGAAAACAAAAAGAGCTTTGCTTACTTAGCTTAGGAAGTGATAGGGTTCTTCACCCTAAATACAACACAAAAAAGGGAAAACTACCAAAGCCACATAACAGCGCTGCCAGAAAAACAAGAATAATGTCCTTTGGTAAATTCAAAGCATTTTCCTGATCACCTGGACAAGGAGCAGTTCTCCAAAGAAGGAGTAAGTGCCTATCGACATAATAATTCTTAAGACATGGTTCTTATATATGAATTTCTGGGACAGCACTTGGGAGGGGTGGACCCAGGAAGTCATTTCCACCACTGATCAGGCTCTTTTTTGGAATATGTCTTTCCAAAATTTCCATTTACAGTGCTTACCAGGAAGTTTTGATGTGGTGCCATCCTGAGTCATCCCAGTTTTGTTTCTACTTGGATGCAAAATATCTCCTTATGGACGTGTTCTTCTCATTCTTTAATGCACATTTTGCACCTTTGCAAACCAAATCTGCATTTCTGCAAACACTTTAAGAGATCTGAAGGAGGGTTTGGGGATTGGCACATTGGAGAACTACACTGGAATCTTGCATTTTGCCTCCCTGCGTGACTAACACCCAACCTGTTCGTGGCTGTGCTACAGAAACAAGCTTAGAAAAATTCTGCCTGCCAGCTCAGCTGCTTTGCAGATATTCTGGCTGAGATAATGAGTTCCCTCTGGAGATGTTGTGCAAAGGGTTTCAGAGGCTCGCAGGGGAATCGGGCAGCAGCTACTGTGGATTACAGGATGTCGATTCTGCTTTCACCAGAAGCAGCAGTGGTGAAAGAACAAAATCCAGAGCGAATTCAGTAACAGCCTGGACCCCAGTTAGTGTGTGGTGTCTGCAGCAGCCCTGGGTGATGGAGTTCTCTCTGCCAGTGCCCTTTTCGAGCAGCATTTCGCTCCCACCCCAGCGCGGAGCTCTCGGGGAGCAGCAGCCGCACCGAGGGCAGGATGGGCTGGTGCCAGCCCGGGGAGGGAAGCACCCCTGGGTAAATCCACCTCTGCAGCTAAAAGGATTGCTAAAACAATCCCTGTGTTGATGAGGCTTTGCAAACCAGGCTATGGGAGCCAATCACTGACATCACTGTTAGCTCACAGCATTCCAATCACTTCATGCTCTCCTGGGGCTTTTGTCCTGGAACTGGGACTAGTAAGAGGTTATCGCAGTCAAACCGGAGGCTCCATCAGAAATTATCCTTCTCTACTGATTTCCTTGCCAAGTAAAACTTGTAAATCTCTTTTGTCCTGTAAGTGCATTTCGGCTCAGTTTCATTTGTGTTCTTCCTTTTTTTTTTGGGATCACAGTTATTCTTTTTTTTTTCTCTTCTCTCATTTGTGAAATTAAATCCAAATATACATTTCTTGGATTAAAAGAAAAGTAATCTTTTCTATCATCCTATATTCTGTTACCTCCTTTGGGCTGCAGAACTGGTGTCTCTTGTGCATTAACTAGAGTAAAATGCACTGGATTTTCAGCTCCTGTGGATGTGTGTTGTGTTTTGTGGCTTTACCTTGAGTATCCGCCACAACTCGGCTGCTTACAGCTGCTGTATGCTCTTCTCCCTGACATCCAACCTCAAGCTCTGCATTGCCACTTCATCCCAGTGAAAATCTCAATCCCCTGCTTTTTGTTTTCCCTGCTCTCTTTGCAGGTTTCAAGAATTACCTGCCCAGCCCACCCAAGGAGCAAATCCCCTGCCACAGACCCAGGGGGCTGCAGTGCATCTCCTCCTTAGTGCAGAGCGTGGAGGAGACCCCCGAGCCCATCCCAGCCACGATCAAAGGACAGATTCCCGAGTGGATTAATGGAAATCTGCTGAGGAACGGCCCTGGCAAGTTCGAGTTTGGCAATGATAAGTGAGTCTCCTTTAAATGAATTTTTAAATGGTCTGGCCTGAGCTCTGCTTAAACCTAAAGGGGACACCCCTCATCACTGTTTGGAGCACCTTTTAGTTTATTTTTAAGTAAGGGAAGGGAGAAGTATCCTTGTCACTCTTTTGAGAGCAGTTTCTCCCTCATTTGGAAACTCCCATTTCTTATAAGGAGGAGCTTAATGGTGAAGTCACCCAGGCTGGAGAAGCTGAGTCACAGAGGCTCTCACCCACTCCGAGGGGAGGGATGAGACAGCTGGGCTGGGGAATAAAACATCCTGAACGAAAATCCATCCCTGGCAGGAATTTGGAGAGTTGGTTGCACCGAGTGGTGTGAGTTGCTTTAGAAGCGAATCCATCCCATTTTAAAAATAATATATTAAAATATTTCCAGCAGGCACCTATGTCTGTGGCTTGGAATGTGCCATTGTAGATAATTGAGAGTTAAGCTGATGGCAGTGAATTGCCAAAGTTAACCTCCTTACAATACTCCCAGAGCTGGACCATCAGGTGTTCTGAGATTCCTTGCTCTGGAGAGAATAACATCCTGCAAGCAGCTGAGAGCTGAAGGCCTCTTGGTTTGCAGTAATAATTTCTATTATTGTCATACAGTACAGCACAAGCTCTGTTCCCTGTGCAGGAGGGGTGGTTTACCTGTACAGATGATTTCCCAAAAAACCCTTGCACACAGCATTTTCAGACTTCACATCCCACAGCTGTGAATACACTTGTTTGGTTTGGTTTTATTTGATTCAGGTTTTTTCCCAAACAAAACTGTGCCTGGTTAATTGTTCAGGGGATCTGGGAATCAGCATTTACAAACAGCAATAAACCTAAAAGCAAGAGGGTACCACAGAGCATCATATAACATCCAACTCCTCTTTTTTCTCTCTCCTGGAAGGTTTAACCACTGGTTTGATGGCATGGCCCTGCTGCACCAGTTCCAGCTGGCCCATGGCAGGGTCACCTACAGGAGCAGGTTCCTGCAGAGCAGCTCCTACACCAGGAACAGGCAGCATGAGCGCATCGTGGCCTCCGAATTCGGCACCTTGGCCATGCCAGACCCGTGCAAGAGCATCTTTGGGCGCTTCCTGTCCCGCTTCGAGCTGCCACGTAAGAGCTCTTCTGTAAAAAATGAGAGGCGCAGTGAGATTTTCTGGGAGGAACTTGTGGTTAGGTGGAAAGGGAGGTGTGAAGGAAGTGTGACAGACTTTCTGTGAGCCCATGGTTTTCTTAGAATATGACCCAAACCTCAAATTTATGTAAATTGGTGTCAGCCTTAGCTGGGGGAGGCAGAGTTAAATGTTTTAGTGCCACTTCAGCTCGCTCAATCCCGGATCTTGTTGCAAATTTTCCACAGAAATCTCTCCCCGAGAGAACATCCTGTGCAGTGCTGATAATGAGCATTACACCCTGATGTTCTACCTGAGACACAGCTTTGCCCTTAAAACACCTTGCCTTGCTAAGCTTGTAGGGTAAGTGGGCTAATCCCTCCCTTCCTGGACTAAGGGGCAGGAGATTATTGAGTAGGGTGAGGGATGGAGTTGCACAGGAATGGAAGTTCCAATACCTTTAGGATTCTGTGTCTGTCAGGGAACAAAAAGGCTTAAATGCAAGCAAAGTGCTCCCCACTAAAACCAGAGCAGGCCTGAGTTTGCAACTTGTTGCTCGTGCTGTGACCATCCTCTGTTTCTTCTCTCCCCTCCTGCCATGTCCTCTGTCCTTTCCCAAGGTGCTCACACCTTCACTCATGGTGACTCTCCCCAAATCCCCACCCCAGCTCCCTCAAGACATTGCAGACCTATCCACATCCCCCATCTGCCTTTCCCCAGCTCCAGCAGTGATTTCCATCCCTGTCCTTGTCCATCTGACCCAGCTTCACCTGTGCAGACAGTTTCCCTTTGTAGATTAGCAAGATGTTTCCAATCAATCACGCAGGGATTAATGTCACTGCAAATGGGTTTATTTGTTTAAACACATCTAACTTGCCATAATGTGACATGAGCTGCACAGAGCTGTGCACAACTCCAGGATTTCTGTTTCAGAGCCCAGTGACAACTCCAGTGTGAACTATGTGCTGTACAAAGGGGATTACTACGTCAGCAATGAGAACATCTTCATGCACAAGGTGGACCCAGAGACGCTGGAAACGAAGGAAAAGGTGTGGGCAGGGGGGGATAAGGGAGCTGGGCTACAGACAGCACAACCACACCTTGCTGTTTCTAGGAGCAGCAAAGGGGAAATCCAATTCCAAAAGAATTTGTCTGGACCAGCAGCATCTCATTTTTTGAGTCCCTGAACAATGTGTGCAGCAGCAAGGCAGCTGTCAGGGTTGGAGGTGCTGCCACTGGGCACAGCTGGCATTTCTCCTCTGCTCTCTCTCCTTGCCTGGGCTTGTCTGCACCTCTCAGCAGAACAGGAAACAACATTTTCTTGTGTACAAGAAGAAGTGAACATTGCTGATCTCACATCTGCCTTTTCCCTGCTGCTTTGCTTTCATATCTGCTCCCTTTACCTGCTTGTTACACCTCAAGCTTTGCACACTCCAAAACTGCCCTTCCAAGCCTTGCTCAAACCCTCTGTTGCAAAGGGGTTGGAAATGGGGTTCCCCTGCTTGGAAATGACCAAAACATCAGAGAATTTTTTCCTGGTGTCCTGAGCATCCTCTCCCAGGAGCGTGGCTGGATGTGACAGGAGGGTGTGACCTGTGACAGGACAGCATGAGCCACATGTCCCCCTGCCTGCACCTCTGAGGGGATTTGAGCTGGACAGCTGTGAGAAGGGCTGAGGGAGGATCCTGCCCTTCCTAAATCAGTATTTACTGTGTTTGACACCACAAAATGCCAGCTGGGAGCATCCCTCCGGCCCTGAGGGAGCCATTCCAGGAGTCCCTCCCTCCCTGCAGGATCAGTGAGTCACGAATAAACTGTGTGCAAAGCAGAGCTGCTGCTGTCTCCTGGAGAGCTGAGTGATTTGCCACCTGATCTGTTTGTAAACCAGAGTGCAGTGATGAAAAGACACGTGGGGATTTTTAGGTTCAGCTCTGTTGAACCAAATTGTCATTTAAAAAAAAAAAATCCCCTCGAGCTGCTTTTTTTAGATGCAGACTGGTGGTTTTTTTTGGGCAAGTGAAGAAATGGAAGGGATGATTTCACATTTAAACTCTCCAGTTTGAGGTGTCTTAACAGGATCTGGTTTTCTGAGCTTCCAGTGACAAAACTCTTGGTGAGTTTTGGGGCAGTGACTGTCCCTTCACACATCTTATTATGGGCAACATTCCCACTGTGTCAGCACTTGTGCCATCAGGAATATTTATGTCTTCCAAGGAATGAAGTAGCTATCAGTACTGCTTTACTGATGGAGAAATATCCTTAATTTTCAAGGATTTCAGGAAGACTGCAGGCAGAATGAAGGCTGGAGTCCAGATCCCACATTATTAATAATGAATAAAGTCTGCTCCTGTTCCTTCCACAAAACTGACCCTGAGGAAAGCTCTGAGCTGACTGAAAATCTTTGCCATTTGCAGGTGGACTGGAGCAAATTTATTGCAGTGAATGGAGCCACAGCTCATCCCCACTACGAGGCTGATGGGACAACTTACAACATGGGCAACTCCTTTGGGAAGCATGGTAAGAAGGGCATGGCCAGGCTGAGTTTTGGGGCAGGGTGTACTCCTGGTGCTGCTGCTCCTCCTGTTGAAGAAACACCCAAAGAGACCTTGAAATCTCTGAGTCCAAATGTCAATGGCAGTCTGTCCCATGAAATTGGCTCCTCTCAGTGTTTAGTTACAGATGCTTCTGACTTTGGCCTGTGAATATCCAGCAGATTCTCCTCTTCCTCTCCCAAGCTTTGCTGGAAAAAGGAGAATGATTTTTTTTGGTACCATCCAGTGCTGAAGCCTCATCTCAAGAAATTTAACAATTAGCCTCATGTTTTTCACGTACAATAATTGGCTTTTGATGAGCACCATAAGTGTTTATGCAGGAGAAAAGATGGAATTTATTCCAGTAGCCTGGGAATCTTACAGCAAAGCCGAATTTTATGGGATATTTTTCTTCTTCTCAGAACTATGAGCATCTTGATAGGATCCTGTTCCATCCACATGGCTGCTCAGAGCTACCAGTCATGGTCAGCTGGGTGAAATCCTTCTTTTCCAGAGGCCTCTGAAAACAGCCACTGCCCTTTACTGTGATCCCTCAGGCTCTCTGCACATTTTCCCAGTTTTGATCATTTTTCATTCTTGCTGCTTTCATTTCCTTTTGGCCTCAGCGATGTCCACCTTTGTATCACATAGGATATGTGGATATTTGGACATACCAAACTCTATATTATTATTATATTATTATTCAAACATGCTGCTCTTTCCTGCTCACATCCTCAAGATTATTACATAAGCATCACCAAGGCTCAAAGTTTTCATTTCCTATGAGCTTGGTTTTTATCCTGCTCCTGTTTTTATAGGACAGCACTGCAGGCAGAGCTGGCATTCTCCCAGACTGAGAAAATCCCTCTACTTCTTTTCAAGCTTCCTTTTTTTGTTTTTCTTTTGGTGGCTAAGTCCTCTGTAGGACAGGTTTACTACCTGCTGGTTTTCTGGTTTAGGAGAGGAGCCTCAAAGTATTCTTGGGGAACAGGAAGGAGCAGAGCCTGAGTTTGGTTTGAACACCTTTTGTCCTTTCCAGGGTCCAGCTATAACATCATCAGGGTCCCCCCACAGGAGTCAGGCCATGGGGACACTTTGGAGGGAGCCAAAGTGCTGTGCTCCATCCCTCCCATGGACAAGGCAAAGCCATCCTACTACCACAGCTTTGGTAAGATTCCAGCTCCAAACTCAGGGAATTTGGGCAAATGGGAGGCAGGAAGGGCTCAGTGCAGTTCTCTCTGCCCTTGAGATGTTTTCTCACCTCATATTTGGGTGACATTCCTCCCTTGTCTCCTCAGGAATGACTGAAAACTACATCATTTTCATCGAGCAGCCCCTCAAGCTGAACCTGTTGAAGATCATCACCTCCAAGCTCCGTGGGAAAACCATTTTGGATGGGATAAGCTGGGAGCCTCAGCACAACACCTACTTCCACGTGGTGAACAAGAGCACCGGGGAGGTTCGTGGCTCTTTGGCCCCTGCAGCAGCTGCTCAGGAACCTTACACCCCAAAAGTGCTCCGTGGCAGCCGTGGGGAGTTTAAGAATCAATCCAGAAGTTTCTGCAATACAGGCTTTAAAGCAGGGGTGTAGATTTGTTAGAAATGGGATTTCTTCGTGCATTTTCCTCTCTGTTCATTTGTTTCTTTGCCAGCCCTAAAAGGACAGGCAGAAAGAAGCAGTTTGGGGTTCAGGAGGCTGCAGCACAGGGACTGAAATGGAGGTCCCAGGCATCACAGGGTATAAAGAGGTCAGAACCTGTGAAAAAGATGCACAGCAAGCAAGGGGCTGCTTGATATTTTGGTTTTTCTTCCTCTGTTTTTGCTCCTTACTGGCTTGCAGCAGCCCTTTTGTGGCAACACAAGGACAGAAGGCAAACCCCAGAGAACAAGTGGGGGATGGAATGGGGGAGGATGAGGATGCAGCTCTCTGAGGGGAGGCTGGGAGCTCTGGAGAGGAGGTGCAGCAGCTGTGCTGTGCTCCCTGCAGGTGCTGCCGGGACAGTTTTGCTCCAAGCCCTTCGTGACCTTCCACCAGATCAACGCCTTCGAGGAGCAGGGCTGCGTGGTGCTGGACCTGTGCTGCCAGGACGATGGCACCAGCCTGGCCCTGTACACCCTGCAGAACATGAGGAGGAGTGGGGAGGGGCTGGACCAGGTAAGATCCCTGCCTTTCCTTCCCCAGGACCTGCTGAGGCGGTTCCTGCAGCAAGGAATGGAGAACACATGGGGACAGCACGACCCCGACTCCCTAAAAACTGAAATGATCATCTCTTGGTGCTTTCTTTCCTTTTAAATCTCTCTCCACGGAGAATTCCCTCAAAACTTTTTAAGATGGTGTGTGACACACAGAGCTGGCAGAATTTATTTCTGTTTTAAAACCTTGGTTTTAATGACATTTGTTTTCCTTTTCCCTGTGTAATACAATTTTCCCTCAAGAAATAATGCAAAATGCATTGTGGCATTACTTAAAAAGGGAGAAAGAAAAAGGAACCCTGTTCTTTAAAGCATTACGTCAGAAAAGGAGCAGTTTTTATGAAAATCACAGAAACACAAATACCACAGAAACTCCTACATTGTTTCCCCACAGCCACCTCACAACAGCACATTCGAATAAATTATTTGTTGTGTCCAGCTCTGTGAAAAGCCCCATTTTTGCATAGGTCACGCATGGGAAAAGTGGGGGTGCTTTCAGTTTCTCGCCCTGCAGATGTGTTTATTGGAAACCCAGCGTGCTGGGGAGGCTGCTGCATGTTCCAGCAGGGCTCAACTTCCTCTCTCTGTGTCCTGAGCTGTCTGGAACCGACTCAGCTCCGACCTGAAAGGGGCACAGCTGTGTCTCGTCGGGTTCTGCTTTCTTTTACCATTTATTTTGGTTTTCCTCAAGTATTTTTTGAGCATATTCCAGTACAGCAGAGTGTTAATCCCAGATTTTTTTCATCCTTCTCTGAGCAAAGCCCAGCTGGAATTTGATGGGGCTGAAGGTGTCCTGGTGCCAACACTGGGCTGGTGTTTCCAGCACCCACATTGTTCACTGCCAAACTTAACCCCCCCACACACAGAGGAGTCATTTCAGAACAGAATCTCAACCCTCACTGCATCAAAAGCCTCAGGCATGTCTGGGCAGGACTTGTCTCCTTTCCCCAAATCATGCTCAGTGCTTTTGCTTGCTCACTAGGCTGTATTTTGTCTGACAGAGTTCCTCAGCCAGGTTCTGTGAACCAGAAAGTTTTGAAAACAGGGTTTCAGGATTAGCACATCTGATTAAAGTGACGTTTCGTAACTGAGCTGGTGAGCTTCAGACTGAAGTAACTGAAAGGCACCAAAACAGCGTTGATGTTATCTATTTTATTGAGAATATGATGGGTTCTAAGTTCTCTGCTCTTGGCTTGAGCAGAGCTTTAGTGGCAGTGGTGGAATTATCCCTCCCGTGCCATGTGCTGGCTGTCTGCCACACTGGGGGCTGCACTTTGCTCCCCAAGTAACTCCATCCTTCCCCTGGACTTCCGCATTTGAAGCTGTGTGTACCTGAGCAGAGAAGAGGATCCTGCAGGGCAACTTCAGGCACCAACTGAGGCACTGAACTCCTCTTCTTCAGAGAGTGATGTAGAACAACATCACTGTTCTAACTAAATAAAATTGAGTGCAGTGTCTGTCCCACTGCTGGGTTTGGAGATAATGGGCTGATTTGCATACCCAGCTCAGCGTTAATTAATGTGAGAGCAATGCTGACCCTTTTCATTCTTGTCTTTTTGGTTTCTGCTGTAAATTAGTGCAATGTGCAGAGAACTTCTTCTTTCCCTGATGTGCTTTACCTTACCAGAACTTGGTCGAGCACATAAGGAAAAGAAGAAGAATTCAAGGGTGTCTAAAATTCCAGAATTGTTTCCCAGAAGTGCATTCAGCCTGGAATGTCTCTCCTGTCCCCATCACTGTCTGTCTCTGTACCAGGTTTACTCCTCGGTCCCCAGAGCTTTCCCTCGCCGCTTTGTCCTCCCTCTGCACGTGGATTCAGACACACCCGTGGGGAAAAACCTGAACCCACTGCCTTACACCCTGGCCAGGGCTGTGAAGGATGCAGATGGCAAGGTGTGTATCAGACCCTAAATGCATTTATGCAGCAGGTGCTGCCCTGTGCCTCAGAGCTTTCACCTCCTCTCGCTCGTGCCGTGCTTGGTGGGAGCACTCAGCTCTCCTGCCCTGCCCAAGCAGAACCAGCCCTGCTGTAATGCACATTTCTCCCAGGTCTGGTGCACACACGAAAATCTCCACCCTGAGGGCTTTGAGGAAGTTGGGGGCCTGGAGTTCCCCCAGATCAATTACGCTCGGTACAACGGCAGGAGGTATCGCTACTTCTACGGCTGTGGATTCGGGCACCTGGTTGGAGATTCCTTGATCAAGGTTGATGTGGAGACCAAGAAATTCAAGGTGAGGTGAAGTCAGCTCATCGAGTCCTTCCACTGAACTGGATTTGAAGGTGTGTCATTCACTGGAGGCTTTAGGGCTTTTTCCAGGTGGGTCTGGGATGAGATTCCAAATTTCATCCCTCACGTGGCACCTTATGAACGTGGCACAGTCACCAAACAGGAGAGGATGGTGCCATCACACTCCTGGAATGAAAAAAGAATAATTAAAAAGTTGAACTCTTCAGTTTCTTGGAGCACAGAATATTTCCAGGTGCCTTTGTGGGGAGCACTCTCACTTGTAACTCTGCTCACTGTAGCAGACAAGTATTAATGAAACGAATCTCATCCATGTGTTCCTGAAGCTCATCCATATGTTCCTGTGCTTGTTAGATTTGGCAGGAGGAGGGATCCTACCCGTCAGAGCCTGTGTTTGTGCCAGTGCCTGATGCCACGGCAGAGGACAGTGGAGTCATCCTGTCTGTGGTGGTCTCCCCCGCTGAGGTAACTTGCTCTCAGTAGTTTGTCAAAGTCACACAGCATTAATAACACTTTTTAAACCCCAAAATTGGGTTTGAGGCTCCCTGACAGATAGTTCCTTGCTCCCCAGGGGGTGTTGCTCTGCCATGGCCAAGCACAGGCAGTGCCAGTGAGGGTTTCCTTGGTTTCTTTGGAATGTTGGTGCTGTTTTTTTGGAGCCTGCGTGTCCCAGTGCTCCTGGCCTGCAGGTTTGGTGTCCATGGCCTGCTTGTACCTTTGTGTGCAAGCACAGCGGGAGGAAGTTCAGCCTGGACACTCATTCTGCCTTTCTTCTCCTCCTGCAGAACCAAAGTGCTTTCCTGCTCGTCCTGGATGCAGAGACCTTCCGGGAGCTGGGGCGAGCAGAAGTCGGGGTGCCAATGCCTTACGGATTCCATGGCATCTTCACTGCCCACTGATGAACTCCTGGGCACCTCCTGGGACTCAGGGCCGAGCCAGGCTCAGAAAAACCTCTGCTGCTTTCACCTCCCACCTTTCCATCGCGTCTGGGATGAAGGAACTGCTTTTTCTCTACCATAACCTCCTCTATTCCTAACAAAATACAGCCAAGGAAGGCAGAAGCCCCTTCACTCCCACTGCTTTATCTCCATTTTTTTTTACTATCTTGCTAGACCAGCTATAGCAGCAGTTCACAGAGGGTGCCAGGCTGAGGCTTGCAAGGGAGAAAATGGAAGCTGAGGTGATGAACCCCTTCCTGTGGCAGCAGTGTGCTCTGAGGGGAAGAGAAAATCGCTGCTTGGGGCTGTGACTTTGCCTGAAATACGTAAAGCAGAAGAGAGGAGTAAAACCCAACAGGTGATGGGTGAAGGGGTGCAAATTCCCACTTGCCTTAGTGGACTCCAGAGGGTAGGTGCAGACTCTCCAGAAGCTGTGCTCATGCTTTTCTCTGTACAATAGCAGTGCCCTCAAATAAAGCCTTGGGAAGTTTTTCCTTTCTTTCCCTGCCCTCACACGGTCTCATAGATGTGGGGGACACGTCTCCAGAGCAGGATACAGCTCTGCTGGCCAACAGTTCCTGCTCTCCTCCCAGTTCAACCAGTAGGAAACACCAGTAGGAAACACGGAGAGCTCCACTGTGGCCTTGGTATCCTTTTGGGGCTAAGCAGAGCAGAACAACCTCCAGCCCCCTGTGTCATCCAGCTGCTGCACTCTGGGGTGCAGGTGGGTGGGAAAAAGTGAAAACTTCCAGGAGTTGTATTTCTTCATTGTGAGAAGCCTGAAGGATTCTTTGAATCATTTCCTTGAGTAATAAACGAACCCTTTTTCCCTCGGGGCTTTCCCTTCTCTGACCTTCCTTCACCTTCCTAACAGGTCTCGGGAAAAGTAAAAGGACTTTACCCAGGGCTGCTGCTGCGGGAGGCGCAGAGGAGGCTCAGGCCAGAGCTGGTGGAAGCCACTAGATGGCAAACAGCTCCCGTTCTGCATCGCCAGCCCTGCCCTGCAGCCTGCCCTGGGTCTCTGGCACATCCTGCCCTCCTGGGAACAGCCCCCAGCGAGGCCACATCCCCAGCACCGGCAGCAGAATGGTGCTGAGAAGAGTTTAATGGAGTCCAGGCACCACTGGCTCTCTTTTTCCTTTTTTTTTAATTTTTTTTTTTTAATTTTTTTTTTCTCTCGTTGCTGTGGGAAGGGAAAAGGTGTCAGCGGCTCCCGGGCAGCCCTGTGGGAATTACAGCAACCGCGGCCCCAGGGCAGCGCTGCACAGCACGGCTGCAGGGCAGGAGGGATGTCCCTAAAGCTGCCGATTTAAAGCTGTGCTCGCCAGCACTCAGCCCTTCCTTGGCTGTGCTCCAGCGCCCCAAGAGCTGCTTTTGCTCCTGTTCCTCTCACACAGATCCTGCCGCGAGGCTCGGAGTTTGCCCACCCTGACAAACGCACAGACTCACTCCGTTATCCCCAGGAATTCCCAGGAATTATGGGAATATACATTCAAACCCTTGCAGCACTGACAAATCCAGGTTCTCCCCTTTCCACCAAAGCTTTCTGAAAATCACCACACCTTTAGGATTCCCGAGTGTGAACTCCGCGGTGAGCTCCTTCAGGCGTGTCCATAACCATGCCCGGGTCCGACACCGGCACGGGGGGACCGGGGGAGGATTGGAGCATCCCCAGGTCCGGTACCGGCACAGAGGACCGGAACCTCCCGGGGCCGAACACGGGGGAGGATTGGAGCATCCCCAGGTCCGGTACCGGCATAGAGGACCGGAGCCTCCCGGGGCCGAACACGGGGGAGGATTGGAGCATCCCCAGGTCCGGTACCGGCACAGAGGGACCGGAGCATTCCGGGGCCGAACACGGGGGAGGATTGGAGCATCCCCAGGTCCGGTACCGGCATAGAGGACCGGAGCATCCCCGGTTCCCGTCCGGAGGATCCCGCCAGCCGGATCCGCCCCGGGGCCGGGATAAGGCCGGGCTGGAGCCGCCCCCGGGGCCGGGCTGGAGCCGCCCCGCTCCGTCCCCGCTCCGTCCCCGCCGCGTCCCCGCGATGTCGCCGCGCTCCGCCCGCCTGGCGCGGCTGTCGCGCTCGGTCACCTTCAGCGCCAGCCACCGCCTGCACAGGTGAGCGGCCCCGAACCGGGAGCGGCCCCGAACCGGGAACGGCCCCGCACCGGGAGCGGCCCCGAACCGGGAGCGGCCCTGAACCGGGAACGGCCCCGAACCGGGAGCGGCCCCGAACCGGGAGGAGGCTCCGGTCCCTCATCACTGCCCTTCCCCGTTCTCCCTGGCTCTGCCCCTTCCCGCAGCCATCCATCAGTGCCCGGCTGCAGTTCCCTGCTCCGACAGAGCCGGTGATGCTTTCGGTTCGTAAACATCGCCCTGTGCCCCCCGATCCGCTGTTTTTTCCCCCCGAAAATGTTATATTCTTAAAGAGTGCCTTGACCTGCAACTGCCTCATAGGAGAAATGGCCTCAAGATGTGCCAGGGCAGGGCCAGGTTGGACAGCAGCAGGAATTTCTCCATGGAAGGCCTCGGCAGGAGCTGCCCAGGCAGTGCCCATCCCTGGAGGTGCCCAAGGAGCTCCTGGAGGTGGCACTCAGAGCTCTGGGCTGGGGACAAGGTGGGGATCTGGCACAGGTCCTGGAGTCCTTTTCCAGCCTCAGTCATCCAGGGATTCTGTGACATTCCCAAAACGTGCCTTGACCTGAAACACTCGGAACAGATACTTGGATTGCTTCAAAGGGGAGATTGAGAGGGAATTCCTTTGTACTTCTTAGAAAGCTCCCTAAGCTTTGTTAATTAATAATAAACCCGAATGTGCAGCTTGCTCCAGGCCTAAATGATTTCAGGCTTGGATGTTGAGCATTTATCCAGCAGATGCTGTGAAACAGACACAAAACCACAGCAAAAAAAAAAAANNNNAAAAAAAAAAAAAAAAAAAAAAAAAAAAGACTCATTGTTGTCAACCTCTTTTCATGGACCAAACACTTCTGTCTCTGTCTGTGCCTCCTGAGCTGTGGGGTCAGTGTAGGAGAGGGAACAGACTGAGAGCTGGAAGGCAGAGGGTTCAGATCCTGCCATGCCATGTCTGCCTTCCCCACAGCAAATCCCTGAGCGATGAGGAGAACCTGAAGCTGTTTGGGAAGTGCAACAACCCCAATGGGCATGGACACAACTACAAAGGTAAGAAGGTGCCTTCCATCCTGCTCGTGGGGTGATGCTGCTCTCTGGGTAGGGATAACCATTCTTATTCTCAGCCTGATACAGCTTTAGTGGCTGGGTTCGTGTTTTTATTAAAAATTAGAAGGAAATTTCAGCAGCAGGGGGTTGGACCATAGCATGGGTTTGCCATCTATTCAGCTGAATAGATAATAAATATTTATCTTCAGCTAAATGTTCTTGAATAAAATCTGCTTGTTTACACTCTGCAGCATCAGTGTGATTTGAATGGAGATTTCTCTAAGCAAAAGGCATGCAAACTAAACAGCCTGTAAATGTTATTTGAATGGTTTTTTTTCACAAGTTCCCCCATTTCTACACCCTGGGCACACAGAATTAGATCTTTCCAGTTCCTCGAGTGGCTCCCTGTGCTGTTGGCACCCTGAAACCTCTGCTAAGGAGCTGCTTTATCAGGGGAGACAGGTTTATCTCCACCTACCCGGGGCATCAGACCTTGGGGAAGGAATTTTGTGCCTCTGAGTCGTTGTTTTTATGGAGCATCCCCTCATTTTATAAAAGCAGTCCCACTCCTGAGTGGGATGAGCAGGGAATGGGCTGTGTGCCCAGTTTGGTTTTGGGTTTGTGGACATCACAGTGACCTGATCTTTTCTTTCTTTCAGTTGTAGTCACAGTGCGTGGAGAGGTGAGTGCAACCAGCATCTTTTTTTCTGCTCCTCAATGTGGATTTGCAGTTTGATGCTGTTTTCCTGCTTTTATCATTATGCTTGAAGACTCCTCCAGTGAGTTGTTCCCACCTGGCTTTCAGGGGAGAGTGGAACCCCTGGGATGGTTTCCAGGCTGTATCAAGCCCTAGGGAACATGACAGGAGTGGAGCTGGAACTCTCTGGCAGTGGAAAGAGACCTTTCTTGTGGCTCAGATGAGCTGAGCACAGATATTCCCCTCTGATTTGTGTTGCCTCCAATCTCCCTTGTGCTTTCCCTGCAGATTGACCCAGTCTCGGGGATGGTGATGAGCCTGGCAGACCTGAAGGAATACATGGAGGTAAAAATAGCCCAGTTTTCCTTCTAATCCCCTGGGAGAATTGATCAGAGCTCAGCAGTTTGTCTGGTGGCAGCATGGAGATGTGGTGAGGGGATGACAGCAGGACATAAAAAAGAAATTAAGGAATAATTGAAGACTAAAATGCCTTAGCTCTTGTTACATGAGGCAGTGCCACATCTCCAGCTGGGAATTTCACAGCTGGATTTGGGGCTCTTTCCCTTTTTTCCCACCCTGCTGCCTGGCTGTGTGTGGTGATCTGACCCTCAGGCCAGACAGGGACAGAGTTGTCATTGTCCTCTCTCTGCAGGAGGCGATCATGGAGCCGCTGGACCACAAGAACCTGGACAAGGATGTGCCCTACTTCTCTGAGGTGGTGAGGTGGGTGATGGGGGCTCCTGGGGGGACTGGAAGAGCCCCCAGGGTCTGATCCTACCTGGGAAGGAGCAGCCTTTACCTGTGTGCTGCCCACACCTGTGTCCAGCCCTGGACAGACAGGACCTGTCCCTTCCACCCCATTTCACCCAGGTCTGCTGGCATGGCACCAACCCCACTTCACTCAGGTGTCATCAGCTGCCCTTCAGCATCCCCCCAGCCCCTCCTGGGTGCAGCTGCCTCAAACATTGGTGTCATTGCTGCCATTCCTGCTCTGACCCTGCTGCCCTTGCCCCCCCAGCACAACCGAGAACGTCGCCGTGTTCATCTGGGACAACCTCCAGAAGCTCCTGCCCCAGGGAATCCTTCACAAGGTGGAAGTGCACGAGACGGAGAAGAACGTGGTTGTTTACAAGGGAGAGCAAACAATTGTGAAGTGAAATCAGCCTCAGCTCATGCTCAGGAGAAAGGCTCCATAATCAGCTCAGTGGATTAGCCCAGCCCTGCCCAGCATTTCCTGCCCCCAGCCCTGGTTCTGTTACGTCAGGACAAGTGTGGCTTTCACAAGGACCCTGGCAGCAATGTGCCCGTGGGGGTTCTCAGAATGGGTTGGTTTCTCTGCTTTTCCTCAAGACCTTCCTGTTTTGCAAAGCCAAGCCACATCCCAGGCGATGTGAAATTCAGAATTGTGGTGAATGAAGCAGCTCTGGAGAGGGGAGGTGGCCTGGCAAAATGTGTCACAAAAGGTTTTGATTTCTCTCTAATTAAACGTGGAATTAATTTATGGTGTTTAATAATGTGAGCTTTGGTGTTGTTTTGCTTCTTGACCAAGCAGAGGAGCATTTTTGAGGGTGAGAACTTCGTTATTTTTCTTTTGCCTCTTATCTGTTTATTTCCTGTGCTGCAGGCACATTTCTTCCACAAAAGCAGATCTTTCTCTGTGCATAGGACTGGTGTAGTGGGCAATAAAAAAACCACTTTTGAGCCAAACTGGAGAGCCAAAGGGAGGAGGGTGTTGGTGAGAATAAAACCGAGGGAACTGAAATTGGAATGTCACAGCCCCAGTGGGGACAGAGCCCTGGGGGTGGGAGTGTGAGAATAAACCCTTAAATCAACCCTAAAATCAACCCTAAAATTCAGTGGGGATTGTTGCAGCAGGATGAGGCTGTGAGAGGAGTTTAAATGGGCACTACCCCAACTATCCTGGATATTGGTGGAGCTGTGGAAGCTGAGGAGAAGCACTGAGGGAATGGTTCTTGCACAATGCCTGTGGTAAAGGCCATCGAGTCACCGTGTGTGTCCAGAGGCAGAAGTGGCACTGCTGTTTGTGATTCCCTTTGTCACATGGGCAACGTCCTGAGGAGTAATTAGGGATGGCCATCAAGAATAACCTAATGCACATAATTTAAAAAAAAAAAAAAAAAGTGATAAGCAGGGCAGTAATTCCCTTGCTTGACAAGGAAATGTGGTATTTGAATAATGGCAGCAAACAACCCCATTTAGGGAGGTTTAATGAGGCTTGCCTAATTGTTAACCTTGGCCACTCTGCTCCAGGCTGAGGGTGAAGAGTCCTCCTGCAGCCACCTCTTCTGCTGGGAAATGGGGTTTACACTGCCAAAAAAATACCTGTGATGGCTCCAAAACTGACTTCAAAATGGGGATGGCTTTACCTGAGGGTGGTTCTGTGCCGTGCCCTGCCCTGATTCAGCTTCGCTCAGACTCCAAAGCTTCAAAAAGGGAATAGAGAGAAAAACGAGGATGTTCCAACCTTCCCTTTGGCAGGGCAGAAGCTCTGCCCTGGGAGCTCCAACGCTGGGGATGTTTCTCCTTGCTGAGGGTGGTGCTTTGGGGAATGTTTGGCTGCAGGTTCCTGGCAGTGTGGCCCAAGCAGAGAGTGCTCAGTGCCTCAGATAAAAGGAACACTCTGCCGATACATTTTCCCCTTTTCCCCACCTTCTCCCCCCTCCCCAGATGTGGAACCAGTAATGTTTTCCAGCGTGGGCTCTGTCCAGGGAGGTTTTGCAGCTCCTCAGAGCCCTCCTGCTGCTCTCTGCTGCGGCTGTGTCACTGCTAGGATGATGTAAAATCGCTCTGGTGATTCAGGGAGCACTCGGTGTCTTCAGTGAGTCACAGCCATTCAAACACATCATGTGGTCTCTTTATCAGAGCAGGAATTCTCTCAGCTGCTGGCAAAAGCCAAGCAAACAAATGGTTACATGTGTACAGCACAGCCCGCTGCTTTTACTGGCGTGGGGGCAGAAAAACCTGCCCAAACCCCCGTGAATTTCTGCACTTCCACAGCCCTGAGAAAGCCCCAGCACAGCCTGAGTGTTTGTGTTTATTGCTGTGTTTATTAATCTGTGGCAATTCTTCTGATCTCTCGGATTTAAGTAACTGCAGCTCCAGGGAAATGGGAATAAATGGGATGGGGTGGAATGGGTTGGAAACACCTGGAGCTGTAACTGGAATTACAGTGGGGTCTGGAATCCTGCTCAGAGGGGTCTGCAGCATCTGGGAATTCTCTGAGGGAAGCACCTCCAAACTCCCAACTGAGGAAGGGTTTTAAAAGGAGAGAATGAGCTCCCAGAATTAAACATTAAACTCTGAGTTACTGAGTGATGAAATGCTCTGAGGGAGAACTGCTCAGGTGACAGTTCAGCCCTGAAAGGTCACAACTGATCCCAGCAGAGGCAGGAGGGAAGAGAGTTCCCTTTAGTGCAAATAAACGTGAATAGCAGGGGGATAATGGCAGGAAATGGGCTCAGCTGGGTTCAGAGGGACTGAGAGGAAAACCCAGCTCTGCCTTCCTGTCATGCCATAAAATAAAATCAGGTTTAGTGAGAAATCATCTCTGTAAAAAAACCAAAGAGTTGTTCTTGTTCTGATTTTTTCGGGGTGAGATGGCACAATGCCAATTAAAGCTTCAGGGGTTACAGGAAATCAGTGGAAGGGTGGGAAAAATTATAATGGGACTTTATCCAGATGTAATCACCCTGTTAATGATTAATCAATGTTTTAAGAGCTCAGTACTGCTAGTAACAGCTCTCTACTCACTGCTAACTCTAAATTTCATAGATGTGGCCTGAAGAATTTGGCCTCAGAGCTCATCTGGTTGATCCTTAGAGTCCCTTCTCTGCCTCTGCCTGGTAATGTTCGTGAATTAAGTTTTTAGCAGGAAAAATAGACAGGGGTGTAAAAGGAAACACTCATTTGTGCTGCTGAATCGTGCAAAAGTTAATGAAAACACCACTCATGGATGGGACAAAGCAGCAGGAGCCACCTCTGGATAATCTGAGACATGGGAGGTGCCACAAGGATATTTAAATGCAATTTCGTATTTATTATCCAAGGCTGTAATCTTAGGAGATAGATAGCTCAACAAAGAGACTGGAATTGAGCAGTAATTTCCAGCACTAATTAGGATTTCATTGCGTGTTGTGCACTGGAGTAGCAGGAGATAAAGCAGCTCCCAATCTCTGCTAATTACCCTGCCCGCTAAACAGATGCCAAGTTTAATGGCTGGGCCCTAAAAAATTTATTTCTCTGAAATTCTGCAGGAACATTTCATTAATGCAGCACTGGAGGATCAAACTTCAGCTGTGGAACTGTGCTGGGGACTTCTGGTTGGCTTTGCAACCCAAACCCTCCACAGCCTGCCTGAAATGGGAAAATAAATGGGAATTAGGGTGAAACAGAGGGGATTGGCACTGGCACTGGGAGCCCTGAGGGCACCAGAGGGAGGAATATTCCTGTTGGTTTGTTTGGAGGCACAAAAGATGTTCTGGAGATGCAGTTTGAACAAGGAAGAGTTGAGTGAAAGCTCAACCTGAAAGCAAAACCTCAGCAGGTGTTTGTTCACAACTGCCCACTTTTACTGAGAGTATTTCAGACAATTCTGCAGGAATTGAAAATAATTTCCCTCCTAGACCTGATCTCTGAATGCCTGAGAAATATAAACGAGCAGGGACAATTTCTTCTTGTGGTGCTCAGCTCCTGTGTTAAATTTTCTGGCTCCTTTATTCCCAGGCTCTTCAATCACTTGGGAATTAGGATTTATCCAGCAGAAATCAGAAGAATTGGCCAACTTTGGGCTGGCAGTTTAAAGCCAGGGCTCTGATCCACTCTGAAATATTGTTGTGGTTTGGGGCTGAGCCTCCTGAAGAGGAAGCACGAGAGGATTCTCCCCTAAAAATCCTTGGGGTCACCCCGGGCAGGATCGCAGAGCTCAGGAATTGCCTTTATCTGTTCCTTTCTGTGCTCATCTGTGAGATCAAAGCCAAATATTTAACGATATTCAGAATCATTTCAACTCCCCCCAACACCCCAGCGAAGGCAGGAAATAATGGGAGGTGCAAGAACCAATTTTAATTCCTTCTTTTATTTAGATCTGTTTAAGGGAAAAAAAAAAAAAAAAAAGGAAGAAATTGCTTCCCACAGGTTGGAAGATTTCTAAAGAAACGTTTTACCCATATAAAAATACAAACAATAACAATAAAATCAAGTCATCCATTGGCCCACGCAATCTTGCCCTACAGCAAAATCAGATGTTGATTTAAAAAAACCAAACAAAAAAGGAACACAAAATGCCCACCGTGCTGTCCAGAAAATCAGGGGAAAAAAAGAAAACAGAGAGAAAACAAAGAGAAACTTTTTCATCTGCAGAAATGCCGAAATTTAGGGGATTTTGGACCAAGTGGCAACATGGAGTATAAATTGCTGAGGCCTGGAGGATGCCCTGGCAGCAGCATCTCCTGCCTGCTGCAGCTTGGGGAGCACATTTGTGTTCCCGGGGCTCACACTGGAGGGTTCAAGGTGATTTCTGAGCAGGATTTCCCTTCCCAGGCTCAGTTCTGCTCCCTGAGCTCTGGGGGCTGTGCCAGGAGGGGATCCAGAGGCAAACCCAGACCCCTCCTGGAGCTCCTCAGCAGCTCTGGTGCCCCGAGGAGAGGAGGAATTCTCCTCTCTCTGGGAGTTCTGTGCATCGCAGAGCCCCAGGGGATGAGGAGATGGTGGATTCACCAGTGCCCCGTGTTAAATGGAGTCTGCTTGCCCATTTTTCCCTCTGCAAAGCCAGGACAGAGAGATCTCTGCTGTGAGACATTTCCTTTGGCTGGGGCTGTGGGTGGGGGGAGCAGGATCAGCTCGGGGGTCACACAAACCTTTATAATTTACCCTAACACACACGAGGGACAGGTTTTCCTGAGTGAATCAGCCCAGCCCTGCCCTTCCCCAGGAGGAAAAGGGGCAGCACGGCCGGGAGCCCTTCTCTGCTGGCCCCTCAGGAGAGCAGGGTGCCCGTGAGGAGCAGCAGGGGCACCTGCAGGGCAGCCAGGAACCAGGAGCTGCTCTGAGCCCTGCCCACCGAGTTGGGGGTGGTGGTGGGGGACAGCGTGGTGGTTTCTGCTTCTGAAACGAGGAAAAAAAAAATCCCATCAGAAATTCAAAGGACAGGCAAAGACCTTATCCAAGAGGCTTTTGTGTTTAACTCTGCTCTGGCTGAAATGAGGAGCCAAACCTGCTGCAGAGGGGTGGGATGGCTGCACAGAGCCCCCCGAGTGATGCAGCATCATCAGCCCCAGACTGAGCTCCTCTGGCACCAGAAACACTCAGTGACAGCAAAGCCACAGCTCCCCACCCATTCCTGTGCCAGCCCCTGCAGAAATAAATAAGCCTGGCCTCTGCTTCGTTGTTCTTTCATGTCCCTTAAGGCAAAAAGGAAGCTTGAAAAGGTTTTAAGTTGAAATTATAACCTGAAAACCCTCAGCCTTTGCCTGACTGTTGGAGGTACAGGATATCCTTCAGCTCTGGGCACCCTCAATCCCTCCTTCCCCTCTCCCAGAGCACGAGTGAAGCCCCTGACTTGTGTGTCCTTCCCCCAGATGTTTGAAATGAAGATTATTTACCTCTGTTCAGCATTAAAGTCTTGAGCTCGGTGGTTTTACCAAGGAGGCTGAGATAAACCCTGTGGGAAGAAGGAAGAGAGAGGAAAACAAGTTCAAAGGAGAGAAGCTGAGTGCCTCATGTGGGGATGGAAAGGGGACATTAAAAGCAGATGAAGAGACAGGAATTCTGGAGTCATCCTGAGCTCACTTCTGTTGCCCTCCAGCCAAACTGAGCTTTCTTTGGGGGTATTTTTAACATCTGAAATTGTTTCTCCATCACATTTTCGCTGCTTTCCTGCCCTTCTCTGGCTGGAATGGGAATTCCCTGTACAAGGGTGGCAATGAGCTGGGAACCATCTGCTCCCTGTCATTAGCACCACTCCTGCCAGGAGCCCTGGTGTCCTTCCTTCCTTCCTTCCTTCCTTCCTTCCTTCCTTGCTTCCATCCTTCCTTCCTTCCTTCCTTCCTT
>VZRF01009379.1:135047-190505 GCA_013396875.1 Vireo altiloquus
TCCCTTCCTCCCTTCCTCCCTCCCTCCCTCCCTCCCTCCCCACAGACAAGGCTGAGCACTCTGAGGTCTCTCCTTCCCCGGGACAAACATTTCCCAGGGCTGCTGATGGAAGTGTTCAGCGCAGCCATTTCCAGGGGCCTGCCCTGCATCCCCACCCACGGGAGCATCCTGGAGCTCCCAGAGCACAGGGGGAGCCTTTGGCAGCAGAAGTTTCCTTGGTGCTTTCCAGAGAAAATCCGGGGAGGGCTCCGGAGGTTTTTGCTCTGGAGGAGGGGTGTGTGGTGGGTTCTGTCCCAGCTGGGGGCTCAGAGGGAGGAAATCCTCACCTGATTTGCACAGAGGACAGGTTCCCAGCCGGGGCTGTCCAGTTGGCTGTGTTCTGGGTGACATTCAGTACCGCTGTGACCACAGAGCTGCAGTTCTCCGTGGGTGTCTCCTTCCAGTGCCCCATGGAGGTGTTCTGGGTGGACAGGGCTTGCAGCAGGTACTGCCCTGCGCTGCTGCTGAGGTTTCTGTCGTTCTTTATTGTCACTGGGAACAGAGAGTTGGACAAAGTGAGATTTGTACCCTGGAAGGACCCCTGGGAGCCTTCAGGGTTCCCAGTATTTGCTCACCCCTTGTGACACTGGTGGTGACAGAGAGGGGGATTTGCCATGAGAGGAAAACTCCTTTATCTGCCCCCTGCCACAGCTGAGAGGGAAACCAGAGCCCTCTGCATCCCACACCAGTGGGAAGGGTGGGAAAATGAACCTCTGGGCAGCCCTGGGGGTGCCTCACCCCTCCCTGCTCCAGCTTGGGGTCTCAGGGCTTTTCTGGCAAGCAGAAGCTGGACACGATCAGATGGGGCACAGAGGAGCTGTTTGCCAGCAGCCCAAGTCCCTGTGAGTGTCCTGCCCTGTCCCTCTCACCGTCCAGCACCTCTCAGCTCAGCCCTGCTTCAAACCAAAGCTACTGAGACCATCAGAACCTCCAGGAGCTGAAGCGAGGCAGAAACTGCCATCAAACCTCAATTCTGAGCTCAAAAAATTGCAATAACACAGTGAGTGAAAAGAAAAACTCAGCCAACTGCTGTGGATGCTGCCTGGGTGAGAGCTGAGGGAACCTGGGCCAGCTCACACCTCCTCCCCTGCAGGAAGGGATCAGCACATCTCCACTGATTTCTCAGCGTTTGGGTTTTGCTGTGCCTCAGGGCAGAGGGAGATCTGCCGGCAGGGACCAAGCAGGGTGGGGCTGCCTCTCACCCATCCTCCTGCAGCATGAGATCCATTTCCCATGGCGGGGGCTGAGTGTTGGTCAGCACCAGAGACCTCTTCCCCTTTGTCTCTGCAGCCACCGAGAAGGGCAAAGTGTCCGAGAAGAGGGAAGAGACCAAACCACAAAACAACTTCCCCCAAGTTCTGTCTTTTCAAGAGCAGCCTGGTCCTTCTGTGCAAGTTCAGGCAGAAAAAAAATCATCCTGAGGGACGAGAGAGACTTTGGGACTGAGCTGTAGATGGGAAGGTGAAATAGGAACAAAGAGGTAACAACAGCGCCATTTATCTCCTGCCTGAAATTAAAAATAATTAAAATGGGAAAAGAGAGTTGGACTTCCCCAAACCCGAGCACCTCTGAGAACGTGAGAGCAGCCGAGAGACGGACAGAGGTGTCTGTGCAGGGGAGCTCTGTGACACCCAGAGCTGCCTTACCCACGTAGGTTGTGTTGGCCGAGTAAGTCCGAGGTGTTGTTTCCACAGAGAAATTCCCCTCAGTGGTGTTCCTGAGCTGAAGGCACACTTCTGTCTGTGTCTCCTCTTGGCCAGCCACGGTCCCCAGCAGCAGGAGCAGTGCCAAGAAGAGCAAAGCTGCCATGGCCCCCTCTGATGGCTTCTCTTCACCCACCTGCAGCTGGGAGCTGAGAAAGCCTCACTCCTTCCCAGCCCAATTTATAGCCTGGCTTTGATGAGGTAAATGCAAATATTTCCTCCTCCCCGTCCAGCTCACACGTCCACACCCCCCTGGAGGTTTCACTGATAGAGACACTTCCTCCTACCTGCCCAGCCTGGTGAAAATAAAGGGGTGACCCTCGTTTAAGGGGTTAAAATGGGCAGTGGGGGCATCCCTGAGGAATCCATGGGCTGGACATCAAGTTCTCTGCATTCCTGGTCCCTTGGAATGGTGACCAGTCCTGTGACCTCCTACAGAAGCCATGGACGTGTGGAGGAGCCTCCAGTCCTGCTCCCAGCTCTGGTCCAGGCTTTTCTTGAAGGGCAAACAGTTCCAGAAAATGTGAAAAACCCAGACAGGGAACATCCTTGTAAAAATGCTCATATAAAGCTCCTGATCCCGCTTGGAAAAAGCTGGATCATGAAGAGCCTGTGGAGGGGTGATCTCTCCCAACCCATTTCACAGCCCTCACTGGTGAACATAACATTTTTTCACTGGGGACAAATCCCTGATGTGATTTTGGCTGAATCAAATAACATTTTGTAAAGAAAACAGCTTGAGTTTCTCTTTCCTTCCTGGATTTTTCCTCATTCTCCCCTCAGACCCTTGGCTGATTTTGAGGCTGATTTCGAGACTGATTTTGGAGCTGATTTTGAGGCTGATTTTGAGGCTGATTTCGAGGCTGATTTCAAGGCTGATTTCGAGGCTGATTTTGAGGCTGATTTTGCAAGTGCTCGCTGAGCTGTGGGGTCAGCGCTGGGGACAAAGGCAGCACTTCCCTGTCCCTGACAGAGGTGGGATTGCTCCCGCTCACCTTCCACCTCCTTGGGAAAGGAGAGCTGGAGCCAGAGCGAAACCTGGCGAGTGAGACACCCAGTAATTAGCAGTGATGATCCTGAATCAGCTTCCCTGAGCGGAGATGGCTCCAGAACCTGCTCCAGGGATGGTTCTGCTGGGGGTGGCTGTTTCCAGCAATCAGAATGAGCGACACAGGTACTCCAAACCAGCTGGATGCCCCCCAAAATGAAGGGAATGGCCTCTCTTTGCCCCTGTCTGCCTCACACTTGCAGATCACAGAGCCCCAGGACCATCAGGGATGGTACATCCCCTGTGCCACATCCACTCCAACACCTCCTGGGGCAGATTATTCCAATACCTGAACACTCTTTCTTCTAATTTTTTTTTATAATACCCACTCTGATCCTCCCCTGGAGAAGGAGATAGATCTCACGGGTGTTTTTGATGTCCTCGTGTTGAGGCTTTGCCATCATCCTCCTCCCTGGCCCTGCTGAGTCACTCGTGCTGCCTGTGTGGGAGTTTGGGTTTCCTTCCCTGTGCTCATCCTGCCATGCTCAGCCCCAGAGCTCCTCACCCAGAGGAGCTGGAAAGAAGCTGCTGGGTGAAATGTTTCCAATAAAAGCTGGACAGAAGTGGGAGAAAAAAGGAGGGATAGAATAGGGGAGTTGAGCACAAAGAGGAGAGCAGCAGGAAAGATGCCAGGGAAAAGGAGAATGTGTTGGAAGAATTCAGTGATGCTGCACTGGTTGGAGGTAAATTCGGCCCTAATGCAGAGCATGTGGGCAAAAGAAAATTGAGATTTTCTGATCTGCTGAGTCCACAGAATCGAATTATCTTGCAGAGCCTCATCTTCTTGTGGTTTTTATCTTGTTTTCTGCCCTTCTGGGAGCTTCCCTGGGCAGTGCCTGGGGCTCCTCTGCTGCCCAGCATCAGCACAGGGCTGAGAGGGAAGAGTTCCTCAAAGGGACCTCAGGCTGCAGCGCCTTGGGAACAACGGGAACTGCTGTCCCAGCTGCTGGAAAGCCTTTCCTGGGAGCACCATAAGGAACAGGGGTGGCACAGGAGCAACCTGAGAGCTCCTGAACGGGGAAAGGCAATGGAAGCAGAAGGTTTTGCAAGCCCAGCTTCCCTCACAGAGCTGCTCGCCCTGGGCAGTTTCATGCAAATGCTCCTTGCAACAGCCCTGTGCCATCCTGGGGTGGTGGGGGTGACTCAGAGGGTGTCACTGGGACAGGGCTGGAGCCGCCTCTGCCCTGTCCTCGCGGAGAGAATTCCATTTGGGAAAGAAAAGGCAGGATGGGATGGCTACGGAAACCTCCCCAGGGCTGAAGAGAGCCTTGGGAGGGGTGGTGGAGGTGACATTTTTTGTGGAGGTGACATTTTTTGTGGAGGTGACATTTTTTGTTACATGATCTGCACTCTGGGGCTTCTCAGTTTTGTTCCTCGATGGTTCCTGGAGAGGTTGGTCTGTGGGGAGGTGGGAGCTGAGCCATGCCTTAAGGAGAGGGTACAGCCAGAGAGCTCTAGGAAGCAGTAAAATTAATATTTTTATCCCTGAAGGTGACTGCACAATCGTTAATTCAGCCAGGGATAAGGCCATGAAACAAAGGCAATGAAATGGGTGTGAAGCCCAGTGGAGGAAGGGCAGGAAACAGAAATTTCTGAGACTCAGATGTGTTACAGAGGAGCCTGAGCTGCCCAAGTGCCCAGAACATTTGGAGAGGAGCCAGCAGGGCTGAGACTGCTCAGAGCAGTATCCAAAACCACCCAAAGAGCAGCAGGAGCCCAGCACAGCCCGTGGCTCCTCCGGCTGGAGCAGGAGCAGCCCCGGGGTGGGGAATCCAGGATCTGGCAGCTCCACAGTCTGGGTTTGGGTGCCAGCGCAAACAGAAAGCAGCTGCTGCTTTCCCCAGCCCCAGCTCCGATCCTCAGGGACTGCTTGGAAATGGAGCAGGGGTGTTTCCCTGGCTCCCACCCACACTGCCAGGGTTACACCAGATGGGATGACTCGGGTTTTACTCCCTCTTGGCAAGCAGAGTGCAGTTATCAGCTTGTCTGGCACGAGTGCTGTGGTTCCTCCCCGTCCCTGTCTCCTGGCGGATCTGTGAGGGGAATGAGTTAAGTGAATATTCCTGGAGTCCCCAGGCGAACAGCAGCTCTGGGAACTCAGGGCCGTGCTTCAGGAGGGCACCTGAACCCCTCCAGCACCCTGGGAACAACCTGGGGAAGAGCAGAAGCCAGGAAACCCAAACCTCCTCCCACCCACCCCTCACCAGGGGGGAATGGCAAGGGAGGGGATGGCTCTGCAAAATGCAGCAGTCACCGAGAACAAACAGAGAATAAACCAGAGAATAAACCAGAGACTAAACCAGAGACTAAACCAGAGAATAAACCAGAGAGTAAACCAGAGAATAAACAAATGCACAGATGCACCTGCTGGGGAGCATGGAAATGTGAACCACAGGGAAAGTGGCTTGGGCTCTCCCTGGGTCAGGCAGAGGTGAAGGCAGGGCAGGGCAGGGGAAAAGCAGGGACAAGGAGTTCTCTGTGTTCCCTTTCCTGGTGCTGGAACCACTCTGTCTGGGCTGCAATCGCCCTGCTCATCGTGGCATCCTCTCCTCAGCCCTGGCTGCTGGCCCTGCGTGCCACAGGGCGAACCCTGCCCAGCCCCGGGCAAGGAGAGCCGTGTTTGCTCTGAGCTCCTCTGCACGGCTTTATGGGGTTATTTGCTTTGGGTGAAGAACTCGGAGCAGTTGAGATTTACTGGCCTGTTTTGCAAATATTGTGTTTTGTAAACGTGGGGATGAAGGGGTTTTTTACTGCTCAAACTGCTGAGCTGGCTTGAAAAGATTCCTTGTCCTGCTGGAGGTGTGGGGTGAGTTCCCGGTGCTGGGATGGGCTCTTGGAGCTTGTCCCAGAGGTGTCCTGCGGCTCCAGAAAGCCACCCCATCCCTGCCTCCAGCCGGGAGGGGAGAGCAGAGAGGGCAGGGGGCAGAGCAGGCAGAGCCCCGTGGCTCGCTGGAGTTGCAAATCAGGTGTGGAATGAATTTTGCATGCCGAGGAGGCTGGGAGGCTGCCAGTCCCCCTCCACCGCGTGTCTGGGTTTGCTGCAGGGCAACACCTGAGCGCTGGTGCCGTGCCAGCCCCGCGGACCTGGCACGGCGTTTCCCACCGGCAAGGAGCAATCCGCAGCTCCATCGCAGCCTGGCAGCCCCGGGAGGGCTCTGCCCAGCCCCACGCAGAAAAGGAGGATTGTTCTCTGCGAGGATGAGGTCCTGAAAGCCCCCTCGTAACTCACAGGGAGGGCAGGCAGAATCAGGAAGGACAACCTTTCTGCAGAAAGGCACTTCCCTGAGCGGCTTAACGAGGGAATTCTGCTTCTTTGTGCTCCGCAGCTCACACGAGGCGGGAGGAAGAGCAGCCAGGAGCTCGTTCTCTCTGCAGCTGAAGCTCTGGGGCTCACTTTGCCTCCTCCCCCAGTGCAGGCTCACTTTGCCTCTTCTCCCCCCGGAGCAGAGCCCTCCCTGTTCTCCCTGTTCTCTCTGGAACGAGCCCTGCCAGCCCTGCTGGTGCCGGAGCCGCTCTGCTCCCTGTCCCAGCTCCCACCTCCTCGTGTCCCCAGCCCTGGGAGGGGACAGGAGCCTGCCCACTCAGCTGTGCCACCTCCAGCAGTGTCACCCTAATTTTTCAGCCTTCTGATGTTTGCATTTTTTATAATGAAGTTTCTCACACATTTCATGTAAACAAAGCTATGTTTCTCTAACTGTTCCTTTTGTTTTTCATTCCTCTCCTGAAGAGGAGACAATTGATAAACTTTTAGTTTGACCGGTGTCGTTGGAGAAGAGACAACCTCATCCTCCAATCCATGGTCATTGTCAAAAATCTATACATATCGAAGTAAAAATAAACTGTGCTTTTTTTCTGCTTGAAGAATTCGCTGTGTGTGTGTTGTTCGTGTCCTGTAGGGACGCAGCAGCGCTGGGGTGAGGCGGGGTGCGGATATTTGTGACTCCTGGGCTCGGAGCTGTGCCCGTGCCGCTCGGGCCGTGTGCTCGGTGTGTGCCACTGTCACACACTGCGGGGACAGGGAGGTGCCACGGCCTCGGTGCCACGGGAGCTGTGGCAGGGCAGGCAGGTGGCCCCGGCGGTGGCATTTGGGGCGGGCTGGAGCGGTAGCCCTCGGTAGCCCTCGGTAGCCCGGGCTGGGAGCCCTCGGGAAAAGGGGGAAAGGGTTCCCAGCGGAGCCCAGTGGAGCCCAGTGGAGCCGCGCTGCCCAGGAGATGGCAGCAGCTCCCCACGGTGCCAGGTTTGGTGTCCTGGGTGCTGGCACCGGGACAAGGGCTCAGCACCCCCAGCTCTGCCAGCACGCCCCGAAAGGCGTTCCCGTGCCCGAGTTACATTTTCGGTGCGCCCCGATGGGCAGGAGCAGGCAGGAGCTCTGATCCCAGCACACAAATCACCCTCTGGAAGAGGCTGGGCTGGAATTTGCCTGGCCGGCTCCGCCGCTCCTCCAGAACCAGCTCTGGCTCCAGGGGCTGGGGCAGGAGTGTCCCCGACTGTCACCGAGCTCCAGGGGCTGGACAGGAGTGTCCCCGACTGTCACCGAGCTCCTGCGCAAGGTCAGGAACCTCCCTGATGCTCGAACTTGAGGCAGCACAGGAGGGTGCGGGAGGCTGAGCTCGCCCGGGAGGCTGCTCCGAGCCCGGGAGGCTCCTCCGAGCCCAGCCCCGCGGGCTCCCAGGGCTCTGACGAGCCAGCAGTGACCTCTGCTGCGAGCTGCCAGGATTAACCACCCCGGGCAGCTCCCTGGGATCTCTCCAGCCTGGGAGGTGTGGCTGGACGGGAGGAGAAGCAGTCAAACAATTCCAGTGCCATTCCCCGATCCCGCCTGCGTCCCCTTGAGCTGCCTCTAGGAAGAGCTCTGTGAGCAAACCCCGGCTTGGAGCTCCGCGTTTGTCCTCCCTGACCCTGAGCCCATTCCCAGCTCCAGCTCTGCCCTCCTGGGCACGAACACTTCCAGAACCTGGGAGGTTTTCCTGCCTCGCTCCATCTCCTGGCAGCCCTCGGTGGGCAGATGGGATGAGGCAGGAGCTGGTACCTGGGAGAGGAGCAGCACCTGGAGCAGTGCCCGACGCTGCCGCTGCCAGCTCCAAGGTGGAAAATGAGCAGGATTTTGGCTGCAGAGCCAAGATGTGTGCTCCTGGATAAGGAATCTGCGGCTTTATCCCAGGGAGGTGTTCCCAGCTCTCTGCTGAGACCATTTATTCACCTCCTATGGTACATCTGTCCTTCTGAACCCGAGCACCGGGAAGGTGACCTACGGCGAGGCTGGAAGGACGATGGATCCAATCAGCAGTTTAATCATCCCTTCCTAATGGTATTTGGGGATTTCCTATTTAATCAGTAATTAATGTGCCTGGCAATTAATTCTGCAGGACTCTTGGTGCCCTGATGGATTCTGAGCAGCCCCTTTCTTACTTTGGGGGAATTCTGAGGGGTGATGAAGTTGCTGGGATGAATTGCAAGAGATATCAATTTCTTCCCTGATTCCTTCTAATTATTATGATTTTTTTTTTTTTTAATTAAAAACCAGGACATGTGCATTTCACTTTTTGGAGGACAAGGGCCAGGCAGGCAGAGGAAGGAAGGGGAAGAGAAAAGTTGTGCATTAAAAAAAGGGAAAAGGAAAACTCTTGCATTTGAGAAAGAGTTGCTGGATTTTGTCCTGCATCTCTCAGCTGTGAGATTCCCACATCCTCGAGGCACTTCCAAAGGAGATTTCCCCCCCCGTTTTCCCACCCTAAGCCCCTGTAAGGGCTGCAAGGTGTGGCCTGTGCTGTGTGTGCACTTGCTGTGCTCTGACCTTGCAAGAACTGAGCTTGGCTGTTCCTGGACAGCTCCTCGAGAGCAATCTGAGCTCTCGGTTTTATCTGTGTTAGCCTTTAATAGTGACTGGGTTAGCAGCACTGAGGAAAGGGCTCGTGGAGGAGACACAGGGCTGGGAAATGTCTGCATGGACACAAGTGCAGGAAAACCCGGGGCAGAGCTGGGCTGCTTTATCCAGGCTTTGATAAAACTCCTTCCCTGTCTCAGAGCACCTTGACCTGATCATTTGTGTTTGTGCCTGGCAACTCTGCGCCCGCTGGGGAGAGGAAATAAGCAGAGGAGGAAAACCATTAAAAATGCTTCACTTGAGCTGGAGATTGAGCCCTGCCTTGGCTTTCTGCCGGCTTCAAACACAGCAGCACAACCTCTTGTGTTTAGCCCCAAAGGAGTCTCTAATTAGTGGAGAAACTGCAAAGCTCTGAACTTGTTTGGGAGTGCTTTGGTGCAGGGCCCCCCCTGAGGTTCATTAAGCAAATTAATTGAAAGCAGTAAAATAGTTGGATGTTCAAAGTGACAGGGACCTCAGTCCCGGGGAGCGAAGGCAGGCAGGCACACACACAGAATGTGTCCTGAGAGGGGAGGAACTTCTCTCACTGCCACGCACGGAGAAAACAGGAGAAGGAAGCCACGGACGATCCACATTCCCCAAGGGAAGGGGCAGCAGCATTTCCAGCCCTGCCTGCAGCCTCTGCCAGGGGCTCTGGGTGTCCCTGGGGCAGCTGGGGGACAAGGAGCAGCCAGGTCAGTGACGTGAGGGGTGACAGGGAATGCTCCAGTGGCGCTGGTGGAGCAGGAGCCCCTCAGGAGAGGGATGGGGCTGCGGGACTGCTCCAGGAATCCCTGGGAATCCTCAGCCCCGATCCCCGCGCTGATCCTGAGCAAAGCCCTGGCACACCCCCTGCGCTTTGGAGTCCATCTCACCTTTCCCCTCTCTCGGTGCAGGTGGGGCCGGGACAGCCCGGGACAGTCCGGGACAGCCTGGGACAGCCTGGGACAGTCCGGGACAGGCCGGGACAGCCTGGGACAGCCCGGGACAGCCAGGGACAGCCCAGGACAGCCCGGGACAGCCTGGGACAGCCCAGGACAGCCCAGGATAGCCCGGGACAGCCTGGGACAGCCCGGGACAGCTCAGGACAGCCCGGGACAGCCTGGGACAGCCCGGGACAGCTCAGGACAGCCCGGGACAGCCTGGGACAGCCCGGGACAGCTCAGGACAGCTCGGGACAGCTCGGGACAGCCTGGGACAGCCCGGGACAGCCCGGGACAGTCCGGGACAGCCCAGGACAGCTCGGGGCGGTGACATTTCCGAGGCAGGGCTGCAGCTGAGCCCTGCACGGTGCTCTGTGAAATGTCACCCAAATACCTCCAGTGCCTCCGGGCCGCCGCTGCTCTTTCCGTGCCCGAGCTGCGACTGCCAGCAGTGGGCATTAAGAACCATCCAGGCGGAGTTTAAACTCTCTCAGGATGGAGGGGAAGGAGGGAAAGAGCTCCAAGCCTTGCCCTGGTGCCTCTCTGTGCTTTCCTTTGCTCCAGCTCGGCAGCTCTGGCCAGGCTGGGCTCATCCTCCTGCCTCTGGGGAGGATTCAGCCTTTCCCCGGACCAGCAGCATCCAGGAGTGAAAAAAGAATGCCTGGTGCTGTTGGGAGAGCGAGTGTGCGCCCAGAGCTCCATTTCCCAGAGCTGGAGAGGGAGCAGAGCTGTTTGTACACCCAGAATTACATGAATACCTCCTGACAGGCTGGAGCTCAGCTCCCCAGCCTGGCTCAGGTGCTGGATCCTCCTTCCTGCGAGGCATTTCTGACTCGCTGTCATCTCCTAGAGGGAAGCAGCCTGGAATTCTGGGCTCCGCGGGACTTTTGCCACGGATTTAACTGGAGCCAGAATTCCCTGGCAGTGCTGGGAGCAGGCACTGATGCCAGGGCTGTGCCAAGCATTTATTTCAGCACTTTCTGCCGCAGGAGGGGCTGCTGTGGCTCCCCAGGGAGGGATGAGGTCCATCCATGGCAAGTTCTTCCCGGATCTCAGCTGGTGCTGTGCTGGTGGTGGAGCTTTTGGCCAAGGGGGGAGAGCAGCACGTGCAGCGAGCTCCTGACACCCTTAGCAGGGAAATCAGCCACAAATCTGCCTGCGCTGGGTTTGCTCGAGTTAATAAATTCTGCTGGAGAATAAATAGATCCTAAATTACACCCTGGCCTGGCCAGAACTTTTATCTTGCCTGTCAGGACTGTGTAATATTAATTATAGCCTGCTTCAGCTGCCCTCAGGGAGAGCTGGCACATGGCTGCAGCACTCAGTTGTGACTCTTATTTGATTTTTTTTTTTTTCATTTAATCAATGCCCAATAAATCTGTAATCTCCTGAATCTGGACATCTGTGCCTCATGTATCCAGGGAGTGACCTAATTAAATTCCAGTTTAGACCATCTCAGGGTGGGGCTGGACCCTTGGATTGCTGCTTTTGTGGCATGGAAGGGGTGGGGAAATGTCCCCAGTGGGGGAAACGTCCCCAGGGAGGTTTGTGAAGGCCAGGGAGCCACCAAAAAGTGACCTCCTAAAAGTGATCATGGCACTAACTCCATCACCACAGCTCCTGCAAGGAAGTGCTGCTGTTAAACTCAGTTTAAAACAGGGCAAGAACAGGCAGAGCTCAGAATTCCCGTGCTGGATCCCCCAGCCTGGCTGGGGCACTGAGTGATGAATATTTAGAGATGCAAAAGCAGAATTTATGTAGTGCTGCCTCAGACTCGGTGTCTTAAGGACTCCCTGAGCTGGAGGGCACCTCCACAGCCTCGCCTCTGATGGTGGCTGATGGCTGATAAAAGGCCAGATGGATTTCCTGCTCTTGGGGAACACTTTATCAACCCTGACCGCGGCGATCTTCGCTCACGGCCACGAACCAGAGCATTTTATCTGCAGCTCCCTCCCTCCCTGCTCAGCCCCTGAGCCCTCAGAAGGGCCTGCTCTGGATGAAATGGATTAACAGGCCGTGCTTTTTATTCCAGATGAACAGGAGATAAATCCTGCTGCTGCAGAATGAGATTTGCTGTTTGTGCCTGGTGGTTAATACAGTTTATTTTTCCCGTGCCCCTCCCCTGAACGTTATCTGCACCACGAAGAACAGATCCCATTATTTTATATGGGATAAAATTATTTTATGGGGCGAGGATCTGCTTTGTTTGCTTTGCGCCGATCTCAACAAACCCTGGTTAATAAACGCTAATTGGCCTTAATGCCTTTAATTAATGCTGGCCGTTCTGCTGCCCCTCCGTGGCCCTGCTCGTGGCCAGAGGGTCTCCAGGGCATGATGCTCCAGGGGCAAGCATCCTGGGCCAGCATCCTGGGACAGCATCCTGGGACAGCATTCTGGGGACAGCATCCTGGGACAGCATCCCAGGAACAGAATCCTGGGCCAGCATCCCAGGGACAGCATCCCAGACCAGCATCCTGCCCAGGCAGCATTCCCAGTGCTCAGTCCCCTCCCAGGAAGGAATTTCTCCCTCAGGTTCAAGGGGATGTGGCTGTGATGATCCTTTGGGATCCCCAGAGAGCACTTCCAGCTCAAAGCTCCTGATAATTCCATGGATTCCCCTGGGTCCAGAGGCCGGGCAGGGCTCCAGGCTTCCCCTGGGTGCCAGCAGATGGCAATCCCTGCCCAGGCACGCTCTGCTCCCCTCCTGCCTGCTCCCTGCATCCAGAGGTGCTCCTGGCACTGCAGCTGGGAATGCACCCACGATGGCAGCTCCGGCAACTGGAGCTTCCAGCGGCTCCCAAGCCAAGGATTTGGTGGATCCTGAGGAGTGGAAGGAGCCTGGGGGCTCTGAGAGAGGCAAGGGGTGGTTTTTTGGGCAGGCAGGGCTGGCACCCTCCCCTGCCATGGGTAATTCCCAGCCCTGCCGCACTGATTCCAGCTCGGCTGCCTCTGGAATGTTCCTTGGAAAGGAGGAAATGCTGCTGTTTTGGGGTTTTTTGCTCTCCTCACATGCTCTGGGCAGGAGGCTCAAAGGGGCAGGAGGGAGCTTTGATGGGTTGGAGGGAAGGGGAGGAGGTGAGGAGGGGGTTTGGGCAGGTTTGGGGGGAATTCACTGCTGGGGAGAGGAGCAGCCAGGAGAGCAGTGCAGGTGTGATGGGGAATGAGCTGAGCAGGAGCTTCACCCCAATCCTCTGCTCTGACACCCAATTCCTGCATGACCTCGGTCACATCCTGAGCCTTTCCCTCCCTTTCCCACTGCATGAATTTTGCAGTAACATCTTGAAACCTTTCCTGTCTCGTTACATCAAAAGCACTTTCCAGGCAGTGTATGAGATCAGCCTTTCCTAGGACCATTATTATTTAAAACAAGCAGATATTGTGTAATTTTAAATAGTCTTGGATCATTTCCTCCTGAGAAGAATCCTCTGAACGCTTGTCCAGGTTTGGGATTTTTCCTTCACTCCTGGGTTGGGACATGAGGAGGCCCAGAAGGGGATTGAATCTCCTCCCTTTCCATCCCATCCCATCCCATCCCATCCCTCCTCTCCCTTCCCTCGGCACATTCTGCTTTTCCCTCTCGCTGTTTTTCACGGCTCGCCGGCTCTGACACCCAGGGCTGTCGTGTCTGGGAGAAGCAGATGAGAACACAGAGCAGCAAATCCAGCACTGCTTGCTCCAGCAGCTCCTGATGAACTCCTGGCAGCTAAGCGTGAATTTTTCACTCCCCTCAGCACACCACGTGCGTTTTCCCACAGCCTTTCCTGCATGAGGTGGAAAATCCCAAGCCTTACAATTATTTTGTCTCTTAAAAGTCTTTTTTTTGGAAGCAGAGCGAGGCTTCCTTCCTTCGAGTTTGTACCTCCACGCTCAGCTTTGGGATTTCAGGGCTTTGCCAAGGAAATTCAGTCCCCCCTGGGTGCTCCTTCAGTGGCTCCCTCAGTTTTTTGCTGGAGTTATGTGTGTGCAGTGCTCAGCTGAGGCTTCCCCTGCTGCAGAGGAGCACCACAAACTCCTTTTTCAAGCAGTGTTTTTATGGATGGGAGCGTGGCCTAGAAACCTCACTGAGCCCATGTTTTGTGATTTCTTAGCTCCAGAGCAGAGCTAAATCCCAATAGGAGTATTTTGAGTTCTGTTTTTTCTGGGTTTCTGTGTTCTTCTCGTGGAAGGAGAGTTTTGACTGCAGTTCTGTGCCAGGAACTGTTTTCTTGCTAAGAAAACCAGTGTATTTTTAAATTGACTTTTATTTTTGCCTGTGCCTCAAAAACACTCATGAATTTTGCAGTAACATCTTGAAACCTTTCCTGTCTCGTTACATCAAAAGCACTTTCCAGGCAGTGTATGAGATCAGCCTTTCCTAGGACCATTATTATTTAAAACAAGCAGATATTGTGTAATTTTAAATAGTCTTGGATAATTTCCTCCTGACAAGAATGAACGCTTGTCCAGGTTTGGGATTTTTCCTTCACCAAATTTCTCTTTAAAACCATTTTCAGCAGCATTTTTGGGGTTTTTCAGAGCTACCTGTCCCTAAATCCGCCCAGGAAAGAGCTGATGCCAAGACCGAGCTGTGCTTTGGGGAGATTTTGCTGCCACTGTCCCAAACTCCATCTCCACACCTCTCTTTTCCCCATCAATATTTGAGATGTCCTTTTTCCACATGCTCTGCTGGGGTCAGCCGTCCTTAATTTCAAGTTTTCCACAGTGACAGGCCCTGAGCTTGGTTATTCACATTTCTTGTGCAATTAAACCTGCAAAGTGCACCAGGACCTGCATTAAAAACATCCTGTCCATTAAAGTTGCCTGACATTTCCTCCTGTGATCCACAGCTCTTATCCTCCCAGCCCAGTTAAAATGAGAGCATTTTCTGTCTGGGAGCCCCAGAAATGATCAGCAGAAGGAAATTGTTGCTCTTAAGAGCTTTATTGCTTATTAAAGGAGGTAATTAAATGGCTCTAGGCTGAGGCCAGCGTGGCTGAGAGCACAGGCACGCGTTCCCAGGCCCGAGTGCTGCACTCAAATTAATAAAAGAATTGATGTAGACAGTGGCTGATGGCTGGGAATTGCTCTTGAGACTGTAATGAACACAGTTGCCTCCTTTAAGCTTCCTTTCACTGTAATAAAGCCAAAAATAGCTCAGGTTGACACTCGCAGCAGAGCAGCTGTTGTGCAACAGCATTGGATGGCACAGAACACCCAGAATGGATGGAGGGGTGAGGGATCCAGGCTGCTCCCTCTGAGGGAGCCAGAGGGGAGCAAAGAGCTGGAGCAGGGCAGGAGGAGCTCCTCTGAACCCCCTGAGCCTGTCTGACGTGGCTCTGTCTGACCAGACAAACACAGCAATTCTGTGCTCACTCTGCTCCTGGGTGAGCTGTGAGGGAGCCTCTGGAGGTGAGCTATGGGAGTCTGCTGTGTGTAAATCAGGGGAATGTGAAGCCTAAATGTCAGAGCAGTGCCATTCCTGATGGGTTTTCAACTTGTTCTGCAGCAAAAGGCCTTGGGGTTTGCAGTGCTGGGCTGTGCCCCTGCTCTGAAGGGAGATCTGGAGGGATAACAGAGGGGGAACTCGGGTCAGTAGAAGCTAAAGAGGCACAAAAACCTGAATTTTCCACTGCCTAACCCTCTGTGCTGAGGCATTGTCATTCCACTCTTACAGAGGTATTGTCATTTAACTCTTACAGAGGTATTGTCATTTAACTCTTACACGTGTATTGTCATTTAACTCTTACACGTGTATTGTTATTTAACTCTTATCCATAGATGGTTACTTAACTGTTACAGAGGTATTGTTATTTAATTATTTATCTCTCACCCATCTCTTGTCATTTCACTCTTACAGAGGTATTGTTATTTAACTCTTACACATTCATTGTTATTTATCTCTTACACGTGTATTGTTATTTAACTCTTATCCATAGATGGTTATTTAACTGTTGCAGAGGTGTTGTTATTTAATTGTTATTTAACCCTTACCCATGCATTGTTATTTAACTCTCACACAATCCCAGGGGAGGGAGGTTAAATTTGGAGTTTAACCTGCCAGACACCACTGGTGAATCAGAGTTGCTGTGTTTTCTTTAACTTGTGTTAATCCCATCAGAGGTTGCAAAGGTCCTGGGATTGGAGTGGCACAAAAGCAGAGCCAAGTGACCAATTTGGTTTCTCTGAATAGCATCAGCTCTGCTCTGCTGAGCAGCTGCAACACCCTGCTCAGAATGAGGCACGAGCAGGAACATGGATGTTAACCAGGTTATACAGAATATTTTGGCTTTCTGCTGTTCAGTGGAACATAAATTTTGCTGTAGTTCAGTGACTTGATTTGCTGCCTAATGAAGGTCTCAGCAATGAGGAATCCAAGCTCTGAGCTGGCACAGCTTCACCTGGTGGGGTTTGTGCCCACGAGACAGAAAGAGGAGTTAACAAAACCCCTGGAGGATTGAGTAGGAGCCTGGAAAGACTCCTGGAAGGAGTTTAAAGAGTGTTTAAAGAGGGTGAACTCCTGCAGGAGCTTCTGAAGGGAAGAGGAGCTGCTGCTGATAAAAGGAGAGGATCAGCCAAGTGCTCCAGTGATCACACACAGGCTGGAGCAGGAATTCCTCTCACCCCAGGGCCGAGGAAATCAGCTCCTCATGCTGACAGTGCCTGCTGCTGGGAGCTGACTCTGGATATTCCTTACTGCTCTGCTGTTCCCCACTAATCAGAGGGGATGGAGCACCAGAAACTTGCACAATCTCCTGATAATGTGATAAGGGAGGAGCTCTGAGCAATCAGATTTTTTAGCAGTGCTCAATGACAGCTTGTGACCCCAAGGGATTACACACCAGCATTTCCTTGGCAGCAGCTCCATGGCCCCCCTTCAAAAAGTCCTGATTTACTCCAAAATTAGGTCCACTACGAAGTGTAAAGATATTTTTCAGTGAGGAAAACCCTGTCTGGCAAAAACCAGGGCCCTTCCTTGGAGATGCATTAGATTTCAGTGCTTAGGTTGAAGGTGGTAATAGCAAAGTTTCTCTATAAAAGCCTCACTGCAGCAACATTTCAGCCTGAAGAAGCCAATCCCATTTTATCCAGAAGCTCCTGGGATTGTTTGGAATCTTGCCCTGCATTGCAGGTGGTGAATAATGGGAGCAAGGCCAAAGGATCCTAAAGCCTCTGCCTTGGGAAATCCTATTTAATGGGCATTGACAATCAGTGTTTCAGCACCCACCTCCCCGGGGGGAGGCAGAGCACAACAATCATCCCGGGGTGCANAACAATTTCAGCACCCGCCCTCGGTGCAGCCCCCCGGGGGGAGGCAGGGCACAACAATCATCCCGGGGTGCATTTACTGCTGCTCCCCAATAATTTATGGGAGGCAAAGCTCAGTCCCAGGGCTTGGAGGGATGCTGTGCTGGGTGAATGCACCCAGGTCAGGAGCAGAGCCAGCTCCAGCACCTCGTGGTAGCAGCTCTGAGCTGTTTCTGCTTTCCCTCTCACCAGGAGAGGAAAACTTGGGAATAATTGAGTTTTTGTCACCCCTTGGCAGGAAATGGCCTCAGAGGTGCTGCCTGAGGACGCTGTGCCTGCAAGGGGAGCAGAGAGGGAGCTGTGGCCACCCCTGGCCTCGGCTGAACCCCCAAAACTGGAGATCAGCCCAGCTGGGAGGTGGCAGAGCAGAGCCCTGGGGTGCTCCCCCCGTGCCTGCTGGTGCTGAGCTGACTGCAGGCTTGTGTCACATCTCAGTAATTCCAGGCTCTGGAAGAGTGGGAGTGGATGTGGCAGGGCTGGGAGGAGGCTGAGAGGAGCTGCCTTTAATTTACCCCAGAGGGAGGAGGGAGAGAGGCTGAAAATAGCGAGGAGAAGCCAAGCAGGGCAGGGATGGAGAGGGGAATCCCTGGGAATGCACGTCACCGGAGCTGGGAGTGCTCCCAGTGCCTCGGAGCTGCCTGCACAGAGGGGAGATCCTGGGTGGGAAATCACCTCTAAACTCTGGGCTCACCATGATCCCTGAGTCACATCTGCTTGGAGAGCCCCTCACGGACACAGCAACAACAGAGTGGGAGAAAAACCTCTCCCACAGCAGCTCCTGGAGCGAGACACTGAGTGACTGAGCTGGGGACACGTCCTGGGGGTGGCAGGGACAGGAGGGGATGAAGCCAGGCAGGGATGCACACACAGGTGACTGCAGGAGTGCAGAGGTGCCCAGCACGGCTCTGGGGGAGGTTTGGGGACAGGGGGAGGGCAGGAGGAATGTGGAGGGATGGGAGAGGTGGAGTGTGAGGGTCAGAGCAGGGAACAGCGTGGGCACAAAGCCTGGGGACAAAAGCAGCTGCTCCCCTGGCACAGCCCAGGCTGAGCTCCTGAGTGTGAGCCACGCTTGGCAGTCCCCTCCTGGAGCAGCAGGAGAAGGGATGGACACGTCCCTTGCCAGGAGTGGTAATGCTGGAAAGCTCTGAAGCCTCCAAAGCACAAGGAGAAGATGCTGGGAGCTTGCAGGGAAGTGCTCTGGAGGTGCTGGACACCTTTTCTGGGGTCTGGCCCTGCTGCACACGGGATCTCCAATCTGCGGCCACCCCCCATGGAATCCCCATCCCCATGGAATTCCCATCCCCGTCCCCCCGGGGCTGCTCCAGCCTGTCCCACCCGCCCAGGTGGGTCACACCCTGGTTCCTGCCACATCCCCCCCGCCGGCCCCAAAATCAATCGGCGGCTGCTCCCTGCTGCGTGTTTGTGCTGGGCCCGGAGATCAATGCAGCTCACTTGGCTGAATCCACTTGGGGAAGGAATTTAGAAGAACGAAAAACGCGTCGGTGATGCTCGGTTTAGCTCGTTGCTACGCGACACCGTGCGGTAACCATGGCAACGCCCAGCGGCGCCGGGTACAGCCCATTTTTGGGACAGAAAACGGGAATTGGGATCCTGGGGGCTTCTCCACACTGCTGTGAGGATGGGCTCGGCAGCCCGAATTTGTCCCAGTGTCCTGTGGGTTTGCTTTTGCAGCTACAACTCGGGGTTGTAGTTATTCCTTCACAAAAAGCGGAATTTTCCTGATTGTCAGCCTTTGGATTAATAAACCCTGGACAGAACAGCAACAAAACTGCAGGGGAGCCGAGCAGGAGGTGGTTACACGGAGCTGTGCTGTCCTGAAAGCAAAACAGCAGATTTGCTCTGGGATTTTCCTGGCGAGGGGAAGGGAATCGTGTCCTTGTTCCTGCAGGGTCAAAGCCATCGAAACTGCCACAAATAAACACTGCCTGCCCCGAACGGCATCGGGTCCTTATTGCTTCTGCCGGGGAAATGGCCCCAAAAGGAAGGAGAAGTGGGAAATCAGGGATGGGAATGAGGTCAAAAGTGGGAAATCAGGGATGGGAATGAGGTCAAAACAAGGTGGTGTGGAGCTGGCGCCAGCTGGGGAGCCGCGGGGGGCTGTGCCAGGAGCTCTGCCTCCCCCTGGCCTCCAGGGAAGGTGGCTGGGTGGCAGTGGGTGGGTGGCTCAGTCAGCTCTTCACAGGCTCGCTCCTTTCCACCTCTGACCAGAGGAGTCTTCTTTGCATCCCTTTGGAACGCGGCGCCTGCCAGGAGCAGTTCCGGGCACAGAGTGTTCCCGAGGATGTCACAGGTATCCCTCCAGCCCCGAGGATGTCACAGTTATCCCAGCCTCGAGGATGTCACAGTTTCCCCTCCAGCCCCGGGGATGTCACAGTTTCCCCTCCAGCCCCGAGGATGTCACAGTTTCCCCTCCAGCCCCGAGGATGTCACAGTTTTCCCTCCTCCCTGCGCCGGCCAGGGAGCGCTCCTGCTCCAGAGCTCTCTGCTCCCCTCGCAGGGATGCAGAGCCCAGAGCACAGCGAAGCCCCAGGGACCAGCTGGAGCCGCTGCTGCAGAGGAGATAATGAAAGAGCTTGCGAAGAAAAAGCAGCTTTGGGGAAGAAGGAGCGCGCACGGGAGTAGGAGGCTTGGAGTAAAATATGATAAATGTTTGGGATTAAGCACTAAAGGCAGAAGGAGAGAGTGATCTGGATGGTTCCAGAGGAGTGGGAGTGACTGGCTGTCCATCTGGAGCGTTGGAGGGGGCTGAAGGGAGCCTGTTGCTGTCGGCAGTGCAGATGTGCCGGGAGAGGGCTGGAATGAGGATGGGGATCCCAAAACCTGCCAAAAGCTGGGAGCAGGGAGGGATGGGACTGCTTCAACCACTCAGATCTGCCGGCTGCGCTCAGAGCAGCTCCTAGATTTTACTCTGCTTTGCTTTCAAAGCCGTCGTGGGAGGGGAGCTCCGGAGCTGAGAGCAGGAATCGCCCTCCGGAGGAACTCAGAGCCCGCAGCTGCACTCCAGATGCGGAGCTGAGCGGGAGCAGGAGGAGCTGCGGGGGGAGCCCCGAGCCGGGCAGGGGAGGTGTTCCCTGGGCTGGGACAGAGCCGGGGCTGTCCGTGGTCACTCCCGGCCAGCACTGACCGCTCCAGCCCCGGCAGAGCTCGGGCACATCCCGATCGCAGGGAGGACAGGTGCGGGGTTGCTAAGCAACACCACGATCCTGCCGCAGCATCCCTGCCTGCATCCCTGCCTCCCTCTGCCCAGGCACAGCTCCCTCCCCTCCCCGGAGCCCTCCCAGCCCTCCTGGCTTCTCTCTCCTCGGAAAAGCCCAAGCAGGGAGCAGCTCTGGGGCTGGGATGGTTTTTGGGGTTTGGGAGCTGAGAGAGCAGCAGGAGCTGCAGGGGTGTGGGCGTGGAGCTGAGCCTGGGAAGGGCACGGCCTGATTTTCCTGGGAAAAACTGGGATAAACCCAGGCAGCACCTGGAAAGCTTTGTCCCCTTTGTCTGTGAGAACGAACTGCACTCAAGAGTTCATGAAGTGCCTTCTAATCCATAAAATCTGTCAGTGGGACACTGAGAGCTCGTCGGGAGCAGCCCTGGCTGAGCAGGGGACAGTCAGGTGTGTGTCCCCAAATCGCCAACCCCTGCCATGGCATCCCTCCCCTCCTCCCCTCCCTGCGGGGGCTGGGGTCACCATCCCCTGCCCACAGTGTCCCAAAACTGCACAGGATGGGCCTCAGCAAGAAATCCAGCCTGGTTTAAGGGACAAGAAGGGAATTCAGGACACGAGGCAGCCCAGGATAGCTGGGAAGGTGTGTGGGAGGACTGAGAGTCACAGAACTGCTACTCCTTTCCTTTTTTTTTTTTAATGGCAGATGATATTTAGTCATTCACTTTTATTCCAACTGTAATTTTTTTTAATTAACTTTGAAGGAAAATTGTTTCTGAGGTGTTCATTCCTCCACAGAATTCCAGCCCAGCAGCCTCACTCTCTAAATTCAGCTCCCCCAGGGGATTTGTGTTTGTGGGGTGTGATTCTCTCCAGAGAACATTCCCAAAGGGAAGCAGCCACAGGAAATACTCCAGGCAGTTACAAAACCATTTCCACAACAACAACAAAAGCAATTCCAGCCGAGGAGAGCTGGCCCTGGTACTTAAATTATTGAATTATTTCTGTGAGTAGGGAGCTGAGCACTGATTTCAGCTTTAATGCTGCTTTTCTCCTCTGTTTTGTTTGGAATTCCAAGTTGGGGAGACATTTGTGGGCTCTCCTTCATTGCCAGGTTTCACAGGGCCCTCCCCTGTGTGCTTGTGCCTCACCACAACTCCCTCTTAATGTGAGGTTTGTGCTGAATAAATAGTGCCTGGCTATTTGATTTCATTTTTTTCAAACACATTTGTGATGACAATAAATTAAATTGCTTTCTGATGTTTGACAAATATAATTTTCAGGGTGGGTTTTTTTTTTTCTTATTTTTTTTCTACCAACAAAGATTGCAAATAAAAAAAAACCCAAAACCCAACCAGTCATCAACTCCAGAAAGCAAGAAAGTGCATTTATCAACAGAGTGAAATTAGATACCTGTCAAAATACATTTGTCCTCAAAATAACTATTCATACACTTCATTTTCCTGCATAAATAGATACTCATCTGCTCTCCTCTGCCTGTCATTTGTTGCTCACAAGCCAGCACTGGCTGTGGGAGGGAAATATTTAAAGATGCTTCCAAAGCAATGGGCAGGCTGGGTTTGTAATTTCTGCCTCTGGCTTCCTCCGCTTCATTATGAGCGCGAAGGGAAACATCTATTTAAAGTCAATCAAATCAAACTGCCTTCCAAAACACGAATTCCTGGCTGCACCCCTGTCTGGGCTCTCTCACATGAGCAGGTTTTGGTTTCCCAGGCAGGGCAGAGCTCCTTGGGGTGCTCAGGGAGATCCAGGGGGGGTTAGGGCTCTGGAATTGGAGCATTTGAGGTCCTTTCCAGGAGTTCTGGATGCTCCCAGGTCTGTTCTGCTGGATTTCTTTGGAGGCTTTGGTGAAAGACCAAATTAATTACTTCCCAGGGCTGCAGGGAAGGTCACCCATCCTCCCTCTGTGAGCATCCTCCTTCCTTAAAACACTGGAGCTGTTTCCAGGTGAAAATTCCCACTGGAAACCAACTGCCTGTGCAGCTGGGCAGGGAGAGCTCTGAGGAGATGGCAGGGAAATATCACAGTAAAAAGCTGCTGCTGGTGTTCCTACCTAGATCAAAACCCTGAAGATCCTNGGGGTTAGGGCTCTGGAATTGGAGCATTTGAGGTCCTTTCCAGGAGTTCTGGATGCTCCCAGGTCTGTTCTGCTGGATTTCTTTGGAGGCTTTGGTGAAAGACCAAATTAATTACTTCCCAGGGCTGCAGGGAAGGTCACCCATCCTCCCTCTGTGAGCATCCTCCTTCCTTAAAACACTGGAGCTGTTTCCAGGTGAAAATTCCCACTGGAAACCAACTGCCTGTGCAGCTGGGCAGGGAGAGCTCTGAGGAGATGGCAGGGAAATATCACAGTAAAAAGCTGCTGCTGGTGTTCCTACCTAGATCAAAACCCTGAAGATCCTGGATACCACATGAAAAACAACTTTGCAGCACAACCTTGAGGCCAGTGGGATTTAGAATCTGATGTGGTTTGGATCCAACTTTTATAAAGGTAAAAAATGGTTAAAAATCCCCTGCCTGCTGCTGAAATTTGGGAGCTTTGCTCTCTCCATTTCTTCGCATGGCAGAGGTAGCTCTGGCAGGCAGTTCCTGGAGGAGAGGAGCAGATCACTGGCACGTCTGTCTGAAGTGTGTGGACTGGGTTTTAATTTGTCAGTCCCAGCCCACCGTGAGGAGCTGCTAATAAAATCTCCTCTCTTGTTAAGCCTTGCAGGCCGAGCAGGGCACATCTGAGAGCGCTGCGGATGAAAGAACTTTTCTTTGAGCGAAGGAGAAAGCACGGGTTTGAAAGCCAGCACAAGCAACAACACTCATTAGCATCTGCCTTTCTTCTGGGAGGGCTCTGGGGGGGAACGTGAGCTGTTTAACAGCAGCTCTATCAAAGGAAGTCGCTCTCAGCTCGGCAGAACATGGCTCGTGACAAAGTCGTGGTGTCACCGAACACCTGCGGGGGCAAAGGGCCCCACTGTGCCCAGCAGCACCCCCAGCTCTGCTCCCCAGCTCCCAACAGCTCCTCTCACCCCGCTGGGAATGCAGCCCAGGCTGCTCATTCCCTCACCTTGCTCCAGGTTTTACCTCTCTGCTGCAATCAAGGGAGAAGGGCGGGAGAGGAGCTGGGGAGAGGAGCTCAGCATCCTCCCAGTGCGCTCCATCCCCGATCCCTGCCTTGCTCTGGAAGCTTTCCCAGCCTCTCCTTGCCCAAGTGCTCTGTGTTTACCTGCTCCAGGCACCAGCAAGGACTGTTCTGCCTGCATTTCCCTCCCTTCTCCCCGGGACAGTTCCGTTCCCAAATTTGCTTTTCAGTGGGAAAAGCGCAGGTGGGAAGGGAAACTGTGCCCAAGCCTGGGTGTCCCCTGAGTCCCAGGAGCTTGGACACATCCACACCCAACCCCAAACGTGCAAAGCTGAGCCTGGGTTAGTTCTGCAGCCTGGAGGTTCAAATCTGGGCAGAGCCTGGAAAATATTCCAGAGGGTCTCCTCAGCTCCAGAGGGTGCTGAGCCCCCCAGCACGTTTCTGGGGTGCAGAGAGGGGACAGGGCACATCCCAGCCCCAAATCCCACTGGCTGAGCCCCCCCTGAGAGCTCAGCCTTGCCCTGCAGAGGCGGAGGAGCAGAGCAGCGAAAGTCTCGTTAAATCTGCAATTTGGAGCTGAAATATCCTTTATCAGAAATTTATAACCCATTTAAAATGAATCCATTCAGGGCCCAGCGAGGGTCCTGGCTGAGGGAGGAGATAATTCCCCAGGTTTATTTATACAGTTTGATAGCTTTTTATGCCAGGTTAGTAAAAAAGAGTCTGTGCCAATAAAATACTTTGTCTGCTTGTAAAACTCGGGAGGGTTTTATCTGTGCTGCTGAATGGTGCTGCCTTTGAGCCTTCTGTGGGATCTGGGGGGGCAGGAGAGAACATTTGTTCAGCCTCTCTTCCCAGCATCCCAAACCATCCCTTGGCATCCAAGCCATCCTTGAACTGCTAATTTGGGTGTAAAGAAAGCTTGAACTCACTGATGGAAGAAAACCCATTAAGGTCTAATCAAACATTCCTTCACCTTTCCGTCACAAGGATATCATCAGGGAATAAAGGAGATGTTGGGCCCTGGGTGAGATTTTCCCTAATCTGAGGCTCCTTCTCAGCTCCTCAGATCCAGGGATTGTTGGTTTGGACTGAAATTCCCTGGATTTTCTCCTCACACTCATCCACTTCACTGCCCAGCTGGATGAGGCTCTGCTTTTGATACCCACTAAAAGGTGCCGAGCAGCATCAGTGGTTTCTTTGTCCTTGTTAAGAAGAAGAAAACCAAGTGGAAGAGGAAGAACCCAAAACTCTGAGCCCCACAGGGCAGTTTTAGTCTTGGTTTTCTGTGCTAAGCTGTCCCCAGGCTGAGTTTAGTGCTGGTGTAATGATGGTGAGGTAATAACAGCAGCTCTAACAGCTCAGATTCGATTGGAATGCAATTCCTGCTGCAAAAATATCATTACTGTGGAATTTACTGTGTTACTGGATAACACTGGGAAGTCCTCTGCAGAGTGGAGCGTCGGGAAAAGGCAGCAGAGGTGATGCTGCTGCTTAATTTTGAGACCCACACCTGCCAGGCACTGCTGTGGCACCCAGGAATGGTGCTGGAAACTCACATTCTTGGAAAAACATCAGAAAAAATTCCCCTCTGGAACGGGAGAATTTCACCTGGGAGGGAATGTCCTGCCCAGCAGCTGCTCCTGCATCTTCTGCCCCAGGAAAAGACCCGAAAGCCTGGGAATTCTCTGCGAGGATTCTCTGAAGATAAAGGCTGTAGGTGTGTTAGCAGCAGCAGCAGAGAGAATGGGAGACAGGGAATGTGTAATTTGACATGCTGTTCTGTGCGGGTTTCATTCACTCCTCGCCGAAAACAGAGGATTAAGGGCAGCGTTTATCAGGCACGCAGAGGAAAATAAGGTGATCAAATCAGAGCTTTCCCCTCGCTCAGAGCTGCGGGAGCAATCACAGGAACACAGAGCCTGAGAGGAGCTTTGTGCGAGCACAATGGAGAGGAGAAAGGAAACTCCGGGGGGAAAAAGAGGAGCTGGAGGGAGAGACGGCGACAGGGGGAGCAGGAGGAGGAGGAGCAGGAGGAGGAGGAGCAGGAGCAGGAGCAGGAGCAGGAGGAGCAGGAGCAGGAGCAGGAGCAGGAGCAGGAGCAGGAGGAGCAGGAGCAGGAGCAGGAGGTGCAGGAGGAGCAGGAGGAGCAGGAGGAGCAGGAGGAGCAGGAGGAGCGGCAGGAGCTACGTTATCGATGGATCAAAGGATCACCGAGGGATGATCCTTATCTCCTGATAAGGGAGAGCAGGGCGGCGCTGGGATGGAGGAGTTAGTGCAGGGAAATGGGGATAAACCCCTCACAAAGGATGGGGACCGTGGTGGGGAGCGGGGACGGGGCTGCCACGGGGATGGGAAGGCTCTGGGCACTGGAGATCTCGATTTTCTGGGATTTCTGGGATTTCTGGGATCCTGGTGGTGTGAACCTTGCGGGTGATGCTTCCCCTGAAGAGGCCAAAGCTGAAAGTGGCTCGTGGAAACAAAAGGGATAGACTGCCCCTGGCTGCCTGTTTTATTTACAGTTTCCTGCCCTTCCTATATTGCTTTTACCCCCTGATTGAAATCCTCTGGCACCTTTGATGGAGTCGATTTATCAAGGCCTGAGACGTTCCTGGCACTGAGCACCTGGCAGTGCTTGGGAGGACAGAATCCAGAACTATCTGCTGCCTTTCCAAATGTGCAAGAATTTCTGAATCCTCCCTTTCTCCCATTCCAGGCACTTGGTGTCCTGCTAAATCCTGACTTTACTGTAATCTCAATGATTAAAGAAAAATTTATAGGCAGTACAATGGGAGCGAAAGTTAAAATATAATGAGCTCCAACACTGCTATTTTTTGTTCTGCAAACCATTCCTTGCCATCCATGCACCCTGGAAAGAATCCAGGGAAATGCAGTTGGTGTAATGAGCTACAATCTTTAACCGTGGAGAGCAGTCAGCCACGGAGCAAAAGCTAACAACATGCCAGTTATTTTCACCACCTCCAACATGGAATTGGGAAATAAAAGCATGAGGGTGGTGAAAATATTCAGGCAAGTCCCAAAAGGGAAGCAGGGCGAGGCTGTTGGTGGCGAGGATTTGTGTTTTACTACAAAATAAATGTGGACTGGGTTGGCATTAACAGGCACGGGGATGTGCTTTGTCCTTCCAGAGGGGGAATGGGGTGCCTTGCTTTGGAAATGTCTCAAGGAAAAATTCTCCTTGGATACTGAGGGAAGGCTGATGTGAACAGAGAGGGGAATGTGAGCAGAGAACGTGAGGAGATCTGCAGTCCCTGTGCAGTGACAACTTGGCAGGCACTGATAATAAGGGGGAAATTCAGTGTACAGACAGAGCAGCTCTCCCCCAAAGGTGTTTAGGGAGGCAGTGACATTTCACAGGCTCCGTGGTGCCAGCAGAGCCATTAAAAGTTGTTTATCATGCAGGCTCATCCCTGTCCTAGGGATCTGGGGGCAGCCATTCGGTTTCCACGACAATTTAATTTCAAGGTGCTGAGCTCCCCTCGCAGTGTTGTGTTGATTTGCCTGCCTTGGTCGAGTGTCTTGTAATGGCTCCGAGAGAAAGAACCACGAAAGGCTCTCCCTGAAGAGTCTCTGCCGGTTCTGAGCTCAGAGAGAGCCTCTGAGTTATTGATGAGAGGAAAAGGAGCCCTCAGGAAAGGTGTAGAACACCAGTTCTGCTCCAGGAGAACTGGGATGAGTCCAATCGTGAATGGTCTGAGAATGGTGATTCCTACAAAATTTTAACTACAAATTCCTGTAGTTTTAAGATCTTAACTGTCCAGAGAGTCACAGAATGGTTTGAGTGGGAAGGACCTTAAAGCCCCTCCAGTGCCACCCCTGCCATGGCAGGGACACCTTCCCCTATCCCAGGCTGCTCCCAGCCCTGTCCAGCCTGGCCTTGGGCACTGCCAGGGATGCGAAATCACAGAAAATTAAACTTTGTTTGTTACTGCATTAACATATTACTTTTTCCTGCCCTGTTCTCATTTTCCCCTTCAGGTGAGTGGAGGCCACAGGTAAATTCTGACACTTTAGGGAGCTCAGCGAATTCCTTATCACAGCTTTGGGAGCTGAATTCCCCCAACAAATGCACACTTGTACTGCCTGGGAGCAAAAGCAGGGCGAGCCAGCCCGCAGTGCCAACACGCTGCTTGCTATAAAACTCCTTTTTTCCACCTATTAAAGTAATCACTATAATCAATCTCCCTGGTGCCAAAGCAGGAGGATCCTTGTAAAACCAACTCCGAGCAGAACAACTGCTGCACACGGGATAAATATTGCTGGGAATGGCTCAGGATGGGGATGAGCAATGGCAATTACCCACACATTAAAGGGTGGTTAAACTGACGTGTGTCGTGGCATGAATCGCGCAAGGAACAGCTTTAGGTGGATATTGAGGAGGAATCCTTCCCCGGGAGGGGCTGGGATGGAATTCCCAGAGAATCCATGGCTGCTCCATCCCTCAAAGTGTCCAAGAACAGGCTGGAGCAGCCTGGGGTAGTGGAAGGTGTCCCTGCTCATGGCAGGGGATGGCACTGGATGGGCTTTAAGGTCCTTCCAACCCAAACCATTCCAGGATTCTGTGTCTTGCTTCTAAGGAGCAGCGGATGTGCAGCAGAGCAGATGAGAGCCCTGCGCTCTGAGGAAGGAGGTGGCCGTGGGACAGAGGGATCACTCTGGTGTCCCAAAATCATCTGGATTCTGGTGGGATGGCACCTGGGGGACAGTCAATGGGATGGATTCCATGGCAGATTTAAAAAGAAGGAGGAATAAATGACCTCCATCCCTCGTTCGGCTCCAGCAAGAAGCAAACACCTCAAATCTCCCACCTGGGGCCAAACACTGGGGCAAAAGCAGAGGGGAAAGGGGCAGCTGGGAGGAGAGGGAACATTCCAGGCTGCTCCCTTCCAAGTGATCCCCAGGGATCCAGCAGGGCTGGGCTGGTGGCAGGAGGAGCAGTGGGACAGTCCCTGCCCAGGGATGGGCTGAGCTCGGCTCCTTCACATCCCAAATGAGCAGGGAAAGGAGGGAATGCGATGCTGACAATTTCCAGGCCATTAAATCCCACTGGAGCCGTGTCTGAGGTGCTCTGGGAGGTGCAGCTCAGCTCAGTTCAGCTCAGCTCTGCTGTCCCTGCCCTGCTCCAGGGGCAAAGGGATCTGCCTGGCCCTGGGCATCAATGACCCCACATCGTCTGAAAGCCAAACTGGCAGGAGACAGAAAAACCACTGTTTTCCCCCTCCTCTCCTCTCTTTTATTAGCCTCTAAATAATTAACAGGCGGATCCTGCTCCGTGGCTGCTGCTTTGCAACCCAAGTGGGCCCTGGAGCAGATGAAATCCATGAGTTGCCCATTCCCAGTTCCCTAGCAACGAGCCGAAGCAGGGAAAGGCTCTGGGCCTCGGCACAAGATGTTAAAGCAATTAATATTCATCACCGATGGCTCCCTGCGCTGGAAAGAGCAGCCCTGGTGCAGGGATGGGGCTCGGGGAGGGAGGAAATCCTGTTAGTCTGAAAACAAGGGGGCACAAAGGGAACATCTCAAAGTGGGAAGAGGGAAAATAAGGCTTTGTGTGGCACGATGTCGGGTGAGAGGTGCTTGGAAAACATGGCTTTGAGGGTTAAATCGTGATTCCAGGCGATCCTGCCAAGCTGAAGGACTCTGTGCAGTTCAAACCAAGCTCAAAAATCAGATTTCTTCAGCTGGCTGCAGATCCCACACGTGGCTGGGGGCCTGGGCTGGGGATTGAGTTGTTCCACGCTGTGGCAGCAAATAAATGAAGGTTTAGGGAGGTTTTTTTCAGCAGCCGGAGGTAGATGGAGAACTTTGGCTGTGGAAAACACAGCTGGGCTGGGGGCAGGAGGGTGAGGCAGCACAGAACCAACCCTGGGTTAGAACAGTAAAAGTCAGAGAAGTAAAGTCACCTGTGTGGTGGAGAGGGACAAATAAATGGTGACAGCAGCCAGAGTGAGCAGGGAGAAGGTCACTGAGTGTCCAAGGGGGGACAGGAATGGCAGGGAAGGAAGGGCTCTGTGTGCTGCACGGTGTCCCCAAAATTCTGCACGAAAATTCTCATCCGAAATTATTTGAACTTGAATTAGCCAAGAATTATCTTGGCTGCTACAGGGAAATCTCCCTGCTCACCCTGCTCTGGATAACCCAACTGAGAGGTGCATTTTCCTTCCCTACTAAAGATTGGAGGGATTTTTTTTTCCACCAGAATGAGAAAATTGGGGCATTACAATGTTAAAAGCCAACCAAAGAACTCCCTCGAGGATGTGCTTGCAGCACTTCGGTTTCACACCATTTTTAGTGGATGAGAAGCAACTTCAGATTTCCTCCGGATGCAATGAATTCTCTGCCAGGAGACCAGGTTAAAACACACTTAATTGACCCCTGACTCATTAATTGTTTAAGGAGGAAGATAGCAACAGATTCAGAATATTTAATTACCCGCTGAAAATTCGGCAGCGAGTTAATTACCACGTAACATTTGCCTCTCTAACAAACACTTCTTGAGACGGGGTAAGCAAGGCAACAATAATTGTAACAATTAATTAGAAATTAAACTGATAATGGCTACAGCTGCTAACAATTAGAGCTTAATTATGTCAAGCACTTTAACCGTTGGAAAAGGACTGGAGGCTGGTGGGAGGTGCAGGTAGGAGAGGATAAATAATGAGCTCCACCCATCCCCATATTTGGTGCCATGAGGTTTTTTGGGAAGCAAGAAGTTCCAGGTTAAGGCTGGGAATTCTGTTATAGCTAAATCAGCAAGGATTGGGAAGAGTTCTGTTTAAAATTTATGTGTTTATCAACAATTATCCATGTTTGGAAGACTTTAAGCCCTCAGGTTTTAGGGGACTGTTGGTATTTTTTCCTTCATTTTAATGGGAAGAGGAGTTTTCAAGAGGCTTTGCTCAATGCAAAAGCTGCCCTTTCTCAATGCTTCGTTTCTTCTTGGTTTGGAAAATAAAATAATTTCATGCTTTAAATGCTTTGGGCCTCTGGTTGCTTCTGAAACTCAGTGGTGAAAAAAGAAGGAAGATTTGGCACTTAAAGACAGCAGAAAATTCTTGTTGCTGCTCAGCTGTGTGGTGTTCCCCTGAGGCTCTGCCCGGACCTTTACCTGCATTTTGAGGAGGAGAAATTCGCCTGTTTTGTGTTCCTCGGGCTGTGCCAGGGCAGGAATTCTTCCCCTGCACAGCCCAGGAGTTTTCCCTGTCAGCAGAGGGAATATTCCAGGCTGGAGGTGCCAGGGATGCTCTGAGGCTGAATTTGCTGCAAGGAAAAGGCGAGGCCAAGGCTCAGGTGTGTTACCTGGGGTGAATTCCAGAGCATCCCACAGACAAAACATCCAATAATGGTGACACCCAGCAGTTCCAGGGACACAAATCATCACGGGAGCTGGAAATGAAAGGATGTGGGACCTGCTGGCTCTGTCCCGGTGAGAGGCTTTGCTGCTCAGCAAGGTTTGGGTGTGAATTCCTGGAGTTGGGAGCATCCCTGCTGCGAGTTTTGAGGGAGGACAGAGGCTGCTGAGGTTTCCTGCAGGTTGTGGATGCTCTGGCTGCCAAAATCTTGGTGTTTGTGATGGGGGAAGCCAGGGAGGGCAGGGGTTGGGTCACTCAAGGCTTGGACTGAAGTGTGAGGAGCCAGAGGATTTTATATCCTGCTCAGGAATTCTCTATTTTGGGGTCTCTTGGTGCTTTTTGCCATAAAAATGGGTCTGTATGATGTTGTGAGACCATGGAGTCCTTCCTGCTGGTCCTCATGTAAAAACTAATGTAAAATGTAAAAACTTTGAGTTTTTCTGTTTCTTGGGATCCTGACATGTTCTAGGGCAGCCATTCCATGAAGATGGTCCCTGCCTTCCTTCCCACCTCGCTTCTCTTGAACAGGGCAGGTGCCAGGAGTATAAAAGATGAGTTTTCCCACTTTTTTCCCCCCTGTGGGTAACAGTGAATTTTTCACTGCAGCATCTCTGGTAGGCAAAACATAACTTTAGACTTATTTGGACTCAGGGGTGACCTTGAGGTGTTGTCCCCTGCCTTGCCCCACATTGTGGTTGCCCACTTGCTCTTCCCTTCCCAAATCTCAGCCTGCCCCCAGCCCCTGGTTGTTTCTGGAGCATAATGAAGCCTGGACTTTGCCAGCACGAGACAATGCAATGTAATAATTGGAGCTGTAAAACCCATCTGTTGGAGCACACGGAGTTTTTTTCCACGATGTGGAAATGCTTTTGCTTTCCATTTATATTTAAATCCTGCGCCTGGGGAGAGAAAACTTTCTCTCAAAGCAGCAGAGCCTCTGGAAGGAGGGAGGAAAGGCACAGGAACTGTTCAGGGCTCAGGGGCAGGCTGTGCACCCAGCTGGGTCTGCACCTAGAGGAGGCACAGAGCTGTGGCATTCCCGAGGTTTGCACTGAATCCTGCTGGATTTGCGGGAATTTGGAGGCCAAGTTTAGTGGTGTAGGTGGACATCAATTATTGCTGCTGCCATGTGCAGGTCCTGGCTCTGCTAGCCTTGCTCTGTCCCATCTTCATCCCAGTTTGAGGAAGTGAAAATCCCAGGGATGTTAAACCGCAGGGATGTGACTCCTCCTCAGGTGCAGTTTCTCATTTAAATCTCTTACTACATGAAATACCTGCAGGTTTGTGCCATCCCACCCACACTGCCCCTCAGCTGTGTGGCTCAGGGGGTGACTTTGCCCTTCCCCAGGTGCCTGCTCTGTGCCAGAACTGAACCAATTTGGCTGCAGGGCTTGGCCAGGAAGGACCTGGTGAGGAATTCCAGGGTCAGGGGGCTGCCAGGGAACAGCTGCCATGCAGGGTGTTGGGCTGCAGGTCGTGCCAAACTCCATGTTCAGCCTGGTTTTCCTGGCAATAACCCCATTCCCTGCCTGCACCAGTGTTCCTTGCAGCATTGCTTTGTTGCTTTGGCTGCGTTTGCCTATTTTAGGATAAAAAATGACCCCAACACCTTTTATTCTGAAGTCTCCTGCACAAAGCACCAGCCCCATCTTAGAGAAGGCAGTTTGTCAGTGCTGGGCTCCAGAGGTGCCTGGTGCATCCAGCTTTTTATTTTTAGTGGAGGAAGCCACACGTGGCTCTTGCTGCTGTTCAGGAGACAGATCCATCAGCAGGCAGACAGGTGGGAGAGGGAAATGTGGAGATGTTCTCCCCACGTGCCGAGGCAATCAGCAGGAAGATATTCTGGGAGCTGGGATGTGCTTGAAGGACAAAAAATCTGGAGGAACAGAAACTAAAAAATCCCTGTGTGGCTGTCAGATTGGTCTGGGAGAAAAAAAACCAAACCAAATGCAATTAAAGCCCATCAGGTTTTTGAGCAGTGGTTTATGAGCTGGAGAGGCTGCAGCAGCTCTCCCCTCTCCAGAGATGCTGCAGTAAGATGTCAAATCTGCACTGAGGCACCCTCAGTGAGGAGGAGATGGAGTCTGCAGGGCAGCTGCTTGTGATTCTGGGAGATCTGAGCGCTGGAGCACCAGGAAATAAATAAATTAATTCATCTGCCTCAGTGCAGCCAGGCAGGAGGAGCAGGGAGGTGGCAGCACGTGGAGACTGCTCTCTTTAGCAATTACCTGGGTCTGATGGTGCAGGGAGGGTAAAAGCAAGCCCTGGGCACTCCCTGGGTGCTCCTGGCACAGGATTATCTCTGGCACAGAGCAGGGAGAGCAGCTGCCACTGCCTCTCTGTGTTTGCATCAGAGAGAGATGAGCTGGCAGGGGGGGAAGGCACCAAAGCAGGTGGGAACCATCTTGAAGGAGCTGGGATGGGCCTCAAAATAAGAATGAGAAGGGTCCATGGCTTATCCATCAGTGGCAATAAAATAACATTTGGAATGGCACCTAAAATCAAGTTTAATGCTTAAGTTTAAAGGGGATGCAGGTTTATTTTGGGCACATTTAAGGCAGTGATAACCAGAAATGGGCCAGGAGAATCCAGTCACAGTTTGTCGGGGGGTTTGGGGAGGGGGATGAGGCTGTTCCATGCCGTGGAAATGTTTCTTGCCCTTTGCTGTCCTATTCCCAGTCCGTGTGCATGGAGGAATCCATGGCTGTGCCTTGCTTTCTGTGCCAGGGATATCAAACCCACCCATTTCAGGCTCTGGGAGCCCCAGGAGCAGGAGCTGCTCTCCTGCCAGGCTTCTCCAAGCAGTGTCTCCTCAGGCTCTGGCCAAGGCAGGAAGTTTTTTTCCCCTCAGCTCCTCCCGTGCTGAAGCAACCACAGAAACCAAAATAAAACCTGCAAAACCCCCAAACATTTCTAAGCTGTTAATTTTGCTGATGTGCCTGGATGTGTCTCACTCCCTGTTTCCCACTCAAGGTGCTTTGCAGTGCTGCTGTTTAAAGGAAGCTTTTCCCCCTCCTGCTCCAAGCCCAGCAGATTCCATCCCTAACAAAGCTCCCTGCTGCCAGGGCTGTGCTGCAGAGAGCCACTGCTGCAGGAACCATTCCTCCCCGTGCCAACACTCTGCATTAAGGTGCAGTTTCTATAATTTTAGGGGTTTGGGGAGCCCCAGTGAATGCTCTGTGTTATCCCCCCTGCAAATCAGGGCTCACATCAGCATTTGCTGGGTCTCCTCAGGTGAGGTGGATCCTCTGTGTGTGTGAAACTTCCCTTTTCCTCCTCTGTGCCTTGGGTTCTGCTGGCAAACACAACATCTGTGCCTTGCACTGTTGGTCTTTATGTGGAGATGAGCAGACAGGGATTTTCTCTGCAATAAAAATCATCAGCAGAGCCATAAAATGGGTTTGGCTCCCTGGCTTGGGCTGCACACATCCCAGCAGTAAAATCTGTGACTCAGAGGTGAGTGTGCAGTAAAAAAAAATAAAAAATATATATAAAAAATAGCAGCAGGAGTTTACCTGAAGTGTTTTTTTCTCCTCCTGAAGCTGGAAGTGTATTTAGGGATGTCTGGGGCCTTGTGATTAATATTTCCTTGATAAATTTGGGTCAGAGCTGTGGGTATTTTAGTGCAGAGGAAGAAAATATTTGCAGGACAGGAGCTCAGGGGAGGCAGCACAGGTAAGGGGAGTTGAGCAGAGCCTGCACTGGTTGTACTGGGATTGGTTTTATGGTGGGAACTGGGGACAATATCCTCTGCAGTTTGCTCTGGAGCAGTGTCTGTGCTTCCAGGGAGCAGCATTTCCTCCCTTTGAGGATTCCTCACCCCCCATGCCCAGTTTGGGCCCCTCCTGTAGAGTTCCTGGAGCCTCTCCCAGGCTTGGATTCATGGATTTGTGGGTTCAGAGCCCACGCTGATGCACCAGGGTTTATTTTTTTCAGAGCTGGGGATGTTTGCAATTAGCCTAAGTGTGAACACATGCCTTCAGTCCTTGTGGGAAGAAAGCTCTGGCTCCCGAGGAGATTTATTCCTCCAAGGCTGAAAGGAATGGAACATGGCAGCACGAGCTTTTCTTTCTGCAGCAATGCAGTGAGGCTGTAAATATTCCTGAAGTGATCTAATCCTTTCATACTGCTCACCAGGCAGAAGCACCTCCAAGTGATTCCCTTTTAAGGCTCCTTTTCCACCCAAATTCCTCTCCCGTGCAGTCACTGGGATGGTTTTTCTGGGGAAAAGGGTTGGAAAAACTCACTTGATGTTCCTCAGTAGTCAGAAATGGCTTTATCCTGTATCCCATCGTCCCTGGACATTGCTATTCAACCCCACAAGTGAAGGAGCTGATAGAAACCTCCTCCCACATCAACAAAGTGCCCTTATCTTAATAGGAGAGGAGCTTTGGGGTTAAAAAGGACTGGAGGGAGTCAGGAGAGGGAATGTCTCTGAGGAGAAATGAGGCAGCACTGAGTGCTGACACCACTGAATTGATCTTTACAAGTGGGGCCCTTCAGTGTCTCCATGTTCAAACAGACACCAGAGGGCTGCAGATAAGCCCTCATTGTCTGGGACACTGGAAAATCCATCAGGTGGGAGGGATTTGGGCAGGAAATGTTTGAAAAAGAGGCTCCTGAATATAAATTTTCAGACATAGGGTTGGGTGGTGGTTTTTTTTTGGTTTTCTTTTTTTTTTTTTTTTGGTTGTTTTTTGGTTTTTTTTTCACTCATCAGAGCAAAAGGGAGCTCTGATGGTGGAGCTGAGGACAAAACAAGCAGGAATGTGTGAGGAATTAAAACATCTTGGCAGAGTTCCTGTCTTTCCCACCTGCAGATTTTGGTGCTTTTCTCAGCTTTTTCAGCCCCTGTGGGTGAGGACAAGTGAAGCTTGCTTGGATCTGAGGTTGGCAGCAGCATGAACTGGGGTTGTACCTGGGAGATTCCTTATTTTTGACTCTTACCCTCCCCAGTTCTTGGTTGTTGCCTCTCCCTTATGCATCCTGCCCGGCTGCAGTTCCAAAGCAGAGTTTTATAACCAAATCACATATTTTTCCCCCTAATAAGCCCTGAGAAAAAGAGTTCCCAAAGAGCCCCAGGCCTACACGGTGCAATTAGAGGGACTCGTGGCACTCTGCACCTCAGCCCTGACTCGCTGTGGCCTTTGGGGACAGCAAGGGCTGCTTTTATTGGCTTCATTATCCTTTTCTCAGGAATTAACAGCTCCTGAGACTCCTGGCCTGATGTGGCTGATTGATGTTGTAATTGAGCAGCAGCAGGGGAGTTGCTGGCTGGAGCTGAAGATGCAGATGGGGAACAAAGCTCACCTGAGGATGCTCGGGGTGGGCTTCAGGGGTTCAGGGGCTGCTGCTGCTCCCCAGGGTCAGCACTGGGCTCTCGAGGGGTGGGTGCCTTAATTATGGCTTTAATTGTTAATGTGTTGAGGGAAACATGCCCTGAAATTAGAGGAGCTGGGTGTTTTACGGGGAGAATGTGGGAGCAGCACTTTTCTCAAGGAATTCCAAGCTATTCCCTGGTTCCCAGGAGGTGTCTCTTGTTGCGAAATTCTCTTTGTTATTGATGAGACATGGACAGATTTCCCTATGTGTAGGAGTTTTCTCCAAGCTGAAGCTGCATCAGCTGGAATTCTGGAGCTGCCTTTTTTCCACCCCACACTGTCCAGAAGGGTCTGTGTTCCCTAAAATCCCTGTATTTCCCTAAAATCTCTGTATTTCAGGCAGGCTGGATATTTCAGTCTGTTGTAGATGCTGTAACTGCTGCTCTTGACATTCACTCTCTTTCGAAAGAATAAATTCCTCCCTCCTCTCTATTTATCTGTTGAGGGTTCTCAGCTCTGAGGGAGAGGAGGGGAAAGAGGGAATTTTCTGTGCCCTTGGCAGTTCCAGAAAACACCACTGGATGCCACAGGGGGCACGGAGGGGTGATGGATGTGAGGGATGAATATTGCCACTGAGATCCTGGATAAAGAGAAAATGTGGATCCTGCAGAAATGGAGCTTTGCACTCCACTGATGCTGGCAGCAGAGTTAATGAGACTGAGAGGGATCAGAGGGCTCATTTTGGAAGTTCCTGCCTCGGGAATTGAAGAATTCAGATCTAAAACAAGAGGAAAGGTGGGTTAGCAGGTGGAGAAAATGGAAGATAAGGCTTGACGTGCCACAGGAGGGGTCTGAGAGCTGTGCAGGGAATGTGGAGAGCTTTGGGAGCGCAAGGATGGGCAGGCTCCGAGCTGCAGCCAGGAGTGCCCAGGGGAAGGCCAAGGGGAGAAGGGTCAGACCCCTCTGGGTTTGCCAGGCCAGCCCTTGCCCTGCTGCTGTGTGAGGTGAGAAACTCTGCCTCGTGGTGCTCCCCAAACCAGCTGTGTGACTGCAGGGCAGGCAAAGTGCTGAACCGCCACGGTTTGATTGCACTAAGAGCTCTCTGCCAGTGCCCAGCTGCTCCTCCCCTCACCCCTGCAGCCCTGGAGAGCCTTTTGCCCCTTCCTGCCTTGGGTTAGAGGGAACACAGAGCTGATCTGCCCCCGAGGTGGGGCTGGGGGGCTCGGGGCTGGAGCCACTGGATGGCACTGCTGCCTTGCACAAACACTGGAGGAGCTGCCGGGATGTGGGAGGCAAAAAGGGAATGGTGGCAGGGACAGAGCTTTGGGATGGCACATGTCACATGCCACCATGGCTGTGTTCTTCTGTCACTGATGGAGAGAGGACTGGGAGTGTTCTCCAGGCAGGAGTGGCACGGGGAGCCCTCAGCCTGGGCACGTTCCATGGGGACCTGTGCCATTTTCCCAGCCTGGATTTGGCAGAGGTGGGATCAGCCACCCCTCAAGGCTCAAGAGCAGGGGACAGATGGATCCCAAAGCCTCCTTGGCTGCCCCGAGGTGCCTTCAGCCCCTCCTTCATGGTTGAAGGGCAGCTTTGCAAAGGCTCTCAGGGCTTTCCTTTCTGCTCCCTTTCCACGTCTGAGCTGACTGAGGGGAGAGGGAAAAGCCCAAGAAACACCAGGCAGAGGAAAACTTGTAGAGGGAACGAGAAATGACATTTCTTAGCCCATGCTCAGAAACTTTGCAGGTCACCCTTGCTTAGATGCTGTTCTGGACCTTCTCCAGAGCACAGCCCCAGCTGGGGGAGCTCAGGCCTGGGAGGCAGAGCAGTGGTGACAAGTCCAGGAGGTTCAAAGGGAGAGGGAAATGGAGGGGGAAACTTTGTGTGAGATCAGCAAATGAAAACCCAACCACTTGACCTTCTTTGAACTTATTTCAAACCCATCAGGCATGGAGAAAATTGAGGCTATAACTCAGGTTGCTCCTGTTGGTCACATTACCAATTCCATTACGCTGGGCTGTTTGTCTTAATTGAGCTGCAGCCTGGCCTATGACTAATTGCCAGGTCACACTGGCCCTAAATTAAAGAACGGGGTTGTTTTTTTTACTTTTAACAACCTTAAAGTCCAGTTATCGTCACATTTCTTCCAAAAGTCTGTGGGTTTTTTCCAGGCAGGCTAAATGGTGTGCTGAGTTCAAACCAACCCACATTTTTCTTTTCGGGATGGTTATTTATATTGCAGTGGTGGCTACACAGAAAATGGCCCTGGAGGTTACTGTGAGCACTGGGAGTTCATTACATCAACAGAAGAAAAAATTGAGAAAAAGTGAGAAAACTGCTCTAAAATCTCCTTGCAAGTTTGTGGGAGAGCTGGGCAGGAGCAGTGTGGGGTTTCACAGGGGAGGTTTGTCATCCTCTGCAGGGCATCAGGAAAAGCTGCTGGGGTGACCTGCAGGCTCTTGCTCCTCCTGCTTCTCCCCAGCACTGCCTGTGAGCCTCAGCAGTGCTCAGAGCTGCCCTGTGGGGTGCAATCCCCTCTCCACCCCAGCCCAGGCTCTAGGGATTTGGGGTCAAGGCCAGGTGCTGCTCAGCTCCCCACGCTGAAGGCAAGGCCTGGCTTTGCTCTGGAGCTGCTCCCTGCTAGGCTGAGCTCACCCTTGCTGCCTGTTCTTAGTCTGAGCAGCTCTTCCCTACCTAAACCTCCCCTGGAGGCTTTCCAGGCAGTCCCACTGCATTTGTGTTCCTTGGCAGGAGCTTGTCACCCCCGGGAGGGAGGCCCAGGCTTGGGCCTGCAGGAGTTATCATTAGCTGAGTGCATTCCTTATGGTTAAAGGGCCTTGCTCATAATTATTCTCTCTATAAATTGCACATCCATTTCAAATTATTATTACAAGATGGCTGGCTAATGATTCTTCCCCTTTGATTATTTATAGGGCATTTCCTCTGCCTCAGCTGTGGCCGCCAGGATGGGTTCCAGGCTCTGCAGCTTTCGGAGCAGGGCTGACAAGCCCTTTGCTGTGGCTTCCAATTAGGGAGGAATTACAGCACTTCTGGAGGGGAAATCAGAGGGAGGAGGGGATGGGCTGAGAACAGAGGAGAGGCTGTGCTGCATTCTCCCTTCACTGCAAAGCACTTGGAGATGTCCACAGGCATTGTCTGCTTAAGGGGTGCTGATGAAAACCAGGTGATGTGGGACTCCAACTCCTTCAGTGAGGGCTGAAAGCATCAAACCCCACTGGGGATGCTGCTGGGGGTCCAGAATAGTCTGGAGGAGGGCTTGTGAGGCTGGGACAGGGCTCACCTCACTGCCCTGGGAGATGGAGATGTGGTGCAGGGAGCAAACTCCTGGTGTCCTTCCCAGGGCTTGCTCCTCCCAGTGCTGGCATTGCTCTGGCAGCATGCCCAGAGAAAAGCCAAAAGAAGAGCTAAAAGAAGAGCCAAAGAGAGCAGTGCCCAGAGTTTGTGCAGGTCCTCCATCCTGTCCCAGCCCTCCCTCATGGGAATTATTGAACTCCCTTTGCTCCTGGCCTATAAAATAAGGATAAAACCCTGCTCTGTCGTAAGGAGGGTAATTAATATTCATGAGGCAAGGTAATATTCCAGGGGAGGGAATGGTTCTTTCTGCTCCGACTAATGAACATCTGTCATCTGCAGCACTCGGGAAGGTAACAGTGATCTAAAAATGTGAGGTACTGATACACACCCAGACACTTCAGAGCTATTTACCCACTCACACAAACCAAATTAGCGCCTGCTGGGGGAAGTGCAGGGGCATCCATTCACACAAACAGATTTTTTTTTCCATCAAGGAATGTGCTTCAGAGATAGAGGCAGCCTCGGTTTCACAATTAGGCAATTAACGGGGCCATTAAAAGCGAGTTAAGCTCATCGAACCAAAATGAAGTGCACCCAGAAATTTGGAATTGGATATCAGAGACTCAAAGCAAGGTATGGCTTTACATCCCTGATGGCTGTGGTTGGTCCCTGGGATGTGACAAAGAACTGGCTCGCCGCAAATTCCTTGGAAAAATATCAGCCCTGGCACCACTGCAGCAGCTTCAGCTGTGGTCCTGTACCTGCTCTCAGGGGTGAGCACCTGGCAGGAGAATATTTGATTCAAAGGGCAAAAAACTAAAATGAAAACAATGCAGGTGCTGGACAATGCCTGTGTCAGTGCCAAGGAAACTTCCTGAAGGTTGGTGAGGCCCAAAAGCCATGAGGTCCTGGTTTTGTGTTGTAGCAGAACTTGTTACATCTGAAATGATCTGCCCTCTAAAAGGCTCTGATTTCTAATTCTAGCACCTGGGATAACAAACTGTGCTGGGAAAAGCCTTTTACAGAGCTGTACTGATTGTCCTGAGTATTTATTGATTAATATAATCCAAGCTTACAAGCTCCTGAGCGCTGACTCCTTTTTATTTATTTATTTATTTTTTAATGGCTTATTAACATTCACTTGAAGGAAGATGGGTGCTTTAAAAAGAGCAGAATTCAGAAAAACAGCTCACGGCATAAAAGCCACGTCACCCTTTGCTGTGCCCCAGCCCAGTGATTTTGGCTTCCCCACAAAGCTTCTCCCCCACACCTCACTTTTTTGTCCAGCCAGGAGCCAAGGGAAATGCTCAGAAACAAGAGCAGGGCCTGTTGAAAGGGAATGTGAGGGAGCAAGAAAAATCCCCAGCAAGAAAAGAGGTCAAGAAATTATCAATAGAAGACTCTGCCAAGGTGGCCACTGGCTCAGGTCTGATTTCTGTGGATGTGTCCCCTCTGATTAGCTTTACATCTCGGGGCTATTGTGGGAGTGTATTGTGTTGGAAACCATTCTCCAAACTGAGCAAATGCTTCTCAGGCCCTTTGTGAGCGCCAGGGAGTGGGAATGTTTTGTGTCTGGGATGAACCATGGCCTCTCCTCCCGTCCTGATGCTTCAGAGATTGTTCTCAGATTTGGACACACTTCAATGGACACTTTTTAATAATATTTTTTTTTTATTCTGTCTATAGGTCTTTTGTACTTTGTCTCTCTTGCTTTTCAAGGCTGAGAGAGACTTTTGACGATAACAAGTCCATTTGTCTCCTGCTTTTTGAAATGTAGGTATCGATTTTTGTTCGATTTCCCTGGTTTGCACCTGAAGTCAACTGGACAGAGGAGCAGGGCCAGGGAGAAAATGATGGATCACTGAGGAGAAGGATAAGCTGGAAAGCACAGGAGACTCCATGAGACTGAGTTTTGGCTCTCCCATCCTCTTGTAGGTGGTGTGGGAGAGTGATTCTGACCAAAAATCTGCTTCTGGCTTCCCTCAACGCAGCCAGAGGCTCAGGGGAGGTTATCCACAGGTGCTTTGGATGGTGTTTATTGACTTTTTATTGACTCCTCAGCCCAGTTCTGGGTTTGATGTTAAATTCATCTGAAGTTTATTCCTGCCTGGGTGCAGTGGTCCCAAGGGGATAATGGGATAATGGATAATGGGATTTTTTTCCCACCAGATTTGCCCCAATGCTCTGGAATTGCTGGGTAGAACTTTCAGTGCTGTCCAGCTCAGCTCGAGCCCTGAGCTACCTGGCTGGAAGATGGGAAGCAGGGCTTGGGTGAGCCTTTTTTGGGGGGAAAATGACATATTTTGTGTGACACACAGTGGTGTAAAAGTGAGGTATTTTCCTGGAATGGACCTTTTCACCGTGCAAGTATCCAGGTGCCCTGGAAAAATGTTTTCAATGTGTATTTCTCCATTAACAATATTTAGCAGTGTGCTTTTTTTGGGGGTGAACTTGGGATGTTTGAGCCTCCATCTCAGCATTTTGAGGGTTTTCCAAGGAATTTCTCCTTTTCTTCCTGAGAGACAGGACTGATTATCTGCACATCAGGTGGAAACCTCCTCCTCCAGCAGAATGGTTGCTAATTTTGAGGGGAGGTGGCTGTCACAGCACCACCAGCGTTGTCTTGGACGTGACATTTGAACAAAGCCGCTGCAGGCTCTGTGCTGCGTTTCTGTAACCACGAGCATGTTAATTAGATGCAAATTGTGTCTAAATATTTAAACTAAAATGAAAACAAGCCACTCTCCCTGCTCCATACCAAGCACCCAGCTCACCCATGGCATAGCAACCATCTCCAGGAGGTTTGGGAGGCATCAGGAGGGATGGGAAGGGATGGAGGGAACGCTTCCAACACGACCTTTAAAGATTAAAAGCATTTCTTCAGAGCAACATACAGGTGCACAAAGCAGCTCTGACAGCTCCATTAGGGAGTTTTCACAAACTGTTGTTCCATATTGGAGTCTCATAATGGCTGCATTTTGTGTGCACATTTATTTATTTTATTTTTTTTTTCTTTCAGAGGCTGTTTCTTGGGAGGGAGGTGGGAGAAAGGAAGATCAGAGACTGTGGAGTGAATTTCCAGCCTTGTGCCTGGGCACTGCTTGGCAGAGAAGGGATTTACCTCCCCACACAGCCACAGCTGAGATCAGATATTGCCAACCTTGCTTTCCTGGAGAGGTTTTTCCATTTTCCCCAGGGGAGGCAGCTGGACACAATCAAAACTGATCAATGCCTTCTGTCGTAACAAGATGTTTGTTCTCTCTGTGCTTAAATGGAGAAATCTGGTGTGGAAGGAGCCTCTGCAGCACTGCCCCAGAGCCTCACCTCGTGTGGAATGATGGAGAAGCTGGGATTTTGTGTGAGGGGAAGCCTTGGCAGCAGCTCAGTCCCCAGCAGCTGCCTCCTGTCAGCCTGGGCTGAGTGAGGGGGACTGATGGAACAGAGACTGAAAACCAGGGGCTGGAGCGAGAGCTTTGCTGGCTGCAGGCAAATGGAGAAGGATTTGGGATTACAAATGGGCGACGTGACTTCTAACCCTCATTTCTGCTGCTCAGAGGCTGAAACACTTCCCTTGTGTTTCTGTTCCTCATTTTCACCTGTTTTTGCCCTCTCTGGCCAGAATCCCTGGCTGTCAGGCCTGGGGGCTGTTGTTCCAGCTGTTACCTCCCCACACAGAGATCTGCTCCATCCACCCAGGCTTTTGTGCATCCTCCTGTGCCAGAGCCACTTTCCAGTTAGCCCTGGCTGCATTTGGGGACAAACTCTGTGATTTCAGACTTCCACTGCTGTGTTTGTGCACAGCCTTTGCCCATAACATCCTCAGCCCTCGGGTGGTGGAGTGAAAGCACAAACAGAGCCTGGGACTGCCCCAAATCTTGCCCTGCACCTGCTGAACTCCTGTGGAACAGGAGTTGGATCAGAGGGTCAGGATGCTCCTGGGCAGGAGGGATGCAGGGCCAGGACCTTCCTCTCTGAGCATCCTGGCAGCTCTCATGCCCCAAATTCTGTGCTCCAGGAGTTCAGCAGTGGCTGTGCAGGTTTGGGGATTGCTGGGATGTTGAGCACTGCACCCTCACACCCCCACAGAAACCCAGCAACAGCAGCTTCAGTTTGCTCAGCCAGATGCCTTTAAATTGAATTAATCTCAAACTCCGGTTCCTGTGCAAACTCCATCAATTTGTCTGCAATTAACTTGTGGCTCTTGCAGAATTAACGTTTTTTTTTCGTTGGAGAAAGTTAAAAAAAAGAGGCAACGCAGCAGCTGATGGAGTCCTGCTTTTCATTCTCCAAACTGCCAACTCCTGGCTCTTTCTTCTCATGCCCACAAACAACAGAGCCTTTCCCTTCGTTAGGTTTTATTGCTTCTGCTGGATTGAACAATAACAAAGGTGCAGGAGTTAGACTGCAGGTGCAGGATCCAGTTAGTGCCCCTTAATGAGTGACTGTGGCAGTGGGTGCAGTGATTTTTATGGGGTGTAACCTCAAACAAACACGAGAAAATCTGAATTTAGGGTATGAGAAAAAAGGTTTAGGCTCAGTTGGTTTTTTTGCCATGGACTAGTGGGGTGCACAGAGGCAGGTACTGACTGTCATAACTTTATTTAGGTTATATTAATTTGTTTAGCTGGGTGCATGTCTGAGTCTGAGCTTTCATTTAATGCAGGGATTATTTCCAAAGTAATATTTAGGCTCTGTATGTCATCAGTGGGGAGAAAAAATTAACTTCTTTGGATAAACTCACAGATTACATGAGTTTGAGAATTTACACTCCAGAGCTAAACATTATGGCAGGAAAAAATTAAAATGCCTCCCAGTCAAATTTTGGTGTTGCCTGTTGTGAGTTTGAAACTCCTCCAGCCACGTCCAGAGCTGGAATTCTGTGTCTGCACATCTCTGCTTTCACAAGCAGCCCTTGGTAAAAAGTTCTGGTGAAATTAAAGGTTTGAGTTTCTTTGCTTATCTTTAAAACTCATCTGCAAGTCCAGCTGGACACAATCCCTGCAGCTGGAATAAGGGATGGATTTGGGTCACTTGGCTTTAATTAATTGTTCCTCACAGAAAGGAGAAAAGGAGCAGCTCTCCCCCAGCCCAGCACGTCCCAAAATGGACAAATTTGTACACACTTGGCGATTGTTTTCTTTGCTCTGTGCCTTTTTTTTTGTTTTTTTGGTTTTCCTCTAGACTTTGCCGTTTGGTTTTACTTGAAATAGAAACATCTGTGGCTGGTGTCACTCTCCAGGGAGCTGGGCCTGCTTGTTCTCCTTTTTCTGGGCTAAAATTGTTGGAGAAATTACTGTTCAAATTACTTGGGGATGTCCTGACCCCACATCAGATTCCTCAGGGATTTCAGTGGTACAAATGTTGGGTTTGGTACCTCTATTTTCTCTACTACTTGAGTGCAAGAATTAGGGGAAGAGAAAGACCCTATAAAGGAGTCAGAGCATCAGTGGTGAGTTCCTTCTCTGCTTTACTGTCTGAAGGAGCTTCTAATTCCAAGTTGTTCCCAGCTGTTGATCTTGAGCTGTGCACAGAATGATCCCATGGGAGCCTGCAAAACCCTCCCTGCCCTCTGAATGCTGCAGCAGTGTAGCTTTTGGCCTGCCATTTATTTTCCTTGGGTTTAAGAGAGGAAAGAAGTAAAAGAGATGGAAGTGGGCTGGAGCACTTTGTCATCTTGGGGTTCACTGTTGTGCTGCCTTGATGAGAAGTTTGCCCCTAGGAGGAGATTGTTCTTTTTGACTCCTCCATCCTTCCCTGCATCTGATCAGAACTGGCCAGGGAGCTGAGAGGAAGCAAAAATCTTGTTTCCAGGGGAGTAGATCAGATCCCTGCTTGGGCTGATTCCCTCAGAAAGGTCAGCCCAGGAGTTGTTTGTAGCCCAGGATAGAGATAAGGGACAGCATCAGGCTGGGAGGTTGCACAGGCTCCAGGGAAAAACCAGCAAAGGAAACCAGGATCTGATGTCACCCTGGCTTGGGTGAGTCCCAGCTGGGAGCTGAGTGTCCATCCTGCCAGAGGACAGCAGGGAGGAGCAGCAAAAGGTGTCCCAAAGAGCCTTGAAAAAGGGGGAAAGACAAAAGTTTTGTGCAAATTGGAATTAAATATAAACTCTCTGATAAACTTTCATTTATCACTGCAAACATCTTTATGATGGTGAAATCTTTGTTCTTTAATGACCAAAGAATGCTCTGGTCCTGTCTGGGATGCTGGAGCCAAGAAACATTCCCAGCTCAGGAACACCAAAGTACTGAAGCCAAAGCTTGAACTTTTAGGGAAGATTTGTTGTACTTAGGAATAGCAGAATTCTTATCCTGACCTTGTGCACAAGAAATGGAAAAAACCCCTCTTGGTCTTTAATTTGGGGCACTTTTGGTCGGGAAGTTGCAGGGAAACAAAGGGAAAAGCAGCCCCATGGATATTTATTGGCATGGATCCATGTCCTGAGTGGGTTTTGCCTCCATTTTCAGGTGACTGAAATCTCTGGGTGACACTTGTCGCTCTGGAATTCGCTGTTAGGGAAACGATGCTGAAAATCCTCCCAAATCAGGAGAACTCTTCCCAAGAGGAGCAGCTCCACTCCCAGCTGTGCCACTGCCTGAGCTCCCCAGCAAACTCTGCACATCTGGGTCTCCTGGAGGAGCCTGGATGAACATTCCAGCTCTTCCCAGCATTCCTGCCTTTCTTATTTAAGTTGTGCAATTCTTCCCACTGGGTAATTAGGATCGCTGGGTAATTAATGGGTGTGAATTAGGGACCTTGGAAGCAGAACGTGGTGCTGGAAGTGGGGGCTGTTAATGCAGGGAGGAGACATTTCCTAATGCATCCAACTGCCCTGGAAATAAGGATGCTCCTGGCTGGAAGTCAGGGAATTCTGTTTCAACATCCAGGCCTTTAATGGCTTTGCAGAGCAGTTAAAGAGAAATTAAGGCTGAGAAATGCAAATGTGACACCAGGATGGTTCTGTGTGTGAGGTTAGGAGGTGTTTGGGTTGTTGGCAGAGGAGATGCATTTAGGGGAAGGCTGGAGTGGATAATTCCCTGTCCCAGCCCACCCAGGCTGCTGTTCCTTCACCCAAGTGTGATGCAATGAAAGCCACGTGTGAGCACCCAGGGAAGGAGGAGCAGCACCCCAGGCCCGTGGGATCAATAACTTCCCTGCCTGGGAAGAAGATCCCCAGCTGATCAAACCCAGCCCAGATTCCTTGCCTTGCTCTCCAGAATTCTCCGTGCAGCCTGGGTAGAAATGAGATCATTCAAAAGCTGTGGTTGAGATTGTCTGGTACTTTCTCTCTTCTGCTCTTCATAATTAAACATTTCAGCTTTAATTTCTCCTGTCTCTCCAAACAGCATCATCTTTTACCTGCTCAGTTATGCTTTGATACTTTCATTTGCTGCAGAAACCTCCAATCATCACAGTTCTGTTATCTCCCCTGACTTTAACAGCTCACTTCTCTCCGTGAGTCATTTAGAGTCTCATTCAAAGTCTCTAAAATATGAATTATCTGGGAAGAGACTGGGAAAATATTGGAAATGGATTGGATTTGGACTCCACAGCACAAGGTGAATTGGATGTTTGGCCTCTTATTTGCATGTATCCCTTTAAATTTGGGATTTTGAGAATTACAGTGTATTTTTCTCTTTCTCTCATGATCAAAGCAGGAATAGAGATTTCTAAATAATCTTGAATCTTCCTCCTGGTTTGTTGATTTTTTTTTTTTCCCAATCAATTGATTTACTCGGAGCTGCTGTCCTAAAGGCTAATGAGGCAGCACAGAGATTTATGGATGGTATTTTCCTAGCTCTGATGGGACTCTTTTAATGCCTAATTAACTCTGTATCAAAGCATCCCAATCCTCCTGAAATCTGAGCCACTGAGAATCCACTTCTTGTTGATTTTTCACCCAGGACTTGTGAAATCTGAGTGGAATGAAGCAGGAGACCACCAGCACCCCTGGCTCTAGGGTTGGGCCTTTGTGTGCAAAGATCTGAAGATTTCCATATAAAATATCAAATTATTTGGTGAAGAGTTGAGGGGATGTGTGAAAAGTGGAATTTAGTTGTGTGGCTGAGACACTTTTGGCTGAGCCTGCATCTCCTTTGAGAGAGAGATTGTAGGGGCAAGGCTGAGCCAGACATAAACAACTTTGGGAAGCCGGAAATTCCTTCAATCCCATGAAAAGAACAATATTTGTGGAAAAGCTGGGCAGCCTCGTGCTGGATACAAACCCAGCCATCTCCAGAGCAATGTGGGCAGCAGCATCTCCACGAGGTTTGTTTGGAAGCAGAAGCCACCCAGAGATGTGAGAGGAGCTTTCATGGCTTTGGCTGCTCTGATGGAATGTGGCTGCTTGCAGAGTGAGAGACTCAGAGGATCCTCAGCACAGAGAGGCCTCGGGGCTTTGAAGCTGATACTGTAATTAAGGCCATATTTATAGAAAGTAAACATTTGGGATGAGAACTCTGCGCTTCCTCCTTTCCTGCTGCTGTTGGGTCAAACTGGGGGATTTTGCTTTTTATTCCTGAGCTTGGCCATTTCCAGACTCTCTCCAGCAGCTCAGGGTGGCACCACTGATGTCCGTGAAAGGAACTGCCAGAGTGGTGCTCCTGTGGCTCTCCAGCATGGCTCCTGGCAAATTCCACGCTTGGAATGCTTGGGAAGTGGCTCCTGAGAGGCCAAGATTGGGATATTTCTCTTAAATGCAGTTTAGGAGGTGGTTTGCTGCTGCAATCTGTTGTGTAAAATGCCCCAGAAACAGAACTGGGAATGGATTCTTCCCCAAACCTTTTGCTGTAGTGGGAGGAAGGGGAGAGAGGAGCAAAGTCCTGCGGAGAGGAGGGAGTTGGGTTGTGATTTCCCAGATCTCAGTCCCACATTCCACCTGCACCTGTGCTGCACTCTGCTCCTGGCTCTGTTCACCACCACAGGAACATTTTCTGCCCCTCAGTTTCTGGAAATTAGGAATCTCCTCTTGCCTAAGCCCCTGCCCAGCTGGAATTCAACACCTCCAGGGCACCTTGGTGCTCCTCTCAAGCTGCTGCAGAGGTGTTGCCCTCCCGATTAGCTGAAAATGCAGTCAATAAAGCTCCTCCTGCAAGCACCATTTGCTGCCTTTCACTTCCAAGTGGTTCTGAGTTTTCCAGGTCAGCTCAGTTCTCTGTCAGATTAGAGAGAGAAGCACTTGGAGAAGGAGTTTGATTCTCCTCAGCAGAGAAAGAGGAGAAAACCTCTGAATCTCCCTAAAAAATAATTTACCTGGAAGTGGCTCTGCAGCTGAGGGGGCACAGCACAGCTCGATAAGTGTGCAGAGGAACTGGGGCGTTATAATTAGACAGATTATATATAAATACAATTTTCCAGGAGTTCTGTGGTTCTGGGCTAAATCCTCTCAGTGTCTGTGTGAGAACCTGCAAGAGCTTCTCTTTCTGGGCCATTTTTGTAGGGTGAGTTTGGGAGAAAGATTCTTCTTGCCTGGTGATGCGACCTTCAAGAGAGGGAATGGAAGGCACAGGCTGAAATGTCTCATTTTATAAAGACACAAGGAAAGTTGGATTGATTGATGTATAATACCCTAAGGGGAGAGAATTTTATTAGAGGAAATGACTGCCAAAAAAATCTTGAAATAATTAATATCAGCACTTGCAGTTTTTAAGTGCTGTGAGAGAGAGAAAATGAGGAGAATTTATAATCCAGAGCACCAGAGCTGAATTTAGGGGCTGTGTGTTTTATCCAAGGTATTGAACAAGCTGATGGAGAAGCAGATATTTCACAGTTTCAATTAGCACAGATTACTTTATTACTTTCTCCCAGACAGTAATTATTTTGGTGACGAGGAGGCCTCGCAGATTTTTTAATTTTCCCTGTGCATATGGGATGGAGCACAACAATGAACTGTAGTGACAGGAAGTCAGATCCCTCCAGAACCTCATCTCTCTGAAGGGATGGATGGCTCAAGGAAATGCTTTTGACATTTAACAGCATGCAAGTGTCATAAACGTCTGATCAGGGGAATTAACAGTGTTTATTAGCAAATAGAAAGAGAGTGTTTTAAAATCCCTTTCATGAGGGGCGTGTTTGGAGAACAAGTGGAGCAGGGTGTGTGTGAGAATTCTGAAAAGGAACTGGCACGAGCTGGAGGATTAATGAATCCTTTTGGGCGCTTGTGCCTGAGCTCAAACTGCCTCATTTCAGTCCCTGAAATGGGGAATTTAAACTGGGACTGTGGTGGGTTTGGGGCCCTTTAATGGGCTCATTTATCTTATGATAAGGGCAGGAATGTTCTGGGCTCCAGAGCTGGCCCTGTGCTTCCCCTTTCCTTGGAAAACTCTCCCCTGTGCTGGGGAGTTCCAGGTTTACTGTCCCAAATCTGCCCAAATCGTCCAGGGGGCAGCTCCCAGAGTGCAGGTGGTGGATGCTTTTAAGGATTAATGTAATTTAAAATCTGTTTCCTCTGCCTGTTTAGGGCACTTTATGATTTTCCTGTGTCTGCCAGTTAAAATGAGAAGAAAGGCCCTGTTTGTCTGCCACACATGCTGCATATTTCATGCTTAAGAAGGACTTAAATAGTTTTAGTATTTATTGGGATCTTTCCTGTGTTGCCACAGCTGTAGAGAAACATTGTGCACATATTTCATGATATCTGCACTGACAGCCAGCCACAAGCACTGCGATTCTGAGCTCTGAAATCTGCCTGGGGACGAGGAAATATTTTCATTTTCTGGAGGGAAAAGATCCCTCTGGCGCTACCTGTCAGTTCCTCCCCACAGGGGCAATTCCCAGGCTGGGTTCCTTTCCCTTTCCGCAGTCTGTGCCCAAATTCATTGTAGCTCAGGAGGAGAGGGACAGGGTGCACTGAAGGGAGCCATGGCCTCTTTTGGGGACAAACCCCAAGGATTTGGGGACAAACCGCAAGGATTTGGGGATCTGCTCCCAGGGGATGGCTGGGGACACCAGGCAAAGAGGATTCACTGCCTCAAAACCCACCAGAGACAGGCAGGTGACATTTGGTGGCTTTGATCATTTACACCTTTTTTTCTCTGGTGTCTTTGATTTGGTTTTAATTCCTCAGCAAAATGAGGGGAAATTGCCATTTCTGGGGCAAACACACTGGCCAACAATGTCACTATTTCAGCAATAAATGAGGAAAACACTGAATTTGAGGATGCTTTTAATGTTCTTGCAGCTCCCTCCCTTGGCAGGAGCACCAGGTGTGGAAGGGAAGGAGTCTCTGTGGGCTGCAAAACACCCATGGAAAAGCCAAAAACCCCCCTATAATAATAATTAGCCCCAAATTCACAGTTTTACCTTTTTCCTGACTCTGACACCAACCAGAGCCAAAGCATTACCCACCAAGCTCTGACCCTCCTCTCTAAGCACTGCCCTTCACTGTTTTCCCTCTGTCCCTTGTTTTTGGGGACAAACCAGGGGGGAGAGGAAAAGCAGGAGCTGTTTCGTGGCTTTTTGGTGTGGAGAGCCACTCTAATTTTAGGTCTCTGCCTTAATTAGAAGGCTTTGAGCTGGTTTCTCTCTGCCTCCCCTCTCTGTGGTCATGTTTGCCAGGAGGAAAATAAATAGGAGCTCTCCCAAGGCCAACTCTCAAATTGTACCCTTAGAAAATGTTGGGTTTAAATTGCCTGTGGTCCTGAAGCTCTTCCCAAGGCCCTGCCTTGATCTCAGTTTAAGAGCAGCACTATAAATAAGTACAAGCACTGGTAAATCTCCGAGTAATGTGGTTCTATTATGTCGCAGAAGCTCTAAAAAATCAGCACAAAGATGCTTTGCAACCCAGAATTTCAAACTGCTGTGTCGAGCACACTAAAGCCAAAGCATGGAAGAAGTAAAGCCAAACAGATCCTAAAGCCTTAAATTTAATCCACCCCACTGCATTCTGTGCCATGAGGAATCATTTATTGCTGTAAATCACCAAAGAGATGATTAATTGCCTGGCATTAGCACCATGTTCTCTGGTGAAATGATCACTCCAGCCATGGCATCAAAACATATTTCACCTCCTCCCCCCAGGATGAAAACAGTGGCACGTTCCTGTGTGTTAATCAAGGCCTCCATTAATCAGGCTAAGACACCTTAATTGTGATTACACTTAGAAATCAATTAATGTTCACCTTAAAATAAAGCAGTGCTCTCAGGTGCAGCCTCTGGCAGGTGCCCACTCCATGACTTTAAAGCCTTCAAGCCCTGCCTTGCTTTGCAGTCAGCTGAACTTATTTGTTGTCTTTTCATTTCCTCCCTTCACAACGTTCTGGTGCTGCTTCCAGAGCAAACAGTTCTGTAAGTCAGGAGCATAAACATTCCTCAAAGGCAGCGAGATTTGGCTGCTGAGGCTGTTAGAGTGAAATGTTAAATGTGGGGTTTTGTCTCTCCTGATCCCTGGAACTAATGCCATTTTTGGCATCGTGCTCTGGCCTGCCTGGCCCTCTCTGCAGCCTCAATAATGCCCTGATTTTCCAGGCTCAGTGCTCAGCTGGGTCTCAGCTCAGTGTAAACATTTGCACTGCAGAGGAGAGGGACTGGCCCGGGTTTGGGGTGTCACACCAGCCTGGAGTGGATGTTCATTCACTTTATTCCCACCCAGACTCCTCAAAGATTCCCTGTCCAAGGCCAGAATTCCTGGGTGTGCTCAGATCCCTTCAGCCTCCTGACAGGCGTGACTGAGACTTGGCGTGTGACCACCCAGGAGGAGCAGCTCCCCCTCGGCCCCTGCTGGGGATGAGCTCTGAGCACTTTCAGAGGCTGTCTCTCAGTTTTTGGGAAGAGAAGTCAGAGGCTGAAGTGCTGAGAGGGCTCAGAAGAGAGGGGAGCTGATGGAGGATGTGACCTCACATCTCTGGCTGGGAAGAACTTTCTGTTCAGAATAAACTGGCACAGACAGCAAAGAAATCTCTGGGTTGGGGCTTGCCAGCCTTGGCCACAAATTGTTAAGGGAGGGGAGGTGACAATAATTTCCCTGGGCAAGGACCATTCACCCTTCCTGTGCCTGCAAACAGCTCTTGCTGCCCTGTGCCAGGGAGTTTGTCCCAGTGAGCAGAAAACCCAGAAGCAAAGGTGGTGGCAAAGCTGCTGCAGGCAAAAAATCAAGAGTTTGGGACTGTTGGTTCAGCATGAAAGTATTATTTTAGTGATTCCCCTTTTCAATTAAGCTGCCAGAAGCAAAGCCAGATTAGTTTTCCTATCTAGATCTGATGAGCAAACGCCGCTTTGCTTCTTTCTCTAACAGCTCTCCTTGCAAATATCACTTGCCTCAGTTCTGGCTGCTGTTGGTGGAGAATTTCCCCGGAGGAAACTACTCCTTCTGGCCTCCAGGAAGAGCAAATGAGTAGGAATTGCCCTCAACACCTCGTGTCCCCTGCCAAGGAGCCAGATGGAGGTGGGCTCTAATCAGGTCACTGAAGGAGAAGGGAACTGCAAGACTCGGAGGAGGCAAGAACTGGGAAAGGCTATCACAGCTATTTTTGATTCCTGAAGAGGAGAGATTAATTTAGATCGTTTGGTGTACACAAGGAACGAGGAAAAAAAAATCTGTGTGAAAACAAAGGGGCCCAGTCCTGACTGTTCCTCTGGGCTTCGTCATTAGCAGTTGATGAGGAGGAGAACAAATGGCTCCTGCATCATCACTGAGCCCCAGCCTGGCGCACACACAGCTCCAGACACAGAGCTTTGTTCCCAGCAGAAAGGGAAGGCACAAATTCCCTGCATGCAGAGGCAAATGCAGGATCCCATGTGGCTGATTAGGGGACACAAAAGTGGTGCTGCCTCGGAAAAACAGCTCTGCAAAAAGTCAGCAGAGCATTGTGACCTCAGCCCAAAATGGGAGCATGTTCCAGGGGTCACAGGTGGTGAGGTGAGTGAGATGATTTCTGCTGAACTCTCTCACTCTTCACCAGAGAATTTGGGAAGCAAACCCTCTCCTGAAAAACAAACCACCAGAAATGGTGCAAACTCCGTGGAACTGGTGAATGGTCAGGGGTGCTGAGCTGTAAAATAGGTGAGAAGGGTAAAATCCTGTGGTTTGGGGATCTCTTCTCCCCTGGTAAATATTTGAACCTGGAAATGCTGATGGAAGAGCAAAGGAAGAAGCTACAAAGGATTGTGCACCTGAAAAGAATTACAGAAATTTGGGTGTCACATTTTAAAGGTTAAATTTAGACTAATCCTGCTCCTTGCAGTTGAGGGAGGTGAGCAACGTGAAGCATCAGGTGGCAAAAATGCAAGGCCTTGGATTGCCTCCTCATTTTCTTGTCCCCTTTCTCCCATAGATTTCCCCAAAATTAGCAGATTTTACTTTTGTGACAGTGGCCAATGGAGCTGTGAGCTGGGCGAAATGCTGAATGAATGGAAACTGCTCAAAATAAGAACTGAAATACAGAAATAAAGTGAGGTTGGGTCTGTTCACAAGCCAGGAGTTATTAGCTCACTCCTACTCCTCCATTCATCAGGCAAAGGTTGGTAATTTCTACACTGCCACAAGAATCCTAACACAAACACAGTAAATGAAGTGAAAACCTCATTTAAATGAAGTGAAAGCTTCATTTAGGACTCAATTCCTTTGCCTCACCTTTTTCTCTCAGAGCAGAGAGAAAGAAGAGTTGATAACAGGGAGAGGTATTGAACCAACCTTTCCCCTCCTGTATTTAAGTTTAGCTCAGCCTCTGACCAAAGGCTCTGCAAATCAATTAGGGCTGACAAGCCCAGCTCTGAGAGCAGCACCAGGGCAAACGGTGATGTGAGAAAAAGTCTCCAGCATTTCTGACCTTGGGTGGAGTAAAACACTCAGAGCATGAGCAAAACAGGGGAAAAAATCATTTATTAGTGAGCACCAGCATTGGAGGATAATCAGCTTGCTACAGCTGCTCGGTGGCTTTGGCTGGGATGTGACCAATTAGGAGATTTTTGGAGGAAAATTTAATGTCCAGCATGATTTCCATCCTTCCTGTGAGAAGGTCCATGGAATTTCTCTGGAACACCCAAATTTAGGGCTTGTTCCTCCCTGGGAAAATGACATTTGGTGCTGCTGTTGAATGTCTGTGTGCTCTTCCTTTTGGTGCTGAATTGTTCCCATTTATTGGCTTTGGTCCCTCCTCACTGACACCTTTTGGGTGCACAGGAAGATGGATTTTGGCTGATAAAGGCAAAAAAATCCCTGGTTTTGGAGCTGAGGTGTTTTCAGCCCTCTGGTGATGACAAATTGCTGCTTATTGGGATCACTCTGATGGGATAAGGGAAGCCTTGGGGGACTTCAAACTTCCATTACTTTTTAATGTGAGGAACTTTAATGGAAAGGCTGAAATGCTTCTTCTTATTGCGGTGCCTCAGCATTTCTGGAGCCATAAATTCTCCCCTCGCCCCTCTGTTATTACTGATGTATCAATTCTTTCTACTTCTCTGAGCACTTAAATTGAAATAAAATAAGGTTTAGGCTTTATGTATTTTTAATATAATGAAATTCAGCTAAAAGTTGTAGAAAAACAGTCCTTGGCATGGAGTGCTGTAGATATAGCCCTCAGTAAATGAGAGCAGCAAGAGGGGAAATGCAAATCTGGGAGGGGGAAATTCTCCATTTCGTCTCTGTGGCTCCCTTCCTTATCTCAGATCACCCCCTTTTCCCTGTTAATTCTGCCTGCTTGAGTTCATTCTGTGTTTTATCTGATTTATCCTCTTCTCTCAGCCAAGCTGCTGAGGCACAAAGGTCCCCTTGCATTCCACACCCCCCACTGCAACAGCAGAGGTGTGGAAATCCAGGTGGTTTTAGGCATAACTGGGTGAAAATCTCACCTTTTATACAAGGGAATAAATGAAACAAAAAAAGGGTTTGGTTTCTTGAGGGTTTTAGTGTGGTTTTTGAAATGCAAGTGGGTGTTTGAGTTTATAGTGGTGAAAGTCAGAAGTGACATGGGAAAGTAGAGGAGTGTGAGTGGATTTGGATGAACATTCCTGGAAGGGGAACTGGACTGAAAGCCCCAAAGGCTCTTTCCCAATTGTTCCAACATTCCCCTGCAGGGTGCACAGAGAGAACCTCACCAGGCATTGAGGCCAATGTGATGCTGAATTGAATTAAATTCAGTTGATCAATTGATCCTGAATTAAACCATAAACACCCCAAAATCATCCTTTCTTTTTTTTTAAAGTGGTCAGGCAGAGATGCCCAGGACAAGGAAAAGTGGCTGTTTTCAGGGAATCTCTTGTTGGAGGGAGAACACTCAGGATAAAGTTCCTGTACTGCAGCATTTTCTGCTTCAGGATTTTTATTGTTGCATAAAATGATCTCAGTCCTTCGGAGCAGCTCTGATCTGATGAATATATAAAAATACA